>SJYA01001547.1:1524482-1538967 GCA_006410615.1 Neotragus moschatus | reverse complement strand
AGCCTGGCTTGGAGAATTTTGAGCATTACTTTACTAGCGTGTGAGATGGCCCCATTACTTCATGGCAAATAGAAGGGGAAAAGGTGAACGTGGTGACAGATTTCCTCTTCTCAGGCTCTAAAATCACTGCAGATGGTGACTGTAGTCATGAAATCAGAAGGTGTTTGCTTCTTGGCAGGAAAGCTATGACAAACCTGACAGAGTGTTAAAAAGCAGAGACATAACTCTGCTGACAAAGGTCCATATAGTCAAGAAGACTATGGTCTTCCCAGTGGTCATGTACAGTTGTCAGAGCTGAACTGTAAAGAAGGCAGAGCACTGAGGAATTGATGCCTTTGAACTGTGGTGCTGGAGAAGATGCCTGAGCATCTCTTGGACGAAAAGGAGATCATACCAGTCAATCTTAAGGGAAATCAACCCTGAATACTTGCTGGAAGGACTGATACTGAAACTGAAACTTCAGTATTTTGGTCATCTAATGTGAACAGCTGACTTATTGGAAAAGTCCCTGATGCTGGGCAAGACTGAAGACAGCAGGAGAAGAGAGCATCAGAGGATGAGATGGCTGGATGGCGTCTCCAATGCAATGGACATGAACTTGGGCAAACTTTGGAAAATGGTAAGGGACAGGGAGGCCTGGCATGCTACAGTCCATGGGGATGCAAAGAGTCAGACACACCTGGGCAACTGAACAACAGCATATACCCAGAAGTGGGATTGCTGGGTCATATGGACCATGTTTAGTGTTTTAAAGAACAAGTTGTCTTTTAAACAAATAGCCCCATTCTCATGGACTCTCCTGCAATATGTTAAGAGACAGTATATTGCCTTTCCTCTAATATTTGAAAATAGCAACTCATGCTCATCTATAACAATTAAAATTTGTTTAAACTTTTTACTTAAAATGCATCAGTTACAATGATGGCAAGTGTAAATGCTTCCATTTCCTCTCATTCTCAATTAATAATCTGTTCTTCACTTTTAATACCACCTCCCATCAGGGTCACTAGGTCAGAAGATTCATAATGGAAGGATCTTTCTGTTTTGTACAGCACTGTGCCTCAAGTAGTGACTTAAGGCTGCCAGTGGCTGGCATTGAATACATGGGCAAAAAATGGATAAATGAATGAGTATATGAGTAAAAGACCGTGCTTCTGATTATAGTTTAAAAGATTGAACTTAACCCCAGAAGTGGGTGTTGTCACTGATGAGAGAGAATAGTTTAGCACTTCTTGTTCCGACAAGCAGGAAGTAGAACACAGATGGCAAAGAAACACTCAATGACATGAATTTTGCCAGAACGATGATAACATCCCTAGGATGAATTCAGACTAAATCTCTGCTGGTAACATAGGATCATATTAACGACGAGGATTTGGGGAACTCAGAAAACCCTTGGTAGTCTAATAAAATTCGTGAAAGTGTTAGCTGCTAAGTCATGTCCTACTCTTCACAACCCTATGGACTATAGCCCACCAGGCTCCTATGTCCATGGAATTCTCCAGGCAAGAATACTGGAGTGGGTAGCCATTCCCTTCTCCAGGNTGGTAGTCTAATAAAATTCGTGAAAGTGTTAGCTGCTAAGTCATGTCCTACTCTTCACAACCCTATGGACTATAGCCCACCAGGCTCCTATGTCCATGGAATTCTCCAGGCAAGAATACTGGAGTGGGTAGCCATTCCCTTCTCCAGGGGATCTTTCTGACCCAGGGATCAAACCCGGATCTCCTACATTGTAGGGAGATTCTTTACCATCTGAGCCAACGGGGAAGCCCTTGGAATACTAATAAAGTCCTGCCAAATTGACAGGATAGTGATTTAGGTAGGAAAAGCTGGGAGAGGGCGCTAATAGTGTAGTGTAGTGTAGGTAATAGTGTATTTTCCCTTCTCTTCTGCCAGACAGCAGGAGCCCTGGGTAGAGAGCATCAGAAGCAAAAGCATTGTCACCCCAAATGGAAGAATCTGTGATGACCAGTTTGCTGTGCATTAGGCTGACCGATGCCCTCTGTTGGGGACAGGGGTGTAGAAGCAAAGAGTGTTAAACACACTGAGGGTAGTTATTGTCAGATGGAGAAAGCAAGCTTTTCCTGTGAAAGGCTGCTGTCCATATATCTTTGGACTTTATGTATCTTATGAAAGGAGAAGTGGGATTACACTGTATCAAAGAAAATTAAATTTAGACTTTAAAAATTATATGAATTTATAAAGGACATATGCACTAGAACAAATTGCTTGGTAGAATCTATGCTCTGTGCATATCTGAAGAATGAATGAATTGTAGCTCTTTTCCAAATTTCATAGCTCTTTTCATTCTTAAATGAAGAGATGGAATTTAAGAGAAAATTATCTTCTAATAGGCACGTCTCCCCAAAGAGAAGAAAGACAGGGTTTAGTTGTTCAGTGATTATATGAAATTTTTTTCCCATTCTCTTAGTTCAGAATTTAAATTCACACTAGCAAATCAATAAAGAGTGGGACCTTTGATAAACTGCTCTGTAGAAGGGTCAGCATGGTTTAATGGAAAATATGCTAACCTTGGGTCAAAAGACTTAAGTTCTGATATTGGTATTGATTTGACAATTTTAGCCTTTTAGAATACAATCACCCCCTTGTCTACACTGCCAACTGTTGCTGCTGCTGCTATTTAATCACTAAGTCATGTCTGACTCTTTGTGACCCCATGGACTGTAGCCCACCAGGCTTCTCTGTCCATGGGATTTCCTAGGTAAGAATACTAGAGTGAGCTGCTATTTCCTCTTCCAGGGAACCTTCCCAACACAGGGATGCAGCCAGCGTCTCCTGCTTGGCAGACAGGTTCTTTACCACTGAGCAACCTGGGAAGCCCCACACTGCCATTTATATCATTTGCTGCTCACAAGCAATGCTGAATGGTTCATAATTTCCTCAAGCTATAGTACAGTCATTCATGCTTCCTCTGCTTGAATACTTTCCTCTCTTCATTTACTTGCAAACTTCCTAAAGTTCCTGTCCCTGGTTAAATGCCACTCCTCTGACTTTCCTTCTGAAACTCCTACAAGTCCATTGACCCTTATCTGCACCTCCGCTGTGACAATTGTATTATAATTAGTAATTTGCATCCCTGTCTCCCCAGTAGACACATCTCCTATACCACACCTTTTACTTTTTTGACCATGAAATTAATATATTTTTATCATATAAATTTAAACGAAGTGTAGAAAAAGAAAAGGCCTCTCCAAACCCACTCCCAAAGATAGCTGTTACTGACCTAGAGCAGGAACCATGCTATCTTTCTGTCTTCGAGTTTACAGAACGTAACAGTGCCTGGCACATAACTCTCACTAAGTACGGTTGAATATCTCCATAAAATGAAGATGGCATAACTGACTACGCCAGCCTGAGTGATGGAATCACACAGGATAATAAATGTGAAAGTTCTCTGAACACTGAAAAACACTGTGGAAGCAACAAATTTGTGTGATCAGTGACGAACGGCCATGGGCCTCATTTTATCTGACTTCTGCTATCTGACAAACTCAGTTCCGCTGATGACAATGATGATAACTAACGTTTATCAAGGACTTTTCATGTCCCAAGCACTCTGCTACATGCTTCAATTGTATCAACTCATTAAATTTTAGAACAACCGAGAAGGTAAAGGCTATTAACTGCTCCATTTTATTTTTTTTTTTCAGATGAGGAAGCCAAGACACAGAGAGATTATGTGACTTGTCCCTCAAACCACAGAAGCAACAATTAATACAGCCAGGACTTAACCCCAGGCAATCTGACATCTGAGTCCACACTGTTAGCCACATAGATCACATTACAGCCTCCTACGTACAATCCTGAGAATGTCAGCAGGTCAGAACAGAAGCCAGCTACTTCCCATTCTTAATCTTGGAACCATAAGTAACTGTACTTCTGCAAATCTCTGGTTTCTCCTGTGTCCTCTGTTTCCTCTTGAGATTAATAGTTGCTATTGCACAAAGCTGCCTGGAGGATTCTTTCTAAAACTGCTTCAGAGAGCAAAGCCAGGTCAGGGATCAGACCTAGATCCTAGAGCAAGTGGTTGATTGTATCAAAACAGGTGTGGCAGGAAAGTGAAGCAAAGGGACCACACTGCTGCAGGAAATAAGTACTCTGAATCTAGGAGGAGCTCAAGATCTATTGTTGGCTACATGTGTGTGGTCCTGATGATGCCAAGGACACAGCACTCAAAGTTGGACCTTATCAAAGACTGACTCCACGCCAAGTGAGCAGGCTTGGTGAAGAGAAGAGAGCATTCACAAAACTCACCTCTTTGTTTTCTTTTTCTTTTATTTGGCCCACTCTGCTCAGCAGGTGGGATCATAGTTCGCCAATTAGGGATCAAACTCGTGCCCCCTGCCGTGGAAGCTCGGAGTCTTAACCACCAGACTGCCAGGGAAATCCCAAGACTCACTTAATAATTCAGTTCTTTGGCTTTGGCCAATACAAATAGTAGTGGCAGTTAATAGTACAGTTAGAAATGTAAACTATAATCTATATGTAACAGCTGAGGTGTGTGAGCAAACTACCAAGGAAGCAGAGAGAATGCCGTACTGGCAGGTGCTTACAGTTGGTGCCTGGGTCCAAAATAGCCTTCAGGGCTCACAAAACTCAATCCAAACTTAAAAGGAGTTGCCAAGTGGAGTGTGGCAGCTCTGTCCAGCCAGGTGACAGTAAAATCATGCCAGGTCGAGTGCATTGTGAGACTCATAGCCACTGAAGGTCTCCAAGGAAAGAGTACTGGGTTAAACCTCCTTTTAGGAGCTCATTCAACACCTGAGCCAAGCTAAATTATTTGCAAAGCCCTGAAGGAAACGGCAACCCAATCCACTGTTCTTGCCTAGAGAATCCTATGGACAGAGGAGCCTGGTGGGCTGCCGTCTATGGGGTTGCACAGAGTTGGACACAACTGAAGCGACTTAGCATGCATGCATGCATTGGAGAGGGAAATGGCAACCCACTCCAGTGTTCTTGCCTGGAGAATCCCAGGGACGGAGGAGCCTGTTGGGCTGCCGTCTGTGGGCTCGCACAGAGTTGGACACGACTAAAGCGACTTAGCAGCAGCAGCAGCAGCAAGGAAATATGTAGCCTTTCTTCCCTCCAAGAGAAGAGAAATCAAAGCACAGAGAGGAACTTTATAAATACAGTCTAGTTTAATCAATGAGGGGGCTATAGGAATCAAAAAACAAACACAGAAAGACTAAGGCTAAATGAGCACAGCATTATCCCTAGGCTAGGGACTAAAGACAGAGGGTAGAAAACTAACCAGCCTGCTGTTAACTAGAAAAGGAAAGCTAAGCACTAATCACTAAGTTTCTACAAAGTAATCTTGCAAATGCTCTGGACCTCAGGGAAGAGCATGAGCCTTAGAATGAAGAGCTTCTGAATATGCACAATTGCAGGATGAATCAACAGTGAGGCCCTGATTTTCTCCAGAAAATATCAAGGGATATTTCTCCAGAAGAGAAATTAACAATTTCAGCTATTATATCGTGTTATTGAGTCCAGAAAAGAGGCTCAGGGAAACACAGCCGTCAGACTAAAGCTGGGAAAAATCAAGACAGAAGAGATGTGATGAACCATCTGCAGAGGTAGCTCAGCTCACCCCTTGAAATATTTTGTGAACGCGTTTGCATAGAATCTCAGAAAGCCCCTAGTCCAATGCTCATGACTAAAATTAACCACGAATTTTATGCCTGTGCACATGTTTTTCCTTCTGCCCGATTTATCTTCCTTGCTGTTTTCTCCCCGCTCTCCAGTCTATCGGGTAAACTATTTTTCTTTCCAAACACAGTCCAGGCATCATCTTTTCTTAACCTGTGCCTGAGAACAGAATGAATCACACTCTCATCCCACCTACTTGTTCACTCTGTACATTGATTATTTTTATTAGAGACCCTGTCTTATCTAGCACAGTGCAAGCCCTATAAGGACGAGACCAAATCTCTTCCTCCAGCATCATCTGCCACAGTGTCCAGTTCAACAGGCATTCATCCTTACTCATCAGCTGAGTCAGCCAGGAGAGGGGAGGATGGGTATGTCTCCTCTAAGAGTGGTGCATCAGGGTCTTTAGGCAGCAGTGGTGGGGAGTGGGGAGGGGGTTGCAGGATTAGCATAGTAATACTGTAATACATTTGAAAGTGCAATTGAAAATCTCTCCATCATGTCTGACTCTTTTCGACCCTATGGCCTGGGGCCTGCCAGGCTCCTCTGTCCATGGAATTCTCCAGGCAAGAATACTGGAGTGGGTAGCCGTTCCCTTCTCTGGAGTATCGTCCCAATCCAGGGATCAGATCCAGGTCTGCTGAATTGCAGGCAGATTTTTTACTGTCTGAGCCACCAGGAAAGCTTTAGGGGCAATAATAGGTTTAGAGGCAGTATTGGAATCCACATGAGCCATGAGATTTTTATGTTTATTGAGAGAGGATTCCAATTGTTTTTGTTTTGTTTTGAATGAGAAAAAGTGATTTAGAACGGAGACAAATTTGTAAACTGAAATGTCAACCTGCTATAAAAGTATTGAGGAAAAAAAGATTAAGAACCAGTATAAAACAAAGAAATGATTACCTCCCCAGATGGGGATCAGAAAGTTTCAGAGAGGAGAAATGATTGATCTGCGGCTTAAGAACAAATACAAGTTTGCCAAATAAACCCCCAGATAGAACAACCTTACCAAATCATGGAAATAGTTTTATTGTTGTTCAGTCACTCAGTCCCGTTAGACTCTTTGTAACCCCATGGACTCCAGCATGCCAAGCTCCTCTGTCCTCTACTATTTCTGGGAGTTTGCTCAGATTCATATCCATTGAGTTGGTGATACTATCTAATCATCTCACCCTCTGTAGCCCACATCTTCTCTTGCCCTCAATCTTTCCCAGCATCAGGGTGTTTTCCAGTGAGTCAGCTCTTCACATCTGGTGGCCAAAGTATTGGAGCTTCAGCTTTAGCATCAGTTCTTTCAGTGAATACTCAGGGTTGATTTCCTTTAAGATTGACTGGTTCGATCTCCTTGCAGTCTATAACATTATAAATATTACTTTGCACTCATTCTGTTCTCAGACACTGCTCTAAAAGCTTTGACATATGTCAGTTCATGTAATGTTTTGAACAATCTTAAAAAGTTTATACAGTGTTATCAGGTTCCACTGCTTATAACAGAGACCTAAAATAACAGTGGCTTAAATGATAGTTTAATAGGTCCTTTCTCCATAAAACCTCAGGGTCCCAGGTTTCTTTTAGCCAACTACTCTAGGCCTTCATCCTCCTGGTCCAAGATGTTGGCTAGAGCTCCAGCCATCACACCACATTCCAGATGGCAGAAGGGAGCAAAGGAACTCAACTGCCATTTTGTGGAAGTTCTACATATGTTTCATTAACCCAATTCAGTCTTTTTTTCTGGCCATGCCACACACGGCTTGTGGGATCTGTTCCCTCACCAGGGATTGAACCTGGACCACAGTAGTGAAAGCCTGGAATCTTAACCACCAGCCCACCGGGGAACTCCCAACCCAAACTAGTCTTTCTTTTTTAATATTTATTTTTATTTCTTATTTATTTGGCTGCATTGGTCTTAGTTGCGGCACGTGGGATCTTTGATCTTTGTTGTAGCATGCGAACTCGTAGTTGTGGTGTGTGAGATCTAAGGCTGACAAGGGATTGAACGTGGGCTCCCTGCATTGGGACTGTAGTATTGGCCACTGAACCACCAGGGAAGTCCCTCAACGAAATCTTATAACCACAAACAGTTAAGGAATACTCTGGAAAATACAATCTTTATTCTGGACATTACATCCCCATCCTAAAATGTAGGGGTTCCATACTATGGAAAGGAAGAACAGATAATGGGAGACAATTAAGTTTTTATCACACTGGAAGGAAAGTTATGACCAACCTAGACAGCATATTAAAAAGCAGAGACATTACTTTGTCAGCAAAGGTCCATCTAGTCAAGGCTATGGTTTTTCCAGTGGTCATGTATGGATGTGAGGGTTGGACTGTGAAGAAAGCTGAGAACTGAAGAATTGATGCTTTTGAACTGTGGTGTTGGAGAAGATTCTTGAGAATCCCTTGGACTGCAAGGAGATTCAACCAGTGCTTCCTAAAGGAGATCAGTCTTGGGTGTTCATTGGAAGGACTGATGTTGAAGCTGAAACTCCAATATTTAGGCCACCTGATGCGAAGAGCTGACTCATTTGAAAAGACCCTGATGCTGGGAAAGATTGCAGGCAGAAGGAGAAGGGGACGACAGAGGATGAGATGGTTGGATGGCATCACTGACTCAATGGACATGGGTTTGGGTGGACTCCGGGAGTTGGTGATGGACAGGGAGGCCTGGCGTGCTGTGGTTCATGGGGTTGCAAAGAGTTGGACACAACTGAGTGACTGAACTGAACTGATCTTCATTTTTCATATATCAAAACTGATGCAAAGTGTGGTTACATTATTTTCAAGGTGCATTCAGGGATTTCAAGCAGTTTCTTTTGGCTGAGGCACAAGCATAAAAGTGGGAGGAATGAAAGGTGATGAGGCTGCAAAGTTATATGATTTTGATTCGGCAAGGCTGTATATTGTCACCCTGCTTATTTAACTTATATGCAGAATACATCATGAGAAATGCTGGACTGGAAGAAACACAAGCTGGAATCAAGATTGCTGGGAGAAATATCAATAACCTCAGATATGCAGATGACACCACCCTTATGGCAGAAAGTGAAGAGGAACTAAAGAGCCTTTTGAAGAAAGTGAAAGAGGAGAGTGAAAAAGTTGGCTTAAAGCTCAACATTCAGAAAATGAAGATCATGGCATCCAGTCCCATCACTTCATGGGAAATAGATGGGGAAACAATGGAAACAGTGTCAGACTTTATTTTTCTGGGCTCCAAAATCACTGCAGACGGTGACTGCAGCCATGAAATCAAAAGATGCTTACTCCTTGGAAGAAAAGTTATGACCAACCTAGACAGCATATTCAAAAGCAGAGATATTACTTTGCTGACTAAGGCCCATCTAGTCAAGGCTATGGTTTTTCCAGTAGTCATGTATGGATGTGAGAATTGGACTGTGAAGAAGGCTGAGCGCCGAAGAATTGATGCTTTTGAAGTGTGGTGTTGGAGAAGACTCTTGAGAGTCCCTTGAACTGCAAGGAAATCCAACCAATCCATTCTGAAGGAGATCGGCCCTGGGATTTCTTTGGAAGGAATGATGCTAAAGCTGAAGCTCCAGTACTTTGGCCACCTCATGCGAAGAGTTGACTCCTTGGAAAAGACTCTGATGCTGGGAGGGATTGGGGGCAGGAGAAGAAGGGGACGACAGAGGATGAGATGGCTGGATGGCATCACTGACTCGATGGGCGTGAGTCTGAGTGAACTCCGGGATTTGGTGATGGACAGGGAGGCCTGGCGTGCTGTGATTCATGGGGTCGCAAAGAGTCAGACACGACTGAGCGACTGAACTGAACTGAAATTCTGACATGTCACATGATTGAAAAGGTAATGGGTAGTGAAAAGCACAAAACCCAGGCAGCACTAGAGTGCAGAAGACATAAGGTGAGTAACCTCAAAGCTAGATAACGGAGAGTTAGTTTGTGGATCTGAGAGATGTATTTACTAATGAGTCAGTAATTGAATAATAAATTAATTCAAATAATAGTACCAACTTCAGAAGCAATCAGTATTGTAAAACTTTGCCAAAAAGACCACAAAACTCATCTGACACACTTTTCAGTTTCTCTTTAAAATTTTATTTTATTTAAGCATTATGGGCTTCCCAGGTGGTGCTAGTGTTAAAGAATCCACTTCCCAAAGCAGGAGATATAAGGGATGAGGGCTCGATCCCTGGCTCAAGAAGATCCCCCGAGGAGGGCATGGCAACCCACCTCAGCACTCTTGCCCGGAGAATCCCATGTGTACATGGGAAGGCTACTGTTCATAGGGTCAGAAAGAGTTGTATACAACTGAAGCGACTTAGCAAGCACACACACATAGTTGATTTAGTGTTTTGTCAGTTTATGGTGTACAGCAAAATGACTCAGTTTTACCTATATATTCTTTTTCACAATCTTTTCCATTATGGTTTATTAGAAAGTACTGAATATAGTTCCTTGTGCTATGTAGTTGGACATTGTTTGTCTGCTTTATATGTAGTAGTTTTCCTTTTAATTTTTGAATGTCTACCTCCCCTCTAAACAATAGTCCAATAAAGATGTAATAATTTGCATTTAATGCATGTTGATTAAACCATGCAAGTTAATCCTTCCCTCACAAATATTGACTCAGTGATAAAATGAAAATTGTTTTGAAATAACACATACACAGAATTGAAGTAGTCTTCCTGTTGAAGAACAACTATTCATCAACCCCAACCTACTTTTTCACATCCTTCTCTGAACCCATGTGCTTCCGAGGAGCATGTGCTATCTTCAGCCCCACAGGCAGTGAATCACGACTGGGCCAGTTGGGGGTGATGGCATTTCTCTTGCTAGTGATTGTTTTTGGTTTGGGCACACAATGAAATTTCAGCCAATGACACTTGCTACAAGGCTTCTCAGTAAATGTATGTAAACATTAATAAAAAGTATCAGGAGCAAAGAAGCAGCTGCTCTCCCATTAACCATTGTTGAGTATGGATGTTCTCATTGGCTGATTGTAGTCATCTTGTGAACTTGAACCGGACAAGATGAAAACTGGCAGAGCAGAAAAATGGAAAGAATTTGCATTCTTGCTAGCAGCCCTGGCAATGCTTTACCTCTGAACTTATGCCAGGTAGTATGTTCCTCATTTGGTTAATTTGAATTGAGCTGTTATTTGCAGCCAAAACTATCCTGATATTCTACCACAAGGTGTGAGTGAAAGTTGCTCAGTCATGTCCAGCTCTTTCCAACCTCATGTACTACACAGTCCACGGGATTCTCCAGGCCAGAATACTGGAGTGGGTAGCCTTTCCCTTCTCCAGGGGATCTTCCCAAACCAGGTATCGAACCCAGTCTCCCGCATTGCAGGTGGCTTCTTTACTAAATGAGCTATCAAGGAAGCCCACATATAACAAAAATCAACAATAAAAACAGAAATCTCTTTTCCTTTATCTTCTGCTTTTCTTCTCTAGAGGGGATTCACTTTCAACTTTTAACTGGTTTGGCAAATGATTTACTTACATACTTCTAAATATTGATAATATGCTTACCTTGCTATTTTCTTGATTTATCCATAGAAAGAATGCCAACTTTTTACTGTGGAAAAGGAAGCTAAGCATTTGCACACCCCTTCCACTTCCCTTCCCTGCTGTTAACATAGTTTTACAACTTTTGATTAAATCAATATTGTACTTCCATGATGACTACATAAATATTATTCACCACTGGGTCAAACAGTATACTATAATTCCGTTTCTTTTCTCATACAATTTTCCCCCCTTAGAGTTAAAAATCACCCCCCACCTCTTTTAATTGCACAGTTTTCCATGTGCCTATGATTAGTTCTCAAACCCTCCAATGGGCCTGTTCAGTTCAGTTCAGTTGCTCAGTCATGTCTGACTCTTTGCGACCCCGTGGACTGCAGCATGCCAGGCTTCCCTATTCATCACCACCTCCCAGAGCTTGCTCGAACTCAGGCCCATCGAGTTGGTGATGCCATCTAGCCATCTCATCCTCTGTGTCCCCTTCTCCTCCTGCCTTCAATTTTTCCCAGCATCAGGGTCTTTTCCAGTGAGTCAGCTCTTTACAACAGGTGGCCAAATTATTGGAGTTTCAGCTTAAGCATCAGTCCTTCCAAAGAAAATTCAGGACTGATTTCCTTTAGGGTTGATTTGCTTGATTTCCTTGCAGTCCAAGAGACTCTCGAGAGTCTTCTCCAACACCATAGTTCAAAAGCATCAATTCTTCAGTGCTCAGCTTTCTTTATAGTTCAACTCTCACATCCATACATGACTACTGGACAAACCATAGCTTTGACTAGATGGACCTTTGTTGGTAAAGTAATGTCTCTGGTTTTTAACATTCTGTCTAGGTTGGTCATAGCTTTTCTTCCAAGGAGCAAGTGTTTTTTAATTTCATGGCTGCAGTCACCATCTGCAGTGATTTTGGAGCCCCCCAAAAATAAAGTCTGTCATTGTTTCCATTGTTTCCTCATTTATTTGCCATGAAGAAATGAGACCGGATGCCATGATCTTAGTATATTAAGTGTTGAGTTTTAAGCCAGCTTTTTCACTCTCCTCTTTCATTTTCATCAAGAGGCTCTTTAGTTCCTCTTCACATTCTGCCATAAGGGTGGTGTCATCTGCATATCTGAGGTTACTGATACTTCTCCCAGCAATCTTGATTCCAGCTTGTGCTTCATCTAGCCTGGCATTTCATATGATGTACTCTGCATATGAGTTAAATAAGCAGGGTGACAATATACAGCCCTGACGTACTCCTTTCCCTATTTGGAACCAGTCTGTTGTTCCATGTCCAGTTCTAACTCTTGCTTCTTGACCTGCATACAGATTTCTCAGGAGGCAGGTAAGGTGGTCTGGTATTCCCATCTCTTTCAGAATTTTCCAGTTTGTTGTGATCACACAAAGGCTTTGGTGTAATCAATACAGAAGTAGATGTTTTTCTGGAATTCTCTTGCTTTTTCTATGATCCAGCAGATGTTGAAAATTTNCAGTTTTCCATGTGCCTATGATTAGTTCTCAAACCCTCCAATGGGCCTGTTCAGTTCAGTTCAGTTGCTCAGTCATGTCTGACTCTTTGCGACCCCGTGGACTGCAGCATGCCAGGCTTCCCTATTCATCACCACCTCCCAGAGCTTGCTCGAACTCAGGCCCATCGAGTTGGTGATGCCATCTAGCCATCTCATCCTCTGTGTCCCCTTCTCCTCCTGCCTTCAATTTTTCCCAGCATCAGGGTCTTTTCCAGTGAGTCAGCTCTTTACAACAGGTGGCCAAATTATTGGAGTTTCAGCTTAAGCATCAGTCCTTCCAAAGAAAATTCAGGACTGATTTCCTTTAGGGTTGATTTGCTTGATTTCCTTGCAGTCCAAGAGACTCTCGAGAGTCTTCTCCAACACCATAGTTCAAAAGCATCAATTCTTCAGTGCTCAGCTTTCTTTATAGTTCAACTCTCACATCCATACATGACTACTGGACAAACCATAGCTTTGACTAGATGGACCTTTGTTGGTAAAGTAATGTCTCTGGTTTTTAACATTCTGTCTAGGTTGGTCATAGCTTTTCTTCCAAGGAGCAAGTGTTTTTTAATTTCATGGCTGCAGTCACCATCTGCAGTGATTTTGGAGCCCCCCAAAAATAAAGTCTGTCATTGTTTCCATTGTTTCCTCATTTATTTGCCATGAAGAAATGAGACCGGATGCCATGATCTTAGTATATTAAGTGTTGAGTTTTAAGCCAGCTTTTTCACTCTCCTCTTTCATTTTCATCAAGAGGCTCTTTAGTTCCTCTTCACATTCTGCCATAAGGGTGGTGTCATCTGCATATCTGAGGTTACTGATACTTCTCCCAGCAATCTTGATTCCAGCTTGTGCTTCATCTAGCCTGGCATTTCATATGATGTACTCTGCATATGAGTTAAATAAGCAGGGTGACAATATACAGCCCTGACGTACTCCTTTCCCTATTTGGAACCAGTCTGTTGTTCCATGTCCAGTTCTAACTCTTGCTTCTTGACCTGCATACAGATTTCTCAGGAGGCAGGTAAGGTGGTCTGGTATTCCCATCTCTTTCAGAATTTTCCAGTTTGTTGTGATCACACAAAGGCTTTGGTGTAATCAATACAGAAGTAGATGTTTTTCTGGAATTCTCTTGCTTTTTCTATGATCCAGCAGATGTTGAAAATTTGATCTTCTGGTTCCTATGCCTTTTCTAAATAAAGCTTGAACATCTGGAATTTCATGGTTCATGTACCGTTGAAGCCTGGCTTCGAGAATTTTGAGCATTCCTTTGCTAGCGTGTGAGATGAGTGCAATTGTGCAGTAGTTTGAGCATTCTTTNCACGACTGAGCGGCTTCACTTATTCACTTACGTAGTTTTAGATCTTCCCTGGTGGCTCAGAGGTTAAAGTGTCTGCCTCTAATGCAGGAGATCTGGGTTCGATCCCTGGGTTGGGAAGATCCCTGGAGAAGGAAATGGTAACCCACTCCAGTATTCTTTCCTGGAGAATCCCATGGATGGAGAAACGTGGTAGGATACAGTCCACCGGGTCACAAAGAGTCAGACATGACTGAGCGGCTTCACTTACTCACTCACTTAACTCAAATGAGACTGCACAATAAGTGAAACGGAAAGTCTCTCAGTCGTGTCCGACTCTTTGCGATCCCGTGGACTATATAGTCCATGGAATTCTCCGGGTCAGAATACTGGAGTGGGTAGTCTTTCCCTTCTCCAGGGGATCTTCGCAACCCAGGGATCAAAATTCTTTACCAGCCAAGCCACAGGGAAGTGCAAGAACACTGGAGTGTGTAGCCTATCCCCTCTCCAGCAGATCC
>SJYA01001547.1:1371112-1523583 GCA_006410615.1 Neotragus moschatus | reverse complement strand
TGCTGTGGCCAAAACTTCCAGAACTATGTTGAATAGTAGCGGTGAAAGTGGGCATCCTTGTCTTGTACCTGACTTTAGAGGAAATGCTTTCAATTTTTCACCATTGAGGATAATGTTTGCTGTGGGTTTGTCATATATAGCTTTTATTATGTTGAGGTATATTCCTTCTATTCCTGCTTTCTGGAGAGTTTTTATCATAAATGGGTGTTGAATTTTGTCAAAGGCCTTCTCTGCATCTATTGAGAGAATCATATGGCTTTTATTTTTCAATTTGTTAATGTGATGAATTACATTGATTGATTTGTGGATATTGAAGAATTCTTGCGTCCCTGGGGTAAAGCCCACTTGGTCATGGTGTATGATCTTTTTAATGTGTTGTTGGATTCTGATTGCTAGAATTTTGTTGAGGATTTTTGCATCTATATTCATCAGTGATATTGGCCTGTATTTTTCTTTTTTTGTGGCATCTTTGTCAGGTTTTGGTATTAGAGTGATGGTGGCCTCATAGAATGTGTTTGGAAGTTTACCTTCCTCTGCAATTTTCTGGAAGAGTTTGAGTAGGATAGGTGTTAGCTCTTCTCTAAATTTCTGGTAGAATTCAGCTGTGAAGCCGTCTAGACCTGGGCTTTTGTTTGCTGGAAGATTTCTGATTACAGTTTCAACCACCTCTTCTTAATATCTTCTGCTTCTGTTGGGTTCATAGTGCTTCTGTCCTTTATTGTGCCCATCTTTGAATGAAATGTTCACTTGGTTTCCCTGATTTTCTTGAAGAGATCTCTAGTCTTTCCCATTCTATTGTTTTCCTTTGTTTTTTTTGCACTGATCACTTAGGAAGGCTTTCTTATCTCTCTTCACTATTCTTTGAAACTCTGCATTCAAATAAGTATATCTTTCCTGTTCTCCTTTGCCTTTTGCTTCTCTTCTTTTCCCAGTTATTTGTAAGGTCTCCTCGGACAACCATTTTGCCTTTTGCATTTCTTTTTCTTGGGTCTTGATCACTGCCTCCTGTACAATGTCAAGAAACTGTCCACAATTCTTCAGGTACTCCATCAGATCTAATCCCTTGAACCTATTTGTCACTTCCACTTATAATCATAAGGGATTTGATTTAGGTCATACCTGAATGGTCTAGTGGTTTTCCCTACTTTCTTCAATTTAAGTCTGAATTTTGCAATAAGGAGTTCACGATCTGAGCCACAGTCAGCTCATGGTCTTGTTTGTGCTGTCTGTATAGAGCCTCTCCATCTTTGGCTGCAAAGAATATAATCAGTGTGGTAGCAGAAGCCATGGCTATGTGTTGCAGGGATCTTTGGTTCACAATGTGATTGTTATCAGGAAGGTGAGGCAGAGGTCATGGAAGTCTGCGGCAGTAGACAGAACAGTTACATGTATGTGGTTTGTTGTGTGGGTTGTAGTTGCATTTCTGGGTTTGGATGGGGCTTCATTGCAAATAATGGAGTTGTGATGGAGCTACATATTGATGAAAGGACCAGAGCCTGAAGCTCTGAAAGTCATGAAGGCACAGGTATGGAATAGGAATGTCCTTGGAAGCAAAGATGCAGCTACATGGGTGACAGCCTGTGGCGCAATCCCTTTGGAGGAGGTTGCCATTAACCCCACTCACCAGATAGCCACCAAGCAGATGACCCACAAACTGCAGAAATGGGGTTGCAATATCCCATCAATATGATCTTTTCTTTCCTGTTAAAATTATTGTCTTTGTTTTCTCTCCTCCCTCTCTCATTCTCCCTGTTTCTGAACCCTCTTCTATTACTTTCTCCTTCCATACTAGGCAACCACCCTATGGTGATTAACATGTATAATCGTCTGTATATGCTTCCAAAATGCGAGTTGCTTTTTGTATATTTTAAATTTATATAAATGGCTTTCCCACACATTTCTTAGTGTTTTCATTGGGTACTATATTTTTATGATTAAGCCGTATGTCTGAAGTATATAGATCTAGTCTGTGGTTTGTTAAGTGTTGCAGAATACTTCATGGTGTACATCCATCACATTTTTACCTGTTTCCCAGGGATGCATATCCAGATTGTCTACTACTCTATGACATTACAAACAATGCCCAACAATGAACGTGGATGCAAATATCTTTGGGCTATCACATCGCAGAGTGTAATGGCTAGGTCAGAGGCTACATGAACACATGCTTTTGCTTTCCAGAATAGCTGTATCTCTGTGTCTACACTTCCATCAGCAGTGCAGTAGGGTTCCTCTGTGCCCACGTGTCTCCAACATTTTGGTATCATTTAATTTCCTAGTTTTTTGAATTCTAAAAGATATGATTAAGTCTAAAAGGTTTTTAATTCTAAAAGGTGATTCAGTCTTCATTTTTCTGATTGCTAAGAAGTTTGAAAATTTTTGTGGGTTTCATCTGAAACTTGCCTTTATATATTTATTGCTAATTTTTCCATTGGTATTTTCCCTTATTGATTTGCAGAATTCCTTCTATAGTCTACATTTACCCACTCATTGATTCCAAGTATCTTTTTTCCCATCTGTCATTTATCTATAGATCTTTTGTGACCAGAAATGCTTAATTTTGATATAATAATATTTTTTCTGCCTTATACTGTATACTTTTGAAGTTCAAGAAGCCATTTACCACCTCTAAATTAGAGCTAGTCTCATTTAAGATCATGGCATATGGTCCTATCACTTCATGGCAAATAGATGGGGAAAATGTGGCAACAGTGTCAGATTTCATTTTCTTGGGCTTCAAAATTAAGGCAGACAGTCCCACCAGCCATGAAATTAAAAGACACTTGCTCCTTGAAAGAATAGCTATGACAAACCTAGACAGTGTATTAAAAAGCAGAGACAGCCTAGACAGCGTATTAAAAAGCAGAGACATCACTTTGCCAGCAAAGTCCATATAGTCAAAGTTATGGTTTTTCCAGTAGCCATGCACAGATGTGAGAGTTGGGCTGTAAAGGCTGAGTACCAAAGAATTGATGCTTTCAAACTGTGGTGTTGGAGAAGACTTGAAAGTCCATTGGAGAGCAAGGAGATCAAACCTGTCAATCCTAAAGGAAATTGACCCTGAATATTCATTGGAAGGACTGATGCTAAATTTGAAGCTACAATACCTTAGGCACCTGATGTGAAGAGCTGACTCATTGGAAAAGATCCTGATTCTGGGAAAGATTGAGGGCAAGTGGAGAAGGGGACAATAGAGGAAGAGATGGTTGGACGGCATTACTGACTCAATGGACATGAGTCTGAGCAAACTCAGAAAGATGGTGAAGGACAGGGAAGCCTGGCATGCTGCAATTCACGGGGTCCCAAGAATTGGACAAGGCATATCAACTGAACGACATTTATCATTTAAGGAATCTAGTTTTGTTTTTCTCTATATAGTAAGCTGCTGCTGCTCCTAGGTCGCTTCAGTCATGTCCAACTCTGTGTGACCCCATAGACAGTTGCCCACCAGGCTCCCCTGTCCCTGGGATTCTCCAGGCAAAAACACTGGAGTGGGTTTCCATTTCCTTCTGCAACGCATGAAAGTGAAGTGAAAGGGAAGTCGCTCAGTTGTGTCCGACTCTTCGTAACCCCATGGACTGTAGCCCACCAGACTCCTCCGTCCATGGAATTTTCCAGGCAAGAGTACTGGAGTGGGTTGTCATTTCCTTCTCAAATATAGTTAGCTAGTATCCTCCAAATAACTTAATGAAAAAACTTTCCTTTTTCATTATGTCACCTTTATAAAATATTAAGTTGCCATATATCCATGCTTTATCTCTGAGTTCTATTTATTTGCATTGTTCTCTGGCCATATAGTAGCTTCCCTGGTAGCTGATAAAGAATTCACCTACAATGCAGGAGACCCTGGTTCAATTCCTGGGTCGGTCAGGAAGATCCACTGGAGAAAGGATAGGCTACCCACTCCAGCATTCTTGGACTTTCCTTGTGGCTCAGCTGGTAAAGAATCTGCCCGCAATGAGGGAGACCTGGGTTCGATCCTTGGGTCAGGAAGATTCTCCTGGAGAAGGGAAAGGCTACCCACTCCAGTATTCTGGCCTGGAAAATTTCATGGGGTCACAAAGAGTCGGACACCACTGACCGATCTTCACTTTCACTTTCAAATAGATATCCTATAATCTTGGTCAATTCTGGGATAGTTTTTACTTTTGCTTTTGTTAAATGATGTTTGGATTTTTGTAGACTGACCATCCTCTGGCAAGCTTCGAATAGTTTGCTGACTGTTGGATTTTCAGGTATTTTTTATCTGCTAAGGAGTTTTTTCCCCTCTTCCTTCCAATCCTTACACATAGTTTTTTTAATCGTTCCTTATAGTATTAGCCAGAATCTGTACTACTACAGTAGGCTTCCTCATTGTGTTCTGGTCTCAATTTCTCAAAGAAAATGTATTTTTATCTAACATTTCTCCACTAAGAATAACATTTAGTGCATATTTTTAATATATGAATTTTAACCAAGTTAAAATTATTGATAACTTGAGGTTTAGATTTTTCATAAATCGGTATGAGGCCTTACCACGTGTTTTTCTATGTCACTCTTTGTCTATCACTGATAGATTTTCTGACGTTGAGTCACCCTAGCATCCCTGAGATAAGCCTTATTTGTCATGTTTTTCAAAAATACACCATTAGATTTGATAGCTAATATTTTAAACTATGAATATATATTCATAACAAACAAAATAAGCCCTTTTCATTTTCATTTGATTTTGGAATCATTTGTCAATAATTACATTCCATTTGTCAATAATTAAGATTACCACCTAGCTTTTTGGTTCATATTTGTTTGGTGTATCTTTTTTTTGGCAACAGCTTTATTAAGATGTACTTCACATATAATTCATTTATTTGATGTACACAATTTAATAGTTTTTAATATGCCCAGAGTTATGCAACCATAACCACAATCAATTTTTGAATATTTTCATCATCCCCAAAGAAATCCTATCAGCAATCAGCCATCAGCCCTTCCATTTTCCCCCCATCTCCCAGCCCCAGGCAAATACTATATATATGTTCTCTTTATAGATTTGACTATTCTGAAAATTTGATGTAAATGGAATCATACATATGTAGTCTTTTGTGGCTATCTTTACTTAGTGTGTTTTCAAGATTCATCAGAGTTGTAGCATACACTAGTACATGGATGAATATTTCTTTCCTTTTCATGGATGAATAATATTCCATCATATGCGTACTTTTATCCATTCATCAACTGATGGATATCTGAATTTCCTACTTTTGGTTATTGTGAATAACTGTTATGAATATTCATATACAAGTTTTTGTGTGGATTTGTTTTCAATTCTTTCAGCATATACCTAGGAGTGAAACTGTTGTATCAAATAGCAACTGTTCAAAGAGTTGTCAGACTGCAGCTGTACCATTTTATGTTCCTAATAATGTGTGAAGCTTTCTCTACACTCTCACCAATACTTTTTTTTT
This sequence comes from Neotragus moschatus, assembly GCA_006410615.1. Classification (NCBI taxonomy): domain Eukaryota; kingdom Metazoa; phylum Chordata; class Mammalia; order Artiodactyla; family Bovidae; genus Neotragus; species Neotragus moschatus. The sequence goes on along the minus strand of SJYA01001547.1, from coordinate 1,518,139 downwards.
TTAATTATAGCCATCCTAGTGGGTGTGAAATGGATCTCATCATGGTTTCAATTTGCATTTCCCTACTGACTAATGATATTAAGCATCTTTTTTTGTGTGTTTATTGACCACTTGTATATTTTCTTTGGAGAAATGTCTATTCAGATCCTTTGACCACTGAAAAAATTGGGCAGTCTTATTATTGTCATTACACTTGACACTCTTATTGGGCCTTTCAACCTGAAGACAAGTTCTGGGATAGCCTCTTATTTCATTTTAATAATTGAATTTTTTCCCACTTACAACATAGTCAGCATTACCTCATATCCTAAATATGTTGAAAATATGGCTTTTCATTTTTACATAGTCCTCTATCAAAAGATCTATCAGAGATTTTAAGCAGCATGAGGCACTATCAAACGTGTGTCTTTGATGTTCAGTCAAGAAGAGTAGAGAAAATGAACTGGAGTAGATAAAAGTCTATAATCTGGGAGAGAAATGATGGAAGTCTTATCTAAGGCAGGAGTGGTAGGGGGTAAAGCAAAAAAAAGATGACAAGTTTCTATTTCTATTAGGAAGTGGAATGGCACAGGACTTGGTGAGTGATTAAAAGAAAAAGGAAAACTACTAAGTTACCCTCAGGTGTATGGTTTGGATAATACCAAGCATAGCTGAATTTCTTGAAATAAGAATCATGTATTTTTAATATGTTTAATAGTTACTTACCTATTGTTTGGGCTTCCCTTGTGGCTCACCTGGTAAAGAATCTGCGTGCAATGGAGGAGATCCAGGTATGATCCCTGGGTTTGGAAGATTCCCCTGGAGAAGGGAAAGACTACCCACTCCAGTATTCTGACCCGGAGAATTCCATGGACTATATAGTCCACGGGATCGCAAAGAGTCGGACACAACTGAGAGACTTTCCGTTTCACTTATTGTTCAGTCTCATTTGAGTTAAGTGAGTAAGTGAAGCCGTTCAGTCATGTCTGACTCTTTGTGACCCGGTGGACTGTATCCTACCACGTTTCTCCATCCATGGGATTATTCTCCAGGAAAGAATACTGGAGTGGGTTACCATTTCCTTCTCCAGGGATCTTCCCAACCCAGGGATCGAACCCAGATCTCCCGCATTAGAGGCAGACACTTTAACCTCTGAGCCACCAGGGAAGATCTAAAACTACGTAAGTGAATAAGTGAAGCCGCTCAGTCGTGAGTTAAGTTAGATCATATCTAAATGTAAGTTACAAATGTTCTATAGAAAAAAAATTTCCCCCAGTGCTACACTCTCATAGATAAGGTACCAAACCTTTAGAAGGATCAACTTTTTAACTAAGATTCTTTGGAGAAATAGTTAAAAGGAAGTATGGAAAAATTAGCAGTAAACAAAAATTCAAGTTTAAAATTATGGATGGAGGAAACACTTTAGAAGAAAATTTTATCACAAAATATTGGAATCTTTAGAAAATAAAAAGTTATTCTGCTATAAATACTTCTATTTTTGTATATTTACTTTGTTTCGAAACGAATATTATATTTTCCTTTTCATCAGTGAAACACCTGTTTAACCAGTAATATTAAAAGTATTGATGCAAATTTACTCAATATATTTTTCTCAAAAATGCAAATAGTATTAAAAGTATAAATGCAAATTTACTAAATATATTTTTCTCAAAAATTAAAATCACTATTTCTGAAAAAGTTGAATTCTATTTAGAGTATTTATATTTAAATATGTCAGTGTATTTAAATATAAATAGGACAGAAAGAGTAAAGACTTAACATAAGCAGAAGAGATTAAGAAGAGGTGGAAAAAATAGACAGAACTATACAAAAAGGGTCTTAATGACATGGATAACTAAAAAGTTGTGGTCACTTATCTAGAGCCAAACATCCTGGAGTGTCAGGTCATCCTGGGGCCTTAGGAAGCCTTACTACAAACAAAGCTAGTGGAGGTGATAGAATTCCAGCTGAGCTATTTATAAACCTAAAAGATGATGCTGTTGAAGTGCTGCACTCAATATGTCAGCAAATTTGGAAAGTTCAGCAGTGGCCACCAGACTGGAAAAGGTCAGTTTTCATTCCAATCCCAAAGAAAGGCAATACCAAAGAATGTTCAAACTACTCTACAGCTGTGCTCATTTCCCATGCTAGTAAGGTTACGCTCAAATCCTTCAAGCTAGGCCTCAGCAGTACATGAACCAAAAACTTCCAGATGTATAAGCTGGGTTTCGAAAAGGCAGAGGAAAGAGATCAAATTGCCAACGTTCACTGGATCATAGAAAAAGCAACAGAATTCCAGAAAAGCATAAACTTCTGCTTCATTGACTACACTAAAGGCTTGACTTTGGTACTAAGTCACTTCAGTTGTCCGACTCTTTGTGACCCCATGAGCTGTAGCCTGCCAGGCCCCTCTGTCCATGGGATTTTCCAGGAAAAGATATCAAAGTGGGTAACCATTTCCTCCTCCAGGGGATTTTCCCAACCCACAGATCAAACCCACATCTCTTATGTCTCCTGCATTGGCAGGCGGGTTCTTTACTACTAGTGCCACCAGTCTGCTTTTTTTTTTAACTGTGGGGATCACAACAAATTGTGGAAAATATTTCCCTGGTGGCTCAGAGAGTAAAGAATCTGCCCACAATGCAGGAGACCCAGGTTCAATACCTGGGTCAGAAAGATCCCCTGGAGAAGGGAATGGCGCCCACTCCAATACTCTTGCCTGGAGAATTCCATGGATAGAGGAGCCTGGTAAGCTATGGTCCATGGGGTCTCAAACACATGTGAGACACAAATGAGTGGCTCAAACACACACTTAAGGAGATGGGAATACCAGACCACCTTACTTGTTTCCTGAGAAGTCTGTATGCAGGTCAAGAAGAAACAGCTAGAATCCTATGTGGAACAAATGACTGGTTCAAAATTGGGAAAGGAGTAACAGGCTGTATATTGCCACCCTGCTTATTTAACATATATAGAGTAAGTAAGTGTCAGTCGCTCAGTTGTGCCCGACTCACTGCTACCCCATGGACTGCAGCCCACCAGGCTCCTGTGTCCATGAGATTTCCAGGCAAGGATACTGGAGTGGGTTGCCATTTCCTTCTCCAGGGGATCTTCCCGACCCAGAAATTGAACCCAGGTCTCCTGCACTGCAGGCAGGTTCTTTACAGACTGAACTACAAGGGAAGCCCATATATAGAGTACATCATGTGAAATGCCAGGCTGGGGGAAGGAGAGTGAAAAAGCTGGCTTAAAATTCAACATTCAAAAAACTAAGATCATGGCATCCAGTCCCATCACTTCATGGCAAATAGAAGGGGCAAAAGTGGAAACAGTGACAGACTTTATTTTCTTAGGCTCCAAAATCACTGCAGATGGTNAAGATTCTTTGGAGAAATAGTTAAAAGGAAGTATGGAAAAATTAGCAGTAAACAAAAATTCAAGTTTAAAATTATGGATGGAGGAAACACTTTAGAAGAAAATTTTATCACAAAATATTGGAATCTTTAGAAAATAAAAAGTTATTCTGCTATAAATACTTCTATTTTTGTATATTTACTTTGTTTCGAAACAAATATTATAAGATATTTTCCTTTTCATCAGTGAAACACCTGTTTAACCAGTAATATTAAAAATATGGATGCAAATTTACTCAATATATTTTTCTCAAATATGCAAATAGTATTAAAAGTATAAATGCAAATTTACTAAATATATTTTTCTCAAAAATGAAAGTCACTATTTCTGAAAAAGTTGAATTCTATTTAGAGTATTTAAATATAAATAGGACAGAAAGAGTAAAGACTTAACAGAAGCAGAAGAGATTAAGAAGAGGTGGAAAAAATAGAACTATACAAAAAGAGTCTTAATGACATGGATAACTAAAAAGTTGTGGTCACTTATCTAGAGCCAAACATCCTGGAGTGTCAGGTCATCCTGGGGCCTTAGGAAGACTTACTACAAACAAAGCTAGTGGAGGTGATAGAATTCCAGCTGAGCTATTTATAAACCTAAAAGATGATGCTGTTGAAGTGCTGCACTCAATATGTCAGCAAATTTGGAAAGTTCAGCAGTGGCCACCAGACTGGAAAAGGTCAGTTTTCATTCCAATCCCAAAGAANGTCATCCTGGGGCCTTAGGAAGCCTTACTACAAACAAAGCTAGTGGAGGTGATAGAATTCCAGCTGAGCTATTTATAAACCTAAAAGATGATGCTGTTGAAGTGCTGCACTCAATATGTCAGCAAATTTGGAAAGTTCAGCAGTGGCCACCAGACTGGAAAAGGTCAGTTTTCATTCCAATCCCAAAGAAAGGCAATACCAAAGAATGTTCAAACTACTCTACATCTGTGCTCATTTCCCATGCTAGTAAGGTTACGCTCAAATCCTTCAAGCTAGGCCTCAGCAGTACATGAACCAAAAACTTCCAGATGTATAAGCTGGGTTTCGAAAAGGCAGAGGAAAGAGATCAAATTGCCAACGTTCACTGGATCATAGAAAAAGCAACAGAATTCCAGAAAAGCATAAACTTCTGCTTCATTGACTACACTAAAGGCTTGACTTTGGTACTAAGTCACTTCAGTTGTCCGACTCTTTGTGACCCCATGAGCTGTAGCCTGCCAGGCCCCTCTGTCCATGGGATTTTCCAGGAAAAGATATCAAAGTGGGTAACCATTTCCTCCTCCAGGGGATTTTCCCAACCCACAGATCAAACCCACATCTCTTATGTCTCCTGCATTGGCAGGCGGGTTCTTTACTACTAGTGCCACCAGTCTGCTTTTTTTTTTAACTGTGGGGATCACAACAAATTGTGGAAAATATTTCCCTGGTGGCTCAGAGAGTAAAGAATCTGCCCACAATGCAGGAGACCCAGGTTCAATACCTGGGTCAGAAAGATCCCCTGGAGAAGGGAATGGCGCCCACTCCAATACTCTTGCCTGGAGAATTCCATGGATAGAGGAGCCTGGTAAGCTATGGTCCATGGGGTCTCAAACACATGTGAGACACAAATGAGTGGCTCAAACACACACTTAAGGAGATGGGAATACCAGACCACCTTACTTGTTTCCTGAGAAGTCTGTATGCAGGTCAAGAAGAAACAGCTAGAATCCTATGTGGAACAAATGACTGGTTCAAAATTGGGAAAGGAGTAACAGGCTGTATATTGCCACCCTGCTTATTTAACATATATAGAGTAAGTAAGTGTCAGTCGCTCAGTTGTGCCCGACTCACTGCTACCCCATGGACTGCAGCCCACCAGGCTCCTGTGTCCATGAGATTTCCAGGCAAGGATACTGGAGTGGGTTGCCATTTCCTTCTCCAGGGGATCTTCCCGACCCAGAAATTGAACCCAGGTCTCCTGCACTGCAGGCAGGTTCTTTACAGACTGAACTACAAGGGAAGCCCATATATAGAGTACATCATGTGAAATGCCAGGCTGGGGGAAGGAGAGTGAAAAAGCTGGCTTAAAATTCAACATTCAAAAAACTAAGATCATGGCATCCAGTCCCATCACTTCATGGCAAATAGAAGGGGCAAAAGTGGAAACAGTGACAGACTTTATTTTCTTAGGCTCCAAAATCACTGCAGATGGTGACTGCAGCCATGAAATTAGAAGACACTTGCTTCTTGGAAGAAAAGCTATGACAAATCTAGACAGCATATTAAAAAGCAGAGATATAACTTTGCCAACAAAGCTCTGTGTAGTCAAAGCTATGGTTTTTCCAGTAGTTATGTACGGATGTGACAGTTGGACCATAAAGGAGGCTGAGTGACAAAGGACTGACGCTTTTGAACTGTGATGTTGGAGAAGACTCGAGAGTCCCTTGGACTACAGGGAGATCAAACCAGTCAACTCTAAGGAAAATCAACCTGAATAGTCACTGGATGGACTGATGCTGAAGCTGAAGTTCTAATACTTTGGCTACCTGAAGAGCCGACTCACTGGAATAGACCCTGATGCTGGAAAGACTAAAGGCAACAGGAGAAGACGATGACAAAGGATGAGATGGCTGGATGGCATCACTGACTCAATGAATATGAATTTGAGCAAACCCTGGGAGACAGTGAAGGACAGGGAAGGCTGGCATGCTGCAGTCCATGAGGTCGCAAAGAGTTGAACATGATTTTGCGACTCAATTACAATGTTAGTGTAATCTGCATGTACTAAGCATTAGGGGCTTCTCAAATAAAGAGAAAACAGTCTTATTTGGTTTTATAAATAATAAAGATGATTAAAAAAGTTAAAAATTGAGCTTAAAAAACACAACCCAAACCACCTGTTTTTAAAAGTCACACCAGCCGTCTACTTCTAAAAAACCCTTATCAAAGCTATTTCTCAAACCCAACATTTACTAATTCAACAGATGGGTTTTTAAAATGAGGAATGTAATTTTACTTTCAACTCACTGATTATATACTCAACTGGCAGCTTTAAAAAAATAATTTTAGAATACACGAAGACTTGAATTAAACCATTCTCAGCATTTTCCCAGGATTGTTTGCTAACTGGCTTGTTTTTATTTATATATGAGCTTTTAACATGTCTACCACAGGTAGTGCACAGAAATAATTATTTGCAACTATAAAACCTATCAAGTAAATGCCCAGTGTAACATCACTGCTTTTTCCTTCTCTTATAAGAATCATTACTGTGAACGCGAACTCGCTGGTATACAGAGGATGCTATTTTCATGCTGTCTTTCTTTGTAAATGTCTTCTCTACTGCTCCAGGTTTCCAAAGTAACAACTGTGCGTCTTCTCCTCCAGTTAGCAAAGAATCATCCTGCATATTCCAACAGAAGGACCGGACTGTAGCAGCATGCCCTCCTTGAAGGCTGGTCACATGGACCAGTCCTGATGTCATACAGCTCATTATGTGAATGATTCCTGTGTTTGTCCCTCCAACAACAAACAATTTGTCTGTCTTTTCATGATATAGGCCACCAATCAAATAGTCCAAAGTCCCTTCTTTCACGTTAATTACTTCTCTGACATCTGGAATGTTCAAACATGTAATTGGTTCATCTGTATCCAGATGATTAAGATCCCACCAACAAAATCCTTCATCATGTGTCATGCAGTAAATCTGTTTATAATCTTTCCCAGACCAACCAATAAAGCTTACTGATGAAACTGAGTTACAGGTTGTGACCAATGCATCGTCCTCATTATCTGCGCTAATATCAAATACATTTACCAGGCCATCAGTTGAACCTGAGACTACCATGTTTGGATTACTGGGATGGAAACGTACTTGAGTGATATCATCACTATGTGTCTCTGAATATGCACCAAGTGGCTCTTTGGTGGTAGACAAGTCCTGAGAATTAATTCTTGCATCCCAAAATACCAACAATGCATCATCATCAACTTTTTCTGTACCAGCACAAATGACATGATCATTAGAACTGATATCAAAACTGATAAAAATATTGGAAGGGTAACCTTTGAACAGCTGGACAGGCTTTCCACTGGCCAGTCGAGCATCCCAACACTTTACAGTGCCATCAGTGCACGAGGAATACACACTGTCATGGGAATTTGCAAACTTGACTCCATTAAGTCCAGGATAGCCTCTAAATTCTCGTGTTACATTTAACCTTTCTTTATCATATATTCTGATTGATCCATTAGAACATAAAACAGCAACTAAGCTTCCTTTTTCTGTTTGTATAGTCTTTGATGTGTCTATGCCAAGCAGGTAAGTAGGCTCTTTAGTTTCTGAGGAACGTTTAACAATGTTCAAGTTGGCAAATTGTTCTTCAATCTTCTCCATATCAGGAGTGCATCAAGGGGTAGTAAAAATCTGTAATAAAAACAAAAATTGAAATTAAACCCAAAGCGTCTCTACATTGTAATTAAATCAAGAACATTTCCCTCTGAGAGCTGGCACAAGAAAACAGAAATAAAATCTAATATTTTAATCATTCCCCTACTAGGATGTAACTAAAACTCAGCTACTTCCTTCTAATTCAACCACTTTTAATATACTGAATCTACTGCCAGTAAGAGATTATAAAAATGTATGTACATGTACATACATTGCTTAGTAATTCCTTTCAGCTCAAACCTAATCATTGGTCCTACTCATGGTCCTCAGCATTAGCCAGGATCTCTACTTTGGGATCATCTTCTCCTGGCCCCAGCTACCTTATACAGTTATAGAATCTAACACAGATGTGTTGGCAGAAAAATAGTCCCTCATAGATGTTCATGCCTTCATCCCAGGAACCTATGAATATGTTAGAATACATTGCAAAGATGAATTGAAGTCATAAATGGAATTAAGGTTGCTAATCAAAATTCTCCAAGCCAGGCTTCAGCAATATGTGAACCGTGAACTTGCTGATATTCAAGCTGGTTTTAGAAAAGGCAGAGAAACCAGAGATCAAATTGCCAATATCTGCTGGATCATGGAAANAAAGAAACATTATTTAACATAATTTTTTTTTTACAAGCTATTCAAATACGTCCTAAAATGTGTGTTCACTTTAAGAGTATACTGCCTACACACTTCAAGTAAAAAATCCTTTTAAATTCCAGATAAAAAACAACTACCCATTCTTGAAATAATCAAAGTGTTAATAAGATTACAAAAGAAACAATTCTTTGCTACTGTTTCATATTGATCTCTGCATATGAAATATCAGACTGATGAGAATTTTAAACAATAATAAAGTTGAATGTGACTTTTAAGTTAACAGTAAGTTGTAGGACTATGGCTGTGCACTGCTACCCCCAAGCAATATAGCCGTGCTGTACTCCTCCTCCAACAGTGTTGCCCAGAGAGTCTGTTTCGCATTGGAACAGTCCCCTGCAAGGCTTTAATCCAAAGGATTCTGGGATCGATGATGCAGGCAGAGTGGGCCCCAGATGGAATGCTACAGCAAACCAACATTTTAAGACAGCAGTAATGGTAACAATCTCACTAGCGTTCCTTCCACCTGACACACTGTTTAAATGCAGTACAGTGCTTCAAAACAAGAGAAAGATAATATTATAGAGTTTATATTCATTCCTCCGCAGGTACAAATACTAAAATATTACTTTAGTCTCCTTGGGAAAAGATGAAAATCTCTGACTTACGTTTTAACACATTAATATGCCTATGCAAATGAGCCATATTTGAAATATAACTTCCAAGGTTACACAATCTTAATTTTACATACTAATGAATCATTGTAAAATGATAAATAAACCTTTTTACTTCTATGTATGCCCTTATCTGAGGGGTTTTTTTTCCCTTTGGCATGATCCTCTTCCCATTCTCAAGATAAGCCACAGTCTCTCTTTTCTTCTCACTCAGTAACCTCATTGAAATTCATGTTTTCAAGTGCCACCTACATGCCAATGAGCTCATCTATTTACAAGTCCATTTTTCCAAGTGTCAACTAGCCATCTCTCCTTGAATCCCACTACAACTCCAAGTTAAACTGATTATTTATGCTTCCCCTCCATGAAACATTCTCCTTAAAAAATAAAACCAAATTATGCTTTTTGATGTTCTCCATGTTGGTCGATGGTATTGGCACCATGACAACACTCTCATCTACTCAGTTACCTAAGCCAGAATCTCTGGGGAATATCCAATTCTCCTACTCAGGCTCTCATCCAATCCCTTTTCAAATCTTTTGCTGCAGGCTACTAACTGAAGTATAAGGTTCAATCTATTTCTGGAGATCAAAACAATATTGACAACTTCATATGGTTCAACCTAACAAAAATGTATAAAGAGAACAAATAAGATTAACCATAATTTTAATATTTTCTCTATTTGTTTCTGTTAGATACATAAAAGGAAGCTAAGTTAGCATTTTAGACCTCAACAGGCTATTGAGAGCTGAGGACGCCTTCTTATACTAATGCACACACACAAATGAAAATGGGCACAAATAGAAAAGAACAAAAAGAATACTGAAGCAAACCATAGGGAGGAGAAAAGAGAAATGAAGATAAGCCCAAAGAGAACAGAACAGAAAAGAGAAGGGAAGGCAGTTACTGCCACCGCCTCTTCATTCACACTGCACTTTGTACTTTCCCAGTACTGAGATGAGACAAGGAGGAAAAGTCCAGATAAAGGAAGTTCTGCTGCTGCTAAGCTGCTTCAGTCATGTCCAACTCTGTGTGACCCCATAAATGGCAGCCCACCAGGCTCCCCTGTCCCTGGGATTCTCCAGGCAAGAACACTGGAGTGGGTTGCCATTTCCTTCTCCAATGCATGAAAGTGAAAAGTGAAAGTGAAGTCACTCAGTCGTGTCCGACTCTTCATGACTCCAAGGACTGCAGCCTACCAGGCTCCTCCGTCCATGGGATTTTCCAGGCAAGAGTACTGGAGCGGGGTGCCATCGCCTTCTCCGAAAGGAAGTTCAGTAGAGTCTAAAGCCGTGTTGGCTAAAAAGTTTTCATTAAGCCATCTTGAAACACATTAGATAGAAAATGCTCATTAATCTCTAATCTGAGGAATAGTCCTTAGATAATCGAGAGCTGATTTACTTGATAACAACATCCCTAAACATTAAGTATTTCTTCTGGGGCTTTTGCCTTAGTAAGATTTAAGTTATCTTTATCAATCAAAATGTTCTTTTATTTTACTTCCTATTAAAATAAACCCAATAAAGTGTTATTTCTATATGTAAAGTACATTTGAAATACATCTAACTGCACCTAGGCATTCCTCTTATTCTTGAATTGACCAAGTTTGAATATGAAATCTGAAGGACAGCCTAGCTAGCTTAAATAATTCCATACTGGAAATGAAAGTCGCTCAGTTGTGTCCAACTCTTTAGTCCATGGAATTCTTCAGGCCAGAACACTGGAGTGGGTAGCCTTTCCCTTCTCCAGGGGATCTTCCCAACCCAGGGATGGAACCCAGGTCTCCTGCATTGCAGGCGTATTCTTTACCAGCTGAGCCACAAGGAAAGCTGATAATGGAAGAGGAAGTAGGTTTCTTTCCCATTTAAACAAGATAAAAAAAAATATTAAAAGAAAACACACATTTACCTATTTAGAAACTATTGATTACAAAAGGCACTATACTAAAAATCTTTGGCCATGTATTATTGTGTAGGAAGTCAGAAATGAGCAGTATGTTTAGAAATAGATGCATTTCTATCTTTCTGGTATGAATGTTCATCATACTGGAAAGATTTGACAACATAAACAACAAATACTATTACATTTTTCTACTAAAGAATAACAGTTGTATTTAAACTATATGTTGGATAAAGGACTAGTTTTCTTTTGAAACAATTTATGAGACTTGGGTCAGAAAATCAAATTCCCCAAAGCTTAATATTGCCCATTGACCACAAGGAACTCTGCTGACAGTAAAATGCAGAGATTCAGCTAATGTCCTAAATGTAGGGAGAAGCTAAATGAGAAAAGGCATTCAGACATGGTCTTTAACAACAACACAGTTCACATTAATAATGTAACTACAATAATACTAAAACAACTAGCAAGGTGGGCTAGGACGATAGAGGCTTGTAGAGAAGAAAACAATCATAATTGGAGTTCAACAAATGCTAGACTGTGTGCTGGAAACTTACATCTAGTATTTTTTTTAAATCTTAATCATTTAACCCTATGAGATAGGCATTATTATCACCATTTTACAGAAGAAACTGAAGCTCAGAAAAACTGAGTAACTTGCCAATGCTCTCATAGGTAATAAGCAGAAAATTCAGGGGGAGTTTGATCTGAAATTCAAATTGTAACTTCAAAACCTGTGAACCTGTGTTCATTTCAGTTCTATGCTATTCTTCTTCTGTCTAAGTACTAAAATATTAGTGTTGACTTTAATTAAAGAATATGCCTATTAGGCTTTAATAGGAGGAATTACACATCAGCATAAGCAGATGGAGAAAAAAAGGGAGCAGGATGATTGCAAACACACACACCAACATGGAAAAGGCTATAGTAAGTGAAAGTGAAAGTGAAGTCACTCAGTTGTGTCCGACTCTTTGCAACCCCGTGGACTGTAGTCCACCACGCTCCTCTGTCCATGGGATTCTCCAGGCAAGAGTACTGGAGTGGGTTGCCATTTCCTTCTCCAGGGGACCTTCTTGACCCAGGGATCGAACCCGGGTCTCCTGTATTGCAGGCAGATGCTTTAACCTCTGAGCCACCAGGGAAGCCTGATACTGAACCACTGGCTAAAATCCATGAGCCTTATTCTTCCACCATGAAAATCAAGAGTGGACAAAGTGCTGCTCTGAGCTTAGAAGGGGACAAATTTACTCTTTTCCATCCCAGCTGGACACACATCAGAATCCTCTGGAGCTCAAAAACACAAAACTGGCCATTCTCCCCCATTCCTAACTACCAAATTAGAATTNGCCTGATACTGAACCACTGGCTAAAATCCATGAGCCTTATTCTTCCACCATGAAAATCAAGAGTGGACAAAGTGCTGCTCTGAGCTTAGAAGGGGACAAATTTACTCTTTTCCATCCCAGCTGGACACACATCAGAATCCTCTGGAGCTCAAAAACACAAAACTGGCCATTCTCCCCCATTCCTAACTACCAAATTAGAATTCCTGTTTAAGAGGGAGTGGACCTTTATTTTAAAGAGCTTTGTATAGATTTTGAGAACTGCAGCTTCAGTCATTCATTAGCTCACATTAAGAACTTTGGCGGGTATTTCACATATGTTATTCTATGTTTTATGACTGAAAGTCGCAGAAACTATATGGTGGGCAGGAGAGAGGAAGAGTTCACCACAGGGAGATTCAAGCCTGCCTTCCCAGTGTTCTTGCCCATTCTCATGTCTTCTCACCTTGCCACTCTTCCTACTGGGCTCTCTGACTCTTCCAAACTAAGTTACAGGTGACTCTTCTGTTAGCCTGGTACAGAGCAACACAGACATGTGCACAGAACCTCACTGGAGCCCCTCCTCCCCCCAAAAAAGATATTTATTTTTCCATTTTTGTCACCACAAATTCCTTGTAAACATAAAACTTTTGTAATTTAAACAAAAACCAAACCCATAATTCTCTCCTAGGATGAACTGGATGCCATGAGGATAATACCAAGTAAGTGCACAAATGACGCAAGATGCAAAATTAACTGAAAGTGGTCACTCTTCCTGAAATTTCTCTTAAAACAGCAGAGAAGTAAAACCAATGCTGCCACCTAGTAACCATCACTTTTTATTTCGTCAGGTCCCATTTTTAATCACGGACTTTGTATGGACTAGAGAATAGTAAAAGAACCCCTATGCAACCTGTTATCCACCACAATTACACTCCTCAAAAGTTATTATTAGGAGCAGAGGGGTCATTTACACATCATATTTTATTTGAAGGGCAATTAGGAAAGTCTAGAGGCCATCTAGTATGAGGGAAACCTTCCAACCACCCCTCTCCCATCTCCATGTGGCATCAACATGGTTTTGGGGTTGACCACAGGCCCAGAATTGAATTCTGATTAACCTAATCATAGCAATGCCATTCCTTTTAACCTGTAACTGGTAAAGAAATCTTACATTTTTGCCAATTCAACACATGTATCCCCCTCTCAACTATAATCTGTTCACATGTGAAACACACATTCTAAAGTGCACCCAATCCAACCAATGGAAAGAACTTTTATTCCATGTTTATGACATTCAGCATTTCTTGACTATTTAAGTCAATCTGCAGTAGAGTTTTTGTTAATGCAGTCAGAACCACCCAAACTACTTAGAAATAAAGTCTTGGGTTTTATTACCAAGACTTCATTGTTCATTATTCTGACTTAATGTAAGAGGCTTCTAAAAGAAAGACTTAGGAAACATATTTTAAAAAGTCAAATTTCACTCATTTTAAAGAGAGGGATATCGATCATTTGTTCCCTTTAGAACATTCTATCCTCTCCCTTTCCTACCTTTTTACTTGTTTGTTTGTTTTTTTCCCAAAAATAAAAGGGAAAAAACAGGATACAAAAAGGAATTGTCAGAAGACTATAAAAATCTATGCCAAGTATACTGGTAGGATCCTTGATTCTAAAGACATCAGCAACAAAAACAAAAAATGAACCACTGAAATGATACAATATTTTNAGAATACTGGGGTAGGTTGCCATGCCCTCCTTCAAGGGATCTTCCCAACCCTGGAGTTGAACTTGTGTCTCCTGCGGCTTCTGCACTGCAGGCAGATTCTTTTTTTTTTTTTTTAATTGGAGGCTAATTACTTCACGATATTGTAGTGGTTTTGCCATACATTGACATGCAGGCAGATTCTTTACTGCTGAGCCACTGGGGAAGCCTCCAAAATTCATAACCCCAGCCTATTCTTGGGAAAACATCAAACTCAACTGTGGGACAACCTACAAACAAACCTCTTCAAGTTTCAAAGTCATGAAAAAGAAGGAAGGTCTGAGAGACTGATGGTATTCGTGATTAGATTAGTGGTATTCTTGATTAGATTCTTAACCAAAAATAGAAATCAGTGGGAAAACCAGTTAAATCCAGATAAATTCTGTACTTTAGTTAATAGTATTATACCAGTGTTAATTCTGGTTTTGACAAATGTATCATGGCTATGTGAAGGGTACAGAAGGGTGAAGGAGGGCTGCCTACTATATTTCTAAGGTCTCCACACTGAGTTTAGGACATGAGAAGTAGCCCACAGGAATAGATATATCTGGGATTTGGTATAGGACATTCACGGGATCCCAGAAGGGAAAAGAGTCCAGGTCTCCCAGCAAAGATTGCCTCAGCCCTAGCCTGTGATGACTTTTTGCCAGTAGTAGTGAAGCAATGGTTGTATTTGGGTCAGGTGATCAAAAGGTGATGCCTTCTTCACCTTCTCTTCAGCCACCTGCTGGCTGGATGCAGAGGATTCCAAGGCCCTGAAGAATGGTTGAGTCAAGCTTCCCTGGTGGTGCAGTGGATAGGAATCCACTTGCCAGTGCAGGAATCACGAGTTCGATCCCTGGTCCAGGAGGATCCCACAAGTCACAGAACAACTAAGCCTGAGTGCCACAACTACTGAAGCCCGCACACTGAGAGTCCGTGCTCTGCAACAAGAGATGCCACCGGAATGAGAAACCTGAGCACTACACAGAAGGCTCAGGGCAACCAAAATAAAAAAAAAGAATGGTTGAGTCATAAAATGAAAGGAGTCTGCTTCTGCCGATCACCACATGAAAGGCTCACTGCAGGACAGAAAAACCTACATCTGACTGCATCAGTTAGTCAGCAATGTGGATGCCACCTGGAAGATGTAGTTTAAAAAACTCCACAGCATAATGACTCCAACTTTTTAGTATCATTCATCGTTAACGCAAAGGAAATTTGCAAAGGAACTCATATTAAAGAAACACCTAAATTCTAGCTATTTCTTTCATTTTATGTTTTTGTTAATTAAACCCAAGTTAAATGCAATACTATTCAGAGAAAATATATACTAATAAATATTATATAAAATATATATTATATTTAATAAAATTAATCCTATTCATGCATGCTTCTGTTCATCTTATCTATATACTCACAAGAAAGGTCTTGGACTAATATTCATAAAATGTATTTCAAGTATCTGGAGTGTGTGTATGTATGTATGTATGTGTGTGTGTATGGAGGGAATATGCTGCCTTCTTTTCAGTACTTTTTCTATATTGTTAAAATTTTTAACGATGATATAATCCCATAAGTACTATTATGTTCATTAAACTGATAAGAAAAGCACAGCTAACATGCAGCTAACCTAGAGGGTGGGATGGGGTGGGAGGTGGGAGGGAGGTTCTGAAAAAGCTGGCTTCTGAACTCAAGTATTCTTGTTCCAGAGCCCTACATACAATTAACTCCTATACTATACTGTCTCTATCGTAAGCACTTAGCATTTTAGAAATAGATGTAGGCTATGTTGCTGCTGCTGCTGCTAAGTTACTTCAGTCATGTCCGACTCTGTGTGACTCCACAGAGGGCAGCCCACCAGGCTCCTTGGTTCACAGGATTCCCTAGGCAAGAACAGCGGACTGGGTTGCCACTTCCTTCTCCGTAGGCTATGTTATCTGTATAATAAACATACACTATACTTATTTTTTTAAGGGAAGAGGTGTAAGCAGAGAATTTGGAAGAAGTAACTGCTGATATCTCATGATATGTGCTACTGGCAAGGTTGATGGCAAATGGGAAAAATCTAATGGCAGTTACTAAAGTTCTATACTGGACATTAAAGAACACTCACGCATATGCATTACCAATATGTCCTAGAGAATATCTTGGGATAAAAAGCAAGCACTGGTTTAATGTCAGGTGAACATTTCTCAGAAAACTTTCATGTAACAAATGTAGAGATATTTGTGTGTATGTTTTAAACTAACAGAGAATTGGCTTTAAAACAATTTATCAAGAAACCATTTGTTTTATTTTATTTTTTTAAGGACACCAATTTATTAAGGACAACAGCATATTAAAAGAACAGTTCAGTTCAGTCGCTCAGTCGTGTCCAACTCTTTGTGACCCCATGAATTGCAGCATGCCTCTCTGTCCATCACCAACTTCTGGAGTTTACTCAGACTCATGTCCACTGAGTCAATGATGCCATCTAACCATCTCATCCTCTGTCGTCCCCTTCTTCTCTCTCCTCCCGCCTACAATCTTTCCCATCATCAGGGTCTTGTTTTATTTTTAAATTTTTTAAAAAATTTATTTTTAATTGAAGGCTAATTGCTTTACAATACTGGTTTCTGCCACATGTCAACATGAATCAGCCATAGACATACATACATCCCCTCCTTCTTGAACCTACCTCCCTCCTACCTCTCACCCCATCCAACCCTCTGGGTTGTCAAAGAACCATTTGTTTTAAATTGGGCAGAAATGCTACATATTTAATGGAAGGTATGCTAAACTGACATCTGCTACAATTTCAGTGTAATTTCAAATATCACATTCATTAATAACTGAGACTTAATGTCTTTGTAAATTAATCCTGCTTAGTGAGACTGAATATGCTATTCTTACTCACAGGAATGTTCACGATACTGGTTGCACAACATATGGTCCCACATGCATTAAATACACTAAAATTCTTAGGGAGAGCACAGTTTTTAAAGTGCAGGAATTTGTTACCAAGGGAAAGGGGGGAGGGGGTAGGAAGGAATGACACACATACACTCTCTCAAGCAGTATGAGATTGTCCTTCAGCTTCCAGATATAACACTCGAAGTATCTTTTAAAAACAGACGTTTTTCTCAGTAACATCTTGAGGTGTCCAGCTACTCAAGTAAATCTTCCACCCCAAATCCATCCTTTATAGTAAGTCTATGAACACCCAGCTTCTTTCAACAAGAACAATAAATTGCTTTTGCCTTTCCAGAACAACCAGCTGGTGGACCAAACAGAGAGGAACCAAACTTCCTCAATCACCAGATGTCTTAATTTGGAACAGACACCAGCTATGTGGAAGAGTTCAAATCTTGAATTGGTACTCTGTGTTTACTACTTCTTTTTATAATTCTCAATAGATGCTTTTAAAAATTAAGTAAATGTTCTCTTTAACAACTGTGAAAAGAAAAAGGAAGATAGGAGGGAGAGCAAAAAGAATCATGGCTTATAAAAGAAGCATGTTAACATCAAAGAATCAGTCATTTGAATACTGTTACAGTTAGAAACTGATAAGCAATATCATTAAATCCGTATTCAGTAATTCAGAAATAATTCTCAAATGGCTGACATGACAGGCCTAAAACACAATGGATTTAGCAAAGAACACAGGCAAAGTCCCTGCTCTCAAAAGAGGGTGGTGAAGAGACAGATATATATAGATATATAGATTATAACAGAAACTGCGTGCCTACTAAGGCACCTCAGTCGTGTCCGACTCTGTGAGCCTCTGTGAGACCCTGGGGACTATACCCTGCCAGGCTCCCCTGTCCATGGGATTTTCCAGGCAAGAATATTGGAGTGGGTTGCCATTTCCTTCTCCAGGGGATCTTCCCAACCCAGGTATGGAACCCGCATCTCTTATGTCTCCTGCACTGGCAGGTAGGTTCTTTACCACTAGCGCCACCTGGGAAGTCCTAACGGAAACAGTGCTAAGTATTATAAACAATAATGTGTAAGTCAAGACACGAGACAGGAAGTGCCTTTTATTTTATTTTAGATTTTTTTTTTTTGATGTGGACGATTTTTGAAGACTTTATTGAACTTGTTACAGTACTGCTTCTGTTTTACGTTTTGGTTTTTTGGCCACATGGCACATGGGATCTTAACTTCCTGACCAGGGATGGAACCNTACTAAGGCACCTCAGTCGTGTCCGACTCTGTGAGCCTCTGTGAGACCCTGGGGACTATACCCTGCCAGGCTCCCCTGTCCATGGGATTTTCCAGGCAAGAATACTGGAGTGGGTTGCCATTTCCTTCTCCAGGGGATCTTCCCAACCCAGGTATGGAACCCGCATCTCTTATGTCTCCTGCACTGGCAGGTAGGTTCTTTACCACTAGCGCCACCTGGGAAGTCCTAACGGAAACAGTGCTAAGTATTATAAACAATAATGTGTAAGTCAAGACACGAGACAGGAAGTGCCTTTTATTTTATTTTAGATTTTTTTTTTTTGATGTGGACGATTTTTGAAGACTTTATTGAACTTGTTACAGTACTGCTTCTGTTTTACGTTTTGGTTTTTTGGCCACATGGCACATGGGATCTTAACTTCCTGACCAGGGATGGAACCTGAACCCCTTGCATTAGAAGGCGAAGTCCTAATCCCTGGACTATCAGGGGAGCTCCAGGAAGAGCCTTTTGCTGTCTGAGCCACCAGGGAAGCCCAGGAAGAACCTTTTAGATTTGGTCATTAGAGGCAAGCCTCTCTCATGAGGTGACATTTGAGCCGAGACCAGAATAAAATTCGGAGCAAAGTATTGGACCATGTAAGCCAAGAGCCTCCAGGGCAAAGAAAAACAGCAGGTGCGTCAGAGCAGCTAAAGCTGCGTCAGGGAAAGAAAGTGGTATAGGAATTATGGTTGAACAGGTAGCTGGAGTCAGAGAAGAGCTTTGCAGGCCATGGTAAGGACTTCGGCTTTTACTTTCAGGTAAGAAAGCAAGCCACTGCAGGTTGACAGCAGGTGAGAAATGTTTGTGACTGATTCCTTGGCTGGCTCAGCCTGAAGAACACACATTTGGGTAAGAAAGAGGCAGTGAAAACCCTTGTTGCACAACTGTGGACAAGAGATACGAAAATAGGGAGAAGTGGCTGGACTGTGGCTGTAATTACGAAAGAGGAATCAACAGAATTTTCTCATTAGACTTCAAGAGGAGTATGAGAAAAGTCAAAGATGGCTCTTAGGTTTCTGACCTCAGGGACAAGGCGGATAGACCGTTGGCATGTTACTTTTAGGATAATTATAAGGATTTAGGTCTATGGGTTCACACAGAGTCGGATACGACTGAAGCGACTTAGCAGCAGCAGCAGCAGGACAATTAAAAGATGACTAACTAGATAATTAATCATCCAACTGTTTATATAGTCTTTATAAACTGTGGAGCCTACGTGCGTGCTAAGTTGCTTCAGTAGTGTCGAACTCTTTGCGACCCTGTGGACTGTAGCCTGCCAGGCTCCTCTGTCCACGGGATTCTCCAGGCAAGAATACTGGAGCAGGTTGCCATGCCCTACTCCAGGGGATCTTCCTGACCCAGGGAAATCTGCATCTCTTATGTTTCCTGCGTTCGCAGGCATGTTCTTTACCACTGCGCCACCCGGGAAGCTCATAAATTGTGGTATTGATATATTAATATAATAGAATTATACACAGCAAAGAAACCAGAAAGCCACAAACCACCAATACATGCAACAAGGTGGATGAACCTCAGAACTGTTTAATGCTAGAAGCCTGGCACAACAGGGTGCTATAGGATTTCACTGATAGAAAGGTTAAGAACAGAAAAAACAAATCTGTAATGGTAGCAACTGGAATACTGCTTATCTTTTGGTGGGATCCAGACTGAGAAAGAGAACAAGAGAACTTTTGAGTGGTGATTATACACAGTTCAGTTCAGTCCCTCAGTCGTGTCCAACTCTTTGCGACCCCGTGAATCACAGCACGCCAGGCCTCCCTGTCTATCACCAACTCCCGGAGTTCACTCAGACTCATGCCCATCGAGTCAGTGATGCCATCTAGCCATCTCATTCTCTGTCGTCCCCTTCTCCTCCTGCCCCCAATCCTTCCCAGCATCAGAGTCTTTTCCAATGAGTCAACTCTTTGCATGAGGTGACCAAAGTACTGGAGCTTCAGCTTTAGCATCATTCCTTCCAAAGAAATCCCAGGGTTGATCTCCTTCAGAATGGACTGGTTGGACCTCCTTGCAGTCGAAGGGACTCTCAAGAGTCTTCTCCAACACCACAGTTCAAAAGCATCAATTCTTTGGTGCTCAGCCTTCTTCACAGTCCAACTCTCGCATCCGTACATGACCACTGGGAAAACCATGCCTTGACTAGGTGGACCTTAGTAGGCAAAGTAATGTCTCTGCCCTTGAATATGCTCTCTAGGTTGGTCATAACTTTTCTTCCCAGGACTACGCGTATTTTAATTCCATGGCTGCAGTCACCATCTGCATGATTTTGGAGCCCAGAAAAATAAAGTCTGACACTGTTTCCATGGTTTCCCCCTCTATTTCCCATGAAGNCATTTCTTCTGAGGGATTTCTGCCTGCAGTAGTAGATATAATGGTCATCTGAGTTAAATTCACCTGTTCCAGTCTATTTTAGTTCACTGATTCCTAGAATGTCGACGTTCACTCTTGCCATCTCTTGTTTGACCACTTCCAATTTGCCTTGATTCATGGACCTGACATAGATATGTACAAATTTGAAAAATCAAGCCATCATGGAGGAGAAAGACCTTCAGCCTCCATCAAGATACTCATTCTGAGTAAAAAGGAACAAGTCTACTGCTGGTGGAGGAAGGATGAGGTGAGAAATCCCCTATCTGGCACAGCACAGCAGTGCCTGCCTAAAGGTATGAGTGGAAGAGGGACAATGAGGAAAGCCCTCCAGCATCCCAACACTGCAGGCTCAGTTCCTAAGTCGTGTTTGACTCTTTGCAACCCCGCGGACTGTAGCCCACCAGGCTCCTCTCTCCATAGCATTTTTCAGGCAAGAATACTGGAGTGGATTGTCATACCCTCCTTCAGGGGATCTTTCTACCTTAGGGACTGAAGCTACATGTCCTACCTTGGCAGGTGGATTCTTTGCCACTGAGCCACCTGGGGAATCCCATGGACAGAGAGGCCTAGTGGGCTACAGTCGATGGGGTTGCAAAAGAGTTGGACAAGACTTAGCAACTAAACAACAACATACTAACTTAGAACCCAACACCGCAGTGGCTTATTAATATCAGATAAAGGAGAGGTCTGAACAAGGACTATTAATTCATTTAAAATTGTCATAAACCTAAATGTGAGGGCAAGAACTACAAAACTTCTAGGAAAGAAGTAGGGAAGTTATGCCCCTGGGTTAGGTGAAGATTTCTTAGTATACAAAAGCACAAACCAGCAAAGAAAAGCTTGACTTAATTAAAATTTAAAACTTTTGCTTTCTGAAAATTGGTTAAGAAAATAAAATGTCAATCTAAAAGAACTGAAGCTCAAGTTACCAGAAATCAAGTTTATTTGGGCATAGCAGAGAAACTGCAATTTGGGACACCAAGCGGTAGCAAATTACAGACAAACCTGTTAAGGTTTAGGGTGGGTTGCTTTTATGAACAAAGTGCAAAAGGGGACAGTCCAGCTGGGAGATATGCAGAGAGTTCACTGCTCAAAGATGGGAAGAAAGTTTAGGAGGATGCTCACTGGTCATAGGTTAAGTAAGTGTTAGTCGCTCGGTCATGCTCAACTCTTTGCGACCCCATGGACTGTAGCCCATCAGGCTCCTCTGTCCCTGAGATTTTCCAGGCAAGGATACTGGAGTGTATTGCCATTTCCTTCTCCAGGGCATCTTCCCAACCCAGGGATCGAACTCAGGTCTCCTGCACTGCAGGCAGATTCTTTACCTACTGAACTACAAGGGAAGGTCACAGGTTAAGCTTCAATAAATCTGTAAATCTGATAATCCTCTATACAGCTCTATACAGTCAGCAAAAACATGACCGAGAGCTGACTGTGGCTCAGATTGTGAACTCCTTATTGCAAAATTCAGACTTTTATTGAAGAAAGTAGGGAAAACCACGAGACCATTCAGGTATGACCTAACTCAATTCCCTTACGATTATACAGTGGGAGTGACAAACAGATTCAAGGGATTCGATCTGATAGACAGAGTGTCTGAAGAACCATGGATGGAGGTTTGTGACATTGTACAGAAGGCAGTGATCCAGACCATTACCAAGAAAAAGAAATGCAAAAAGCAAAATGGTTGTCTGAGGAGGCCTTACAAATAGCTGAGAGAAGAAGAGAAGCTAAAGGCAAAGGAGAAAAGGAAAGATATAAGCATCTGAATGCAGAGTTCCAAAGAATAGCAAAGAGAGTCTTCCTTAGTGATCAGTACAAAGAAATATAGGAAAACAATAGAATGGGAAAGTCTAGAGATATCTTCAAGAAAATTAGAGATACCAAGGGAACATTTCACGCAAAGATGGGCACAATAAAGGACAGAAATTGTCCTTTGGACAGAAATGGACTTAAGAGAAGCAGAAGATACTAAGAAGAGGTGGCAACAATACACAGAAGAAATATAGAAAAATGATCTTCATGACCTAGATAACACGATGCTGTGATCACTCACCTAGAGCCAGACATCCTGGAATGCGAAGTCAAGTGAGCCTTAGGAAGCATCACTACAAACAAAACTAGTGGGAGTGATGGAATTCCAGTTGAGCTATTTTAAATCCTAAAAGATGATGCTGTGAAAGTGCTACACTCAATATGCCAGCAAATTTGGAAAACTCACTAGTGGCCACAGGACTGGAAAAGGTCAGTTTTCATTCCAATCCCAAAGAAAGGTAATGCCAAAGAATGCTCAAACTACCACACAATTGCACTCATCTCACATGCTAGTAAAGTAACACTCAAAATTCTCCAAGCCAGGCTTCAGCAATACGTGAACCATGAACTTCCAGATGTTCAAGCTGGTTTTAGAAAAGGCAGAGGAACCAGAGATCAAATAGCCAACATCCGCTGGATCATGGAAAAAGCAAGAGAGTTCCAGAAAAACATCTATTTCTGCTTTATCGACTATGCCAAAGCCTTTGTCTGTGTGGATCACAACAAACTGTGGAAAATTCTTTTAGTATATGTGCTGCTGAAGTCAGCACTGGAAAATTCTTAAAGAGATGAGAATACTAGACCACCTAACCTGCCTCCTGAGAAATGTGTATGCAGATTAAAAGTAGCAGCTAAAATTGGACATGGAACAGCAGACTGGTTCCAAATAGGAAAAGGAGTATGTCAAGGCTGTATACTGTCACCCTGCTTATTTAACTTATATGAAGAGTAGTACATCATGCAAAATGCTGGGTTGGATCAAGCATAAGCTGGAATCAAGATTGCCAGGGGAAACATCAATAACCTCAGCTATACAGATGACACCATCCTAATGGCAGAAAGCAAAGAAGAATTAAAGAGCCTCTTGATGAAGGTGAAAGAGGAGAGTGAAAAAATTGGCTTAAAGCTCAACATTCAGAAAACTAAGATCATGACATCCGGTCCCATCACTTCATGACAAATAGGTAGGGAAACAATGGAAACAGTAACAGACTTTATATTTTGGGCTCTAAGATCACTGCAGATGGTGACTGCAGCCATGAACTTAAAAGACACTTGCTCCTTGGAAGAAAAGCTATGACCAGCCTAGACAGCATATTAAAAAAGCAAGGTCCGTCTAGTCAAAGCTATAGTTTTTCATGTAG
This sequence comes from Neotragus moschatus, assembly GCA_006410615.1. NCBI lineage: Eukaryota > Metazoa > Chordata > Mammalia > Artiodactyla > Bovidae > Neotragus > Neotragus moschatus. The sequence continues at coordinate 1,494,332 of SJYA01001547.1, read as the reverse complement.
TCATATATGGTTGTTAGAGTTGGACTATAAAGAAAGCTGAGCTCCAAAGAATTGATGCTTTTGAACTGTAGTACTGGAGAAGACCCTTGAGAGTCCCTTGGACTGCAAGAGATCCAACCAGTCAATCCTAAAGGAAAACAGTCCTAAATATTCACTGGAAGAACTGATGCTGAAGCTGAAGCTCCAATACTTTGGCCACCGAATGTGAAGAACTGACTCATTGGAAAAGACCCTGATACTGGGAAAGACTGAAGGCAGGAGGAGAAGGGGACGACAGAGGATGAGATGGTTGGATGGCATCACAGACTTGATGGACATGAGTTTGAGCAAACTCCGGGAGTTGGTGATGGAAAGGGAAGCCTGGCGTGTTGCAGTCTGGGGGGTCACAAAGAATCAGGACATGACTGACTGACTGAACTGAACTGATAATTCAGTTCAATTCTAAGTCTGGCATTTATGGGCAATTAGTCTCTCAGTCTTTAAGTTTTGCTTTTCTGAGGGCACATGCATGGGTCTCCATTTCATATCCTCTGGTTCCATTTTAGATTGAAATCCTTTTACTTTTTCCTCATTTGAGCAAGATCTTTCACAGAAAAGTATTGGTGATCAACCTTGGGTATTTGCTTAATCTGAGATGTTGCTAGATGTTGGGCTGTGTATCCCTTGAAGCTGCAAAGGGCCGACCTAGGATGCTCTGTCCCCCAGAAGAGGGCATGACAAGCAGATTTTTTGCCTTATTTAAACATGGAAAATTTCAGTCACACTCCTCTAAGGGAGTCAATTTGGTTTCATGGTCAATTAAGCCTCAGGATAAGCCTTAGGAACTTTATTTTGTACATATATCTGAGAGAAAGGCATTTATTTGCCTATTGAAACAAGGCAGTAGAAATTTCATTAGAAGGATTATACCCAGGGTCAGAAGTCCAATTATAGCTACTGACTGGAACAAACTTCTCAAGCAGTTTCCCCAGCTACCTATACTTAATAGCTTGAAAACGTCTTAAGTCCTAGGGCTTGGCCTATTTCAGTTAAGAGATTGATACTGTCCATCATTTTTAGTTCGTGCACTGTGATTCCCTATTTGTTAACATAAGAACAGCATTCTTCCCAGAGCAAGGCACAGGTTCCCCCCTACTGTGCAGGAAGGAGGTTTAGGGCTCTGTGGTTTTGTAAGACTGCTTTTGCTAGGCTCTCTATCTGGGTTTGCTGCTATTCAAAAGCTCTAAGAGAAGCACTGAAGGTAGTTCCCATGGCTACGGAGAGGTTTCAACTTGCTTTTTCAGTCTATTACTCTAACCCAAGGGGGAAAGACAGGCAAAGACACACTCAAATCCTTTCTAACCACTACAGGGTTATTAGAGGGCATCCATCCAAAATTATATCCATCCTAGTTTTTTTGTTTGTTTTCACATTGATTTTTCAGTTTTCACATTTTATTAAAATTAAACCCCTATGACAAAGATAATATGGTGTGTTAATTTTTTTGCATTGTGAATTACTCAAAACTTTGCAGATTAAAACAATAAGCATTAGCTATTTCACATGGTTTCCAAGAGTAAGAGAGGGGCTTAGATGAGTGTTTCTGACCCAGGATCTCACATGAAGCTACAGTCAAGATGGTGGAGAAGACTGTGGTCAGTGGAAGGCCTGACTGATGCTGGAGGACTTCTTCCCTAGAATGCTTCCTCACTGTGGATGCTTCCTCACCTCTTTACTGGTTATTGGCAGCATGCCTAAATTCCAGATCAGATGGACCTCTTCACAGAACTGCTTGAGTATCCTCAAGATGTGGCAACTGACTTTCTCCAGAAGATGTGATCCGAGAGACAGAGACAAAGCATACACACACACACACACACACACACACACACACACAAAGCCACTATGCCTCTCACGATCTGGTCCTGAAAACCACACTGTCACTTTTGACACATTTTACTTGATAGATGAGAGTCACTAACTACAGCCCACTTAAGGCAGGACAATTAGGTTCCACCTATTGAAAGGAAGAATATCTAAGAATTTACAGATATATTTTAAACCCACACAACTGCTTTACAACTTTAACTGAACAAAAGGTTCACATGCTCCTTTAAGTTGTGAGGAGAAAGAACCCAAGTGGGTTCTTCCAGTGGAAGGGAGGGTTTTCCTGACTCTGGCATCAGGAGTGAGGGAAACAACTCCGCAGTGTCCCTTCCGTTCAAGGGGGAATGTGGAGCGCGTATTCCTTCCACTCAGAAAGAAATAACCAGTGTTTTCTGAATAAAGGGCATAAGTGGGCCCTTTAGCCCAGGTATTTTTTTTTCCTCTGATAAAAGAGCTCTCATGACCAAAAACAGTCATTTACATATAGCTCATGATAGTCAGCATGGTGGAAATGGCTATAAGGACATCTTAAATTTCTATATATTTGGAATAATGGAAGAGTTGGATTGTTGTGGGTGAGGTTCTGATGGAGGTCTGGGGAATCTCCAGGGAGAAGGTACGTTCCCACCACTTACTAGACTTCAGATCAACCAAATTACCATTGAATGGAAGGACATCCGCTGTCCATCCCCCAGTACCGTTATAATTTTTGTAACCCCACCACAAAGTTTTTACCAGTCCCATTAACGTTTCTGAAACACAAAGGAAGATTATGGGTAAGAGTCCAGACTTGAGTGAGGGGTGTACCTTTGTGGGTGGGGGGCACCCAATGGAATGTTGTAACGTCTGGTGCCAATTTGCCAGAAGGAAGAATGTACAACAGTTCAAAGGGACCAAAGGAAAACACTACATCTCTGCCAGAGCGACCTTGCCATCCTTCTAGGGATAACAGCCAGGCTGCCAGTTCAGGTTCATCACGAGTGCTATTAGCTCTGGCACAAATCAAACTATCAGTGAGGTTGGTAGAATCTGGGAGTTTTTCTAAGCAGGGAACCAAAGGATATGCTAAAGCTAAATGTGGGGGCAGCAAGAAATCCAGAGAAAGGACCATTAGAACTTTAAGCAGCATGATATAGGCCTGGTCTGGTTACCTCGGGAAAGCTGTCTCTTTCTGATGTCATTGGCTTCAGTCATTACAAAATTTTACCTTTGAATCACCAGTTAGGTTGCAGATTCACTTTTTACAGAAGAGATGCACGAATTCAGGAGTCCACCCCTCGGAGCTTAGTAACACAGACCTTAGTCAGCAACACCTGCGAGGGGCCCTTCCAACAAAGTTGGAAGGAAACTTTATGGAGATGCCTTTTCCAATAGAACAGGCTGCAAATGTGGTATGTGACATCTTTGTCTCCTGGGAGCATGCCACAGAAAGATGATTTTCCCAAAGCATTATTATTCTCAGTGGATTTAATTACACCTTTGCAAAACTGAAGTATGTCCCCTATTTATTATTTGTAAGTCAAAGGAAGCAGGGACTGACCTGTAGTTATTTCAAAGGGTAAGAGCTTATGAATCTTGTAAGTCATCTTACATCCTTCTTCTTACATTTTACATCTTTCTCGTAAGTCATCATGAGGGGTCAAGAGGTGATCTATCAAAGTCAAAGAGGCATGGGGAATTTCATCATTGCAAGAGGGAAAAAGGAGAGCAGGGTTGAGACTGTTAGAGTGAATAAGAGTGACACGAGGTAAGTAAGAGGATTTCACAGGTGGTTAGATGGCTCGCTGAAAGATGTTGAGTGTGGCATGAAATTTAAGAGAGGCTCAACAGGCTAAGGTACAAAGATGGTTAAAGAGGGTCCTATAACGATTTCTTCAGTAGCCTTTGCTAAAGGAGTGGAAGCAGGCACAGCTCTCAGGCATGGGAGCGAAGGAGGTATCCTCAGGTCACTGCATCTAATTGTCGGCTGCGTAACCGAGAGGTTGGTGATAGCCCCATGCTTTGGGGTAAGTAATCTGAGGGTATTCTCTTCTTTCTCATATACAAAAAGGGAAAAGGGTAGCTGACAATTTAGGTGTCCAAGGGCAGGTAGACTTATTAAGCTTTCCTCCAAGATCTTAAAGGCCAAGCTATCTTGATCATCCCCAACTATGGGGTCAGGCTGGTGTTCTTTAGCAGGGTATACAGGGGCTGAACCAACAAAAAGAAATTTGGGATCCAATTATGACAATGGCCAGCTAGAACAACAAAACCTCACAATTAACATTTACTTTTGGGAGTTCCCTGGTGGCCTCGTGGTTAGGATTCTGGGCTTTCCCTGCCAAGGTTCAGATTCAGCCCCTGGTCGGGGAACTGATATCTCACAAACTACATGGCATGGCCAAAAAACCAAAACCAAGAAACATTTGCTTTTATGGTTTGAAAAGTTTAAAATGCCTTAAAGCCTATCAGCATCTAGGTGTAGCACCTGTTTTGAGATTAAATGTCCTCAAGATTGAACCTGAGTTTGGACAAATTGTAATTTCTCCTTCAAGACTGTATGTCCCTTAAGGGCTGAGATTTTCAGCAAATACTTCTTTTTGCAAGAAGTATTAGGAGGGCAAACAAAAAAGCTCATCCAAATGTAGTAGTAAGGTGGAGCCCCTAGAGAATTTTATGTCATTTAAATTAGCCTGTCAAAATTGTGAGAAGGAAGAAGGCCTCAGTAGAGCCTTGAGGCATGACTGTCCAGATGTACTGTTGTCCTTCTCAGGTAAACGCAAAGAGACACTGACTATCCCTTTCAACAGGGATACTAAAAACTCACTGCCTAAACTGATCAAAATGTAAAAGGTGCTTCCAGCACGGATGGATACTAAGAGCACGCAGGGATTGGAAAAGACAGGATGGCAGAGAATCACAGTGCTATTTATTGCCCTGTGGTCTTGCACAAATCTCCATTCTCAGCAGCTGGTGTTTTTTATTTTACAGGCAAAATAAGGGTATTATTAACACAAGTGATAGTACAAAGGATAGTAAGTGTCTGGGCCTTATGCTGCTGCTGCTGCTGCTAAGTTGCTTCAGTCGTGTCCGACTCTGTGCGCCTCCACAGATGGCAGCCCACCAGGCTACCCCATCCCTGGGATTCTCCAGGCAAGAACACTGGGGTGCCATTGCCTTCGCCGCCTGGGCCTTATAGTCCTCTATAATTTGCCTTATGCCCTGTAAGCTTCCTTATTCATAGGGTATTTGCTTATTCTTAGAAGAGGTTTTGTGGGGTCCACCTGGATCATAATGGGAGGGGCACTGTGAATTGTGCCTATTTCAGCTAAGGATTTTACCCAAAGACCAGGAAATTCCAGGTTTAATAGGGCAGATGAGTGCAAAGTCTGGACTGCCTTGGTTTGTAGAGTGCAAATAATGGCAACCAGGGTTGAATTTTCCTGAGTGTTGAACTTAAACTCAAGAGATACTTCCACTTTTTGAGAGAAAATAAATGGCAACATTGTGTTTCTTCAGAAAATCTCATCCTAATAAATGTTTGGGATCCAAATCACTGAGAAGCAGCAGACATTTGCCTTACAAAAGGTCCAGACCAAAAAATATGGGCTGAGAAATAGGGACACATTGCAGTTTACTTAAGACTCCCACAATTTGAACATATATACTACTCCAGGGAAGGGACTGTTCACCTGCAGTGCGATGGAGCGCTGACAGGAGCAGCCCCTGTGTCAGTTAACACTGTAAGGAGTTTGTCCCTGATCTGGAGAGCAGTTTTCCCCAGTCTATTTAATGGCAGAAGAGGAACAGTCCCTGTGTGCCCTTGAAGCCCCATCATTGTTGTGGATTTGCCGATGGTTCTGAGGTTGTAACTATTTGGAATTCAATTTGTAGCAATCTTTTCCCCTGGTCAGGTTTTCTACAATGACACATTCTTCTAGGATGGATTTGCTTTGGAGTTTCCATCTATTGGTGCTGTAGATTCAAAATCTTAGTTACCATTTTTTTTCTTTCTGGAGTCATCTTATATGGTGTGAGCTAATTTATTAGCCAGACTGACAAGGTCAGGGGTGAACATTCTCTCCCCTTTGATACAGGTTCTTTTGACAAACAAGGATAAGTCCTTATGTAGGCCATTTATACATATGGAATTAAAAGCTACCTGAGAAGACCCAACAGCTATAGGGAGTCCAGAATTTCCTTTGGAAATGGTTTGGAGTTTGTTGTAATAGTCATGGAAGGATTCAGCAGGCTTCTGGATGCATACCTGACTTTAATTCCAGTCCACCGGTTTGGGGAAGGCTCCAGGGATGGCTTTGTGAAGCTGTTTGGCTCTGTCATGAGGTTAACCATATAAAAGGACTAATGGTTGGTTTAACTTAAACCCTAGAAATTGTTCAGGGTTTCCCCAAGCTGCAGTTTTAATCTACTGTGGGGCTTGACCTTCTCCAACAAGCAAGTAGACTAATTAACAGAGATTAGAGAGATGAGGTTGGTTGGTTTGGGTTATAGCATTTTATTCTTCAGCAAATATATTGGGATTTTCAGTTACCAAGGGGAAATCCTTTATAATAGCCCTTATGTTGCCCTTTGTCCATGGGGTGTAGGAAATCTAGGGCAGTTTTTAGTAGGATCCTCAGAAGGTCTAATTTTGAAAAAGGTCTTAATGGGTTTTGTCTGGTAAGGAAAGTAAATTCAGAGAAGAGACTCAGGAAGGGTAAAGGGAGATATGGAGGAGGTGGAACAGTGGGGTTAGAAAGAACCTCAGTTAGCCCTGAGGAAGAGACTTGGGATTTTTTAAATCCATCTTTGGTTGTTTATTTGCTTCAGTTAATTTAGAAACAATAAGGAGGCAATTTTAGAATCATGAACATTTAGTAGCCTCTAGATACCAATTAGAATAACTATCCTACTCAGATTGCTTAATATTGTAGCCATGGTCTTCTAACTAGTTCAGAGGAAACAAGTTTGCAGTCATCAAAGTTTCCACATAATGGCCATTGGAGTTCTGTGTCATCCTTAGTAAAACTGATCTATGTAGTCAAACATGCACATGAGGAAAGACCATCAATTTTTTTAACATAAAACTGGCTAGGATCTCTCAAGGTGGTGGTTGGGGGGGGGGTACTTTAGTTCATTCAGATGACTAGATACAATCATCAGAAACAAGAGTACTTATCAGAAGGGCAATCTGTCTCTATCTAGATCCTGAATAAAATAGGAGAGCTCGAACAAAAGAAGGCAGCTTGAGCTCGGAGGAGACTTACCAAAGTTAGAGTGGCTCACAGAAGCTAACAGTGCAAAGGACTCAAGTACAGGAAACTCACTTGATTCCAGAGGTTCAAGTGGTTGGTGCCTTCAGATCCCACTTATGACACCATATAAGGTCAACCTAAAAGAAAAGAGATAAGCTGAGGCAAACTCAAGATACCAAATGTGTGTGTATGTTAGTCGCTCAGTCATCGCTGACTCTTTGCGATCCCATGGATTGTAGCCTGCCAGGCTCCCTCGTTCAGGGCATTCTCCAGGCCAGAACACGAGTGGATTGCCATTCCCTTCTTGACGAGATACCAAAAATCCAGTTTATTCTGGAGTAGCAGAGATATTCGGAGAAGGCAATGGCAAGCCACTCCAGTATTTCTGCCTGGAGAATCCCAGGGATGGGGGAGCCTGGTGGGCTGCTGTCTATGGGGTCGCACAGAGTCAGACATGACTGAAGTGACTTAGCAGCAGCAGCAGTGGAGATATTGTAATTCAGGACATGCAGCTGCAGTGAGCTATAGGTGAGTCCACTGAAGAAGGTTAAGAATGGGTTGCATTCATGGGCAAGGAGTGTGAAAGGGGAGAGCCCAATTAGGGGCCATGCAGAGTTAACTGGCTCAAAGATTGGGAGCAATTCATTAGTCAGAGCTTAAGTATCAATCTTTTATAAATCAGGCATTTATGGAAAATCAGTCTCTTAGTCTTCAAGTTTCGCTGTTCTGAGAGCTATCCATTTCATGTCCTTTGCTAAGTCACTTCAGTTGTGTCCGACTCTGTGTGACCCCATAGACGGCAGCCCACCAGGCTCCCCCGTCCCTGGGATTCTCCAAGCAAGAACATTGGAGTGGGTTGCCATTTCCTTCTCCAATGCATGAAAGTGAAAGGAAGTTGCTCAGTCATGTCCGACTCTTCGCAACCCCACAGACTGCAGCCTACCAGGCTCCTCCATCCATGGGATTTTCCAGGCAAGAGTACTGGAGAGGGGTGCCATTGCCTTCTCCATCCTTTAGTTTCATTTTAGATTAAAACCTTTTATAGTTTTATCCACGTCAAGCTGGAGGGACATATGGGGGTAGGCAAAGGAGGATGTACAGCAGACATTTGGATACATTAGCTTACAACTCAGGAGGAAAGGATAGAATTGGATCACTGACCTATAGGAAGTAGGCAGTAGTTAAAAACTAGGGAAGTGGATGAACCTCCTGAAGGGGAATTATACAGAATGATACACAACAGCAGGTCAACTATGGAAGAGTTAAAAGAAATAGGTGGAAGAAAAATAAAAACTCTAAAGCAGACAAAGAAAAAAGAAATAGAGGAACCCCCAAAAAGTAGCCAAATAAGTATTAACTGATCATTAATAGCTAGGATCCTGAATCAGTCTCTTCACAAGCATTGCTTTATTTAGTCCTACCAATCAGTAACTCTAAAAAAAAAATCTTTTTATTTCTGCCCTTTAGGTGAGGAAACTGAGACTTAGAGAAATAGGTACTGTACAGTAGTTAAGAGGACGAGTATACTGCCAGACTCTCAAGGCTCAAATTCTGGCTTCACTATCTATGTGTTTCAGCTTCTATTCTTTAAACAGGGGTTAACAGTTCTAACCTAATAGAGTTGTTATAAGACAACCTATTAGTGTTGTTATAAGATACAAATTAACTACTATACATTAAGTGATCAAACTGATGGCTGGCCCATAAGACTAGGAAGTGTCAGCACAGAAAACTTCAAAGAAATGCAGTGTCAAATGATAAACTTGCAGAATAACTTATTAGATTTTACACACATATATAAACACACACACACACCCCCATGCTGTTAACAATGTGTTTGTGCTAAGTCACTTCAGTCATGTCTGACTCTTTGTGACCCAATGGACCATACGTAGCCTGCCAGATTCCTCTGTCTATAGCATTCTCAGGCAAGAATACTGGAGTGGGTTGCCATGCCCTCCTCGAGGGGATCTTCCAGACCCAGGGATTGAAGCTATGTCTCTTGTCTCCTGCATTGGCAGGCAGGTTCTTTACCACTAGCAGCACCTGGGAAGCCCATGATTAACCATGACAACGACATCAAATTGAATATACATACTGTGTGAAGAACACCTTAACATTCTTTTAATTTCCACTGTTAATCAGTACGTAAAATAAGATTAAGCCAGAATGAGGCTTCCTGATACTGGAAAGCTTATAATCATGTCACCATATCTCTCTCTCATAAAAAAAGCTATATTTTATAAATATTTATAAATTAATAATTAAAGACATCTTTTACATTTCAAAGTCTAGGTCCACTATTTATTACTCTAAATTAGGTGAATAGCCAAAAGGGATCTGTTGAAATAGAAATCAAAAGAGTGGTAAAAACCCTTAAACATAAATATTTATAGTTTTATGTTTGTGTAAAGATTCAATAGGACAGACCAGGGTTCTTAATCACTCTGTGCTATATAACAGGAAGATAAGAATGTAGTTAAGTTCTAAACTCATTTCCTTTTCTCTGAACAGTGAAAGATCCTGATATCAGAGAAATAACCAACAACAGGCGTAATTCTTGAACCATTCTGCAAAAGCCGGATATTAAGAGTGAAAAAAAATTCCACACTTACTATATAGATCTGATATGAAGGATAAAAAGGACTGAAAATAATGTACTGTCAGTTTTAACTTTACTAAACATGAAAACATTTAGCTTGGACTTAAACTATCAAATTCTTTTTTAATACTTGCCTACTTTGCTCTTGGCACCAATGACTAGCGCCATTAAGTGACAGGTGCACAAAGAAAGCAGAATTGAAAGAGACACATGAACCCCAGTGTTCGCTGTGGCACTGTTTACAACAGCTAGAACACAGAAGCAACCTAGATGTCCATCAGTACATGAATGGATAAGGAAGTTGTGGTACATACACACAATGGAATACTACTCAGCTATAAAAAAAAGAAGGCATTTGAGTCAGTTCTAAAGAGGCAGATGAAACTGGAGCCTATTATACAGAGTGAAGTAAGTCAGAAAGGGAAATACCAATACAGTATATTAATGCATATACATGGAATTTAGAAAGACAATAATGATGACCCTATATGCAAGACAGCAAAAGAGATGCAAATGTAAAGAACAGACTTTTGGACTCTGTGGGAGAAGACAAGAGTGGGATGATTTGAGAGAATAGCATTGAAACATGTATATCACCATATTTTAAACAGAGGACCAGTGCAGGTTCAATGCGTGAAGCAGGGTACTCAAAGTTGGTGTTCTGGGAGAGCCCAGAGGGATGGGGTGGGGAGGGAGGCGGGAGGGGGGTCCAGGATGGGGGACACATGTGCACCTGTGGCTGATTCATGTTGATGTATGGCAGAACCCATCACAATATTGTAAAGTAATTAGCCTCTAATTAAAATAAATAAATTAATTAGAAAAAAAAAAGCAATAGCTGCAAAAATTAGAGAATGACAAAAAACATCATTCAGGACTTAACTACAAAACCTCTAAACAGAAGAAATTTAAACTGTCCCCAGGAAAACTAAGACTTTTTTAGTTGTTCTTTTCCTCTCTTCCCCTGGCAATATAAATTACTACCTCTATGTGAACTCCTAGCTTTTATTCTCAACACTGATTTCTCTTCAAAATTCTAATCCTGTTTTTCTAATGTCTGCCTAGATCTCTACCCCTGAACATGCTGCTAAAACTTGAAATTAAATATACTGAAAATGTAACTCAAACATACATTCTTCATCTCTGTTAACTGCACAGTCTTCTCAGTCACCAAGACTCAAAATTTCAGAATTACCTTTGATTAAAGGGAGGCCAAGGAGAAGATTCCACCAGCTAATGAAGCCTACCTTGAAAATCACCCTTCACATTCACCTCCTCACTGTTTGTCCTGCCACTGTCTTCCTGTTTTCCATTACCTCTCGTCTGCAACTATAATAACTTCCTCTGTGCCTGATACAGAGCACGACAGGAAACACTTGATTCAATAGCTAACTGACTCCTGAACAAAGATGGCAAGAATGGGAAAATTTCTTACTTCTCACAGGAGAAACAGCATGTAAGCATTTTATTCTTAGATGCCAACTTCATCTTGTAAAAAAAATGACATTCAGTATATCAGAAATAAAAGCAAATATATGATTTCACGAATATTTCTTAAGTTCATAAAACTAAATAACTTTCATAAAGTATGACATACATTCTACTGTTGTTTCACATGGGCTGCAGACATTTGAACATGTGAATTCCACAATGTATCTTATAGCAAGCCTAGACTCAACAGCATTTTAATAGGCAAAATATTTTCTCCACAATACAGCTGCTAAAAGAGTTGCTACTCTTCCCAAGAATCTTACATCATTTTGAGTTATCTAGATAATACCCATGCTTTAAGATCTAGCTAAAAGTTCACCAGTACTACAAAATCCTTAACTCAACCTAAAGTGTTTCTACTTACTCTGAATGCCAAAATATCAACTGTTACCCATTTAGCAATCAAATACTAAATATACTAAAGTTATTTATCCCTAGTTGTATGTGTTATATATTTGCTTCTTTCCCCAGTATAAAGTATAAATTTCTTAAGGACAGGAACTATATTTTTCAGTTCTCTAATACCAATCTTTTATCAGCTGGAGACTAACTCTATAGCATGCCTCAGGAAATCCTACTTCCCATGAGAGGAGTGTGAAAATACAAACACATACGAAACACACTCAAGAGAGGCAGACAAGGTGGCAAAGATAAGGAACTACCCACAGATGTAAAACAATGATAGCCAAAGACGGGAAACACACACACACACACAGACCAACCTTTAGAAGTAGCTATCCCCTTTCTAGAGAAATTAAATAGTAATAATCTTATCAATATTGATTAAAAAACAACAACAACAACCCATAACCACAGTTTTGAGGTCAATTCACTCGACCTCCTAGAAAGCACCATGAAAGCACAACTGAAGAACGGGCTAGGATTTAGGAACAACACCCTATATAAAGTATTTAGCAAACAAACATCTGATGATTTGAATGTAATTTAATAACTAGTCCTACACACCCAAATTTGGAGCAAAAATGTTCAAAATGCAACTCTTCCTTCACAAAACATGTTACAGGATCAAAAAAATTCAAAATTCCAGTATAGAGCACTAAATACTACTTGGTTTGCTCATATGATATAAACATGTTTTTGATGCCAAAAAAATACATCCAAATTATAATCTTTCAAAATTTTAAAAAATATTCACAAATTGCATCCTTCCTATTTTTAGAAGGGCTCAGGGTATTTGTGTGATTTTCAAGCTCCTTTCTTAGTTCCTAAGAAATAACTTCAGTTCGACTTTATAATTGCAGGGCAGGGTGGGGGAAGGTAAGTTTAGAAAGAATAAAATAGCTCTGCAAAAATAATTCAGTGCTACATGAAATACAAATTAACGAAAGGCTAATGAAGTCAAATGTTTTAAAATAAACTAACCACTGTGAAAAATTTAGTTTCAATATCTACTCTCCTTTCTTGAAAATAGATGCCTGTCATGCATGCTGCAGGACTAAAGGATTCATGAAGAGAAGCAGTCTGACAGAATTAGAACCAAGATAAAAATACTCTAACAAGCAGCCAAGAGCTGGAAACACAATGGAAAATGAAGGAACACGTCTCTTGGATGTACCTAGTCATTAGGTGTGAGCAAGAAGGTGTTAATGGTAAAAAAGGAGGCTCTTTTCATGGGAAAACATCCACACTAGAAGTGAGAGGCCTTACTTTTTTTTCTTTTTGCATGTGACCCCCAGTAAGTCATAGATTCAGTCTGAATCTTAGTTTCCTAACATTTCTACTTACTGTGTTTACCAATTCTTCTTTATACATCAGTGACATTAACAGTAACTAAGGATAGACTGAACTCATGCTATAATCCAGGCACTGTTCTAAATGCCTTATATGAATATCTCATTTACCCTCCCAGACAACCCTACAATGTAGGTACGCTTACTTTCCCTATTTTATAATTAGGAAGTAAAGCTTGAAAGGGTAGGTGACATGCCAAAGGTCATTCAGCTCACAAATGTAGAATAGGGACTGGAACTCAAATCTGGCTTCAGAGTCCACAGTCTTAAATACTTCCTTATACTACCTCGCAAATGATATAAAGAACATATTCCACAAAACATTTTAAAATGGCCATTCAGGATTTCCCTGGTAGTCCAGTGGCTAAGACTCTGTGCTCCCAATGCAGGGGGCCTGGATTCGATCCCTGGTCAGGGAACTGGATCCCACATGATGCAACTAAAAGATCTTGCATGCTGCAATGAAGACTCAGCATGTTTTAATTTGGCATAGCCAAATTAAAAATAAACAATTTAATATAAAGTCATGCTATTATAAGTCTTACTGGCACTAATAAAAATGAATTCATACAACCAAGTGACATACAGTTAAAATATTTAAAGCATATATATCTGGAAAGTCTTCATACTAAGGAAGTTTTTTAAAAGACAGTGGTAATATCAATGATGTGAAATCCAGTGCTAATTTTAGATGCCTAGATGTACAAATTTTCAAGTATTTATCGGCTTAAAAAAGATTTAAAATAATGTCAGGTACAAGATATAATTTAAAATATAAGCCATCATCTAGAGCTTCTTCTCTTCTTGCTATTATTTCACATTAATATTTGATGAATGATATATGAATAAAATCACCAAGGAAGGAGTTTACTTAATAGTGTCAGCCAATATAGTATACTAATGCATATATATGGAATTTAGTAAGATGTAACGATAACCGCATATGCAAGACAGCAAAAGAGACACACATGTATAGAACAGTCTTTGGACTCTGTGGGAGAAGGTGAGGGTGGGATGATTTGAGAGAACAGCATTGAAACATGTATATTATCATGAAACAGATCGCCAGTCCAGGTTTGATGCATGAGACAGGGTGCTCAGGCCTGGTGCACTGGGATGAACTTGAGGGATGGGATGGGGAGGGGCGTGGGAGGGGGGTTCAGGATGGGGAACACATGTATATCCATGGTTGATTCATGTCAATGTATGGCAAAACCACTATAATACTGTAAAGTAATTAGCCTTCAATTAAAATAAATAAAATTTTAAAAATGGTGTGTGTCAGGCACTGTTTCAAGCACTTCATAAATATTTACTCATTTAACTCTCCTAACAGCCTACAAAGTAGTTATAATTGGAGCCAGTATTCAACTCAGGTAGTTTGGTTTAAGAATTTGTGCTCTTAACCTCACTAGCTCTGCTGAAATTTAAGAAATGGTGATATTTGCAGATGACACGATACTATATGTAAAAAACCCTAAAGATGTCACCAGAAAATTACTAGAGCTAATCAATGAATACAGTAAAGTCATAGGATATAAAATTAATACGCAGAAATCCTTTGCATTCCTATACACTAACAATGAAAAATCAGAAAGAGAAATTAAAGAAACAATCCTATTCACCAGTGCAACAAAAAGAATACTTAGGAATAAACCTGCCCAAAGAGAAAAAAGACCTGTATGCAGAAAGCTATAAGACAACATTGAAAGAAATAAAAGATGACATAAACAGATGGAAAGATATACCATGTTCTTGGATTACAAGAATCAATATTATCAAAATGTCTATACTACTCAAAGCAACCTACAGATTCAATACAAACCCTGTCAAACTACCAACGGAATTTTTCACAGAACTAGAACAAACAATTTCACAGTTTGTACAGAAACACAAAACACCCCAGATAGCAAAAGCAATCTTGAGAAAGAAAAACGGAGCTGGAGGACTCAAACTTCCTGACTTCAGACTATATTACAAAGCTATAGTCATCAAGACAGTATGGTACTAGGACAAAAACAGAAACATAGACCCAAATATAGACCAACGGAACAAGATAGAAAGCCCAGAGATAAACCCACACACCTATGGGCACCTTGTCTTTGACAAAGGAGGCAAGAAAATGCAATGGAGAAAAGACAGCCTCTTCGATAAGTGGTCCTAGGAAAATTGGACAACTACATGTAAAAGAATGAAACTAGAATACTTCCAAACACCATACACAAAAATAAACTCAAAATGGACTAGACTTAAATATAAAACCAGAAACAATAAAGCATAGGCAGTACCCTCTGACATAAATCACAGCAAGATCCTCTTTGCCTCACCTTCTACAATAATTCTGCTGTATTGACTATGCCAAAGCCTTTGACTGTGTGGATCACAATCAACTGTGGAAAATTCTGAAAGAGATGGTAATACCAGACCACCTGATCTGTCTCTTGGGAAACTGGTATGCAGGTCCAGTTAGAACTGGACAAGGAACAACAGACTAGTTCCAAATAGGAAAAGGAGTACGTCAAGACTGTATATTGTCACTCTGCTTACTTAACTTATACGCAGAGTACATCATGAGAAACGCTGGGCTGGAAGAAACATAAGCTGTAATCAAGATTGCCAGGAGAAATATCAATAGCCTCAGATATGCAGATGACAACACCCTTATGGCAAAAAGTGAAGAACTAAAGAGCCTCTTAATGAAAGTGNTAACTTATACGCAGAGTACATCATGAGAAACGCTGGGCTGGAAGAAACATAAGCTGTAATCAAGATTGCCAGGAGAAATATCAATAGCCTCAGATATGCAGATGACAACACCCTTATGGCAAAAAGTGAAGAACTAAAGAGCCTCTTAATGAAAGTGAAAGAGGAGAGTGAAAAATTTGGCTTAAAGTTCAACATTCAGAAAATTAAGATCTTGACATCCAGTCCCAAAACTTCATGGCAAACAGATGGAGAAACAGTGGAAACAGTGGCTGACTTTATTTTTCTGGGCTCGAAAATCATTGCAGATGGTGATGGCTGCTGCTGTTGTAGCTGCTAAGTTACTTCAGTTGTGTCTGACTCTGTGCGACCCCATAAACGGCAGCCCATCAGACTCCCCCATCCCTGGGATTCTCCAGGCAAGAACACTGGAGTGGGTTGCTATTTCCTTCTCCAATGCATGAAAATGAAAAGTGAAAGTGAAGTCATTCAGGCATGTCTGACTCTTGGCGACCCCATGGACTGCAGCCTACCAGGCTCTTCCGTCCATGGGATTTTCCAGGCAAGAGTACTAGAATGGGGTGTCATCGCCTTCTCTGGCAGACGGTGATTGCTCCATGAAATTAAAAGACGCTTACTCCTTGGATGGAAAGTTATGACCAACTTAGACAGCATATTAAAAAGCAGAGACATTACTTTGCCAACAAAGATCTGTCTAGTCAAGGCTATGGTTTTTCCAGTGGTCATGTATGGATGTGAGAGATGGACTGTTAAGAAAGCTGAGCACCGAAGAATTGATGCTTTTGAACTGTGGTGTTGGAGAAGATTCTTGAGAATCCCTTGGACTGCAAGGAGATCCAACCAGTCTATCCTAAAGGAGATCAGCCCTGTGTGTTCATTGGAGGGACTGATGGTGAAGCTGAAACTCCAATACTTTGGCCACCTGATGCAAAGGGCTGACTCATTTGAAAAGACCCTGATGCTGGGAAAGATTGAGGGCAGGAGGAGAAAAGGACGACAGAGGGTGAGATGGTTGGATGGCATCACCAACTCAATGGACATGGGTTTGGGGGGACTCCAGGAGTTGGTGATGGACAGGGAAGCCTGGCATGCTGTGGTTCATGAGGTCGCAAAGAGTCGGACACAATTGAGGGACTGAACTGAACTGAACTACAATAATGGAAATAAAAATAAACAAATGAAACCTAATTAAACTTGAAAGCTTTTGCACAGCAAAGGAAACAATAAGCAAGATTAAAAGACAACCCTCAGAATGGGAAAAAATAATTGCAAGTGAAACAATTGACAAAGGATTAATCTCCAAAATACATAAGCAGTTCATACAGCTCAATATCAGAAAAATTAACAGCCCAATCAAAAAATGAGCAAAAGACCTAAACAGACATTTCTCCAAAGAGACATACAGATGGCCAACAAAACATGAAAAGATGCTCGTTCAGTTGCTCAGTAGTGTCCGACTCTTCGTGACCCCATGAATGGCAGCACACCAGGCCTCCCTGTCCATCACCAAATCCCGGAGTTCACTCAGACTCATATCCATCGAGTCGGTGATGCCATCCAACCATCTCATCCTCTGTCGTCCCCTTCTCCTCCTGCCCCCAATCCCTCCCAGCCTCAGGGTCTTTTTCCAATGAGTCAACTCTTCGCAAGAGGTGGCCAAAGTATTGGAGTTTCGGCTTTAGCATCAGCCCTTCCAATGAACGCCCAGGACTGATCTCCTTTAGAATGGACTGGTTGGATCTCCTTGCAGTCCAAGGGACTCTCAAGAGTCTTCATGAGCAGAAGACCTAAACAGACATTTCTCCAAAGAGACATACAGATGGCCAACAAAACATGAAAAGATGCTCGTTCAGTTGCTCAGTAGTGTCCGACTCTTCGTGACCCCATGAATGGCAGCACACCAGGCCTCCCTGTCCATCACCAAATCCCGGAGTTCACTCAGACTCATATCCATCGAGTCGGTGATGCCATCCAACCATCTCATCCTCTGTCGTCCCCTTCTCCTCCTGCCCCCAATCCCTCCCAGCCTCAGGGTCTTTTTCCAATGAGTCAACTCTTCGCAAGAGGTGGCCAAAGTATTGGAGTTTCGGCTTTAGCATCAGCCCTTCCAATGAACGCCCAGGACTGATCTCCTTTAGAATGGACTGGTTGGATCTCCTTGCAGTCCAAGGGACTCTCAAGAGTCTTCATGAGCAGAAGACCTAAACAGACATTTCTCCAAAGAGACATACGGATGGCCAATAAAACATGAAAAGATGCTCAACATCACTATTAGAGAAATGCAAATCAAAACTACAATGAGGTATCACCTCACACCAGTCAGAATGATCATCATCAAAAAATCTACAAAGAATAAATGCTGGAGAAGATGTGGAGAAAAGGAAACTCTCTTGCACTGTTGGTAGGAATGTAAATCGATACTATGCAGAACAGTATGGAGAGTCCTTAAAAAACTAGGAATAGAACTACACATGTGCATACGTGCTTAGTCATGTCCAGTGCTATGCCACCCCATCAACTGCAGCCCACCAGCCTCCTCTGTCCATGGAATTTTCTAAGAAAGAATGCTGGAGTAGGTTCTTACTTCCTTCTCTAGGGGAATCTTTCCTGCCCAGGAAAAG
Source organism: Neotragus moschatus (assembly GCA_006410615.1). Taxonomy (NCBI): domain Eukaryota; kingdom Metazoa; phylum Chordata; class Mammalia; order Artiodactyla; family Bovidae; genus Neotragus; species Neotragus moschatus. The sequence goes on along the minus strand of SJYA01001547.1, from coordinate 1,476,043 downwards.
AGTCTCTTGAGTCTCCTGCACTGAAGGTGGATTCTTTAACAACTGCATCACCTGAGAAGCCCCAAACTACCATATGACCCACTGATCCCACTACTGGGCATATACCCTGAGAAAATCATAATTGAAAAACACACATGTACCCCAATGTTCATGGCAGCAGTATTTACAAAAGCTAGGACATGGAAGCAAACTAGATGTTCATCAAAGGGTGAATGGATAAAGAAGTTGTGGTACATATATACAATGGAATATTATTCAGCCATAAAAAGGAACACACTTGAGTCAGTTCTAGTGAGGTGGATGAACCTAGAGCTTGTTACAAGTCAGAAAGAGGAAAAAAAAATTGTATATTAACTCATATACAAAGAATCTACAAAAATGGCATTGATGAACCTATCTACAGTGAAGGAACGGTGATGCAGATATAGAGAATGGACTTGTGGACACAGTGTGGGAAGGAGAGGGTGGGATGAATGGAGAATGTAACAGCAACATACACAGATGACCATATGTGAAAGATAGCTGGTGAGAAGCTGCTGTGTTAAACAGGGAGCCCAGCCTGCCGCTCTGTGACGACCTACAGAGGCGGGATGGGGGTGGGCGCGAGGGAGGCTCAAGGAGGAGGTGATATACATATATCGTTATGGCTATACTGCATTGTTGTACGGCAGAAAGCAACACAACACTGTAAAGCAATTTTCCTCCAATTTAATAATAATAAAAGAGAAATAGTGAAACTTTTTTAAAAAAGCCAATAAAAAGTAATAATGATCAGAATGAACGTCCACAGAGAGAATGGCATCATCACTTACCTCAGTATATATACCACTACAAAGGACCATGTAAAAGAAATATATTAACTGATATGAGAAACTAATCTACTACCAGAGAAACAATTTTAACTATAATGGCACAGAGGTTGCTCTTAATTTTCCTACGAAATTCTATTGTTAGCAAAACAATGAAATTTGGAGACAAATATTAACTAGCACTAATATTAACTTAAAAGGCTTGACAGACTGCATTTTTATTGTATTTTGGTCCAGTCAACTTATGAAACAGCACAGAATTAGTGTTATATTGGAACTCTTTCAAGGCACTACCGATACTTAATATAACTTATTTTATGAAAGAACCACATTTTTCTAAGGACTACAGTATTTGTCATTTCATCTACTTCTCACAACCCTGAAACAGGACAAATACTATTTTCCTTATTTTAATAAGTAAACGGAAGCTCAGAGAAGTTAAATAGTTAACACGGTCTAGATAGATCTGACTCCAAGTGCTTCTTTTTTCACATTATGCTGCCAAAATTTTAAGCTTTATACTTTTCAAGTTGTTTTATAGCCAAGAAAGTTGGAAAATGTACAGAAGAAAACATAATGAAGTTTTATGGTCTATTTGCTAAAAATCTCATTATTGTACGATGTACAAGTTATCTAACTGAAATGATGAACTAGTTAATTCAGCTAAAATAAACTTGGAACCCAAGAAAAATCTGCATTTAAAGCTAAGTGAGGACTTCCCTGGTGACTTAGTGGTTAAGACTCTACGCTTCTAATGCAGGAGAACTAAGATCTCATATACTGCGTGGCATGGCCACAAAATAAAAAATAAATAAAGCCAAATAAATCCAATTTTAAATGTGTAAATGTGAAATAATGTAACTCTACAATAATACTATCTTCTAGGATTAAAAAAAAATAACACTTCTATTATTCATCTCAATCACTTAAATGTTAGCTTCCCAGAAATTATCAGTTTCAAAGACAGTTTCAAAAATTATTCATTCCTCTATATTTATTTCATATAAATTATTATAGGGCAAAGAAACAGAGAAGACTAGTGAACCAAAGAGAAACATTTAGTAAGTGAAATACGTTGCATGCGTGCTAAGTTCCGTCATTCATTTCTGACTCTGTGCAACCCTACGGACAGCAGCCCACCAGGCTCCTCTGTCCACAGGATTCTCTAGGCAAGAATACTGGAATGGGTTGCCATTTCCTTCTCCCAAGTGAAATACCTTAGGTTTGGATTTTTTTTTTTTTAATTCAAACTACTGGGAGATTTAAAAACAAAAAACAGTTAAAATTACTGAGAAAATACCCAATAAACTGTACCTTAAGTGTACAAAAATATATTAGAGTCTAAGACTGTGTACTATACCCTCACAGTCCTAAGTTAGGAAGCAGACCACTCACACTGGACTTGCGAAAGGTAGCCTAAAACTAATTTTGTAATCAGTAGCATGACATGCATTTTAAGGAATAAAAGCACAGAAGAAGCTGAAAAATAATTTTTTGGAATAAGTTATTTGTGGAAAAATACTGTGGAATTTTTTCTTCATGCCTACTTTTATGAGAGTAGCTCAGACCTTGATCTGGTACCCCGCTAACTGTTGATACAAGAGCCATCCCTGGAAAGGTCCAAGAGACTGTGGCTGGATACCTGCTCAAACAGAACAAGGATAAATGGCTGTACTGCAATGCATTATTTTCAGGGCAAAGGATGTGAGATTTTTTCCTATGGAGTTGATGAGGGCACAGGAAGGGAGCCAACTTAAAAAGGACTTGGGCTTCCCTGGTGGCTCAGACAGTAACGAATATGCCTGCAATGCAGGAGACAGAGTTTCGATCCCTGGGTCAGGAAGATCTCTTGAAGAAGGGAATGGGTGTTGGTGATGGACAGAGAAGCCTGGTATGCGATAGTCCCTGGGGTCCACGACTGAGCGACTAAACTGAACTGAGTTCTTTCATATATTATCTTATTTCAATATATCTATACTTGGATGGTAACACACTCATCAGATTCTGTCTCTTGAGAATTATTAATTCCAATCAGACATGAGAGCAACAGATTGTTACCTTCTGAAGATATGAGTAAAAGCTGAAGTCATCAGAGCTACTGTCTCCTTGCTGGGGGGACTGGAGGGTATTAATGATGAGGGACTCAGTCCAGTTCTCCATGAAGACTCACACACATTCTAGCCTTAGGAGGAATGAGACTGAGTCTTTATTGACTTCCTTATAATACACCTCCATCTTCTGAGGTCATGCTTCTTAAACCAGGGGACACACCTATGACTACAGTAAACTGGCTATTATAAGAAGCTACAAAATAAACTCTATTCTCCCTAGAACAGCAAGGTTATGATATGGCAACAGTTCAAAACAGTATCACACACAAATATTATGAAACTGAATGCAAAACTCACATTAACTTCTACAGCAGACTAGAATTCAAAGAAATTTTACTTTTCTAAGGGATTAATTCAGGCTTTGTATTCACATTATCACAGGAATACTCATTTACCTCTTCTATTCCCCAGTAGAAAAGCTGAAGCACCAAACTATGGTAACTAAGGATCTTTTCACAGCAATCCAGAAGTCACTTAATATTTTTTCTTTCAGCGTATCCTACTAGTCTTTACGCTGCACTAGTATAGAACCTATTTTCCCCTTCTTTATACCCTTTGTGGCAAGCAAAATAATGCACTGCCAGAACATCCTTTCTCTAATTCCTGGAACCTATGAATGTTTCTTTACAAGTTAAAGGGATTTTGTAATTAAACTAAGGATCTTGAGATTGACAGATTACTCTGGATTCTCTAGGTGGATTATCTGCCTACAAGACCTTCTAGAACTAACACCCAAAAAAGATGTCCTTTTCATCATCAGTTCAGTTCAGTCGCTCAGTCGTGTCCAACTCTTTGCAACCCTATGAATCACAGCATGCCAGGCCTCCCTGTCCATCACCAACTCCCGGAGTTCACTCAGACTCACTTTCATCGAGTCTGTGATGCCATCCAGCCATCTCATCCTCTGTCGTCCCCTTCTCCTCCTGCCCCCAATCCCTCCCAACATCAGGGTCTTTTCAAATGAGTCAACTCTTCGCATGAGGTGGCCTAAGTATTGGAGTCTCAGCTTCAACATCAGTCCTTCCAATGAATGTCCAGGACTGATCTCCTTTAGAATGGACTGGTTGGATCTCCTTGCAGTCCAAGGGACTCTCAAGAGTCTTCTCCAATACCACATTTCAAAAGCATCAATTCTTCAGTGCTCAGCTTTCTTCACAGTCCAACTCTCACATCCACACATGACCACTGGAAAAACGATAGCCTTGACTAGATGGACCTTTGTTGACAAACCATAGGGGACTGGAATGCAAAAGTAGGAAGTCAAGACATACCTGGAATAACGGCAAATTTGGCCTTGGAGTACAAAATGAAGCACAGCAAAGGCTAACAGAATTTTGCCAAGAGAATGCACTGTTCATAGCAAACATCCTCTTCAAACAACACAAGACTTTACACATGGACATTATCAGATGGTCAATACTGAAATCATATTGATTATTTCTTTGTAGCCAAAGATGGAGAAGCTCTATACAGTCAGCAAAAATAAGACAAGGAGCTGACTGTGGCTCAGATCATGAACTCCTTATTGCCAAATTCAGACTTAAATTGAAGAAAGTTGGAAACCACTAGACAATTCAGGTATGAACTAAATCAAATCCCTTACGATTATACAGTGGAAGTGACAAATGGATTCAAGGGATTAGATCTGAGAGAGTACCTGAAGAACTATGGATGGAGGTTCATGATATTGTACAGGAGGCAGTAATCAAGACCAGTCCCAACAAAAAGAAATGCAAAAAGGCAAAATGGTTGTCTGAGGAGGCCTTACAAATAGCTGGGAAAAGAAGAGAAGCTAAAGGCAAAGGAGAAAAGGAAAGATATACCCATCTGAATGCAGAGTTCCAAAGAATAGCAAGGAGAGATAAGAAAGGCTTCCACAGTGATCAATGCAAAGAAATAGAGGAAAACCAAAGAACAGGAAATTCTAGAGATCTTTTCAAGAAAGTTAGAGATAGGAAAGGAACATTTCATGCAAAGATGAGCACAATAAAGGACAAAAATGCTATGGACCTAACAGAAGCAGAAGATATTAAGAAGAGGTGGCAGCAACACACAGAACTATACAAAAACGATCTTCATGACCCAGATAACCACGATGCTATGATCACTCACCTACAGCCAGACATCCTAGAATACAAAGTCAAGTGGGCCTTAGGAAGCATCACTATGAACAAAGCTAGTGGAGGTGATGGAATTCCAGTTGAGCTATTTCAAATCCTAAAAGATGATGCTGTGAAAATGTTGCACTCAATATGCCACCAAATTTGGAAAACTCACCAGTGGCCATAGGACTGGAAAAGGTCAGTTTTCATTCTAATCCCAAAGAAAGGCAATGCCAAAGAATATTCAAACTACCGGACAATTGCACTCATCTCACATACTAGTGAAGGAATGCTCAAAATTCTCCGAGCCAGGTTTCAACTGTACATGAACCATGAACTTCCTTCCTCTACTTCTCCTTTATTGAATATGCCAAAGTCTTTGATTGTGTAGATCACAACAAACTGTGGAAAATTCTGAAAGAAATGGGAATACCAGACAACCTTACCTGCCTCCTGAGAAATCTAGGTCAAGAAGCAACAGTTAGAACTGGACATGGAACAACAGAGTGGTTCCAAACTGGGAAAGAAGTACACTATGTCACTCTGCTTATTTAAATTATATGCAGAGTATATCATGCAAAATGCTGGGCTGAATGAAGCACAAGCTGCAATCAAGATTGCCGGGGGAAACATCAATAACCTCAGATACACAGATGACACCACCATTATGGCAGAAAGCAAAGAACTAAAGAGCCTCAATGAAAGTTAAAGAGGAGAGTGAAAAAGTTGGCTTAAAACTCAACATTCAAAAAACTAAGATCATGGCATTGCAAATAGATTGGGAAACAATGGCAACAGTGAGAGACTTTATTTTGGGGGGCTCCAAAATTACTGCAGATGGTGACTGCAGCCATGAAATTAAAAGACACTTGTTCCTTGGAAGAAAAGCTATGACCAACCTAGACAGCATATTAAAAAGCAGAGACATTACTTTGCCAACAAAGGTCCATCTAGTCAAGGCTATGGTTTTTCCAGTAGTCATGTATGGATGTAAGAGCTGGACTATAAAGAAAGCTGAGTGCCGAAGAACTGACAACTTTGAACTGTGTTGTTGGAAAGACTCTTGAGAGTCCCTTAGACTGCAAGGAGATCCAACCAGTCCATCCTAAAGGAAATCTGTCCTGAATATTCACTGGAAGGACTGATGCTGAAACTCCAATACTTTGGCTACTTGATGTGAAGAACTTCCTCCTTGGAAAAGACCTTGATGCTAGGCAACAATGAAGACAGGAGGAGAAGGGGACGACAGAGGATGAGATGGTTGGATGGCATCACCAATTTGATGGACATGAGTTTGAGCAAGTTCTAGGAGTTGGTAATGGACAGGGAAGGCTGGTGTGCTGCAATCCATGGGGTTGTAAAGAGTTGGGCATGATTGAGTGACTGAACTGACTGATCTAGGTGGGACCTATTTGTAAACACAAATGGCCCCATTAAGAGGAAAGCAGAGGGTGATAAGATCATGGAAACACAGATTTCACAGATGTGCTTTTAAAATATAGGAGCCACAAGTCAAGAAATATAAGTGGCTACTAGAAGCTGAAAAAAAGCAAAGAAATGAGACTTCCTCTCAGAGTCTCCAGAAGTAATCAGAACTCAGAAAAGCAGTTAAATGAGCTGAACTATTTTTGCTTTATGCTGTCTACAGCAGTGCAAGATAAGAATACAAATCAGACAAGTACCATTTCTGCATTCATAGGGAATGAGATCCTGAACCCTGGCTGGATAAGCAGCTAAGTGGGCCACATAGGCTTAAGAGGTATTTCAACTCAAGTGGTAATAGGCTGCATGTTATCCACTGTATATGTGTGCGTGTGTAATATTTTAAGTATATTATATATTGCATATTAAAAGTAGTCTAGCTTCTACGGGAAAGAAATTGAAAATCAGAGAGTCCTATGTAGTTAACATCAATAATTTATATTCATTATCTCATTTGATCCTCACAACTCGAGGAAGCAGTCAAGTCTGGTATTGAACTCAATTCTGCAGTGGAAAAAGCACCGGCTGAATGGTGACTTGCCCAGTTAAAGGTTAGTACATGGCTCCTACTCCGATGTCTTTCTAATAGCCTATTTTACCTTGACAACAGCAATCGACCTACGTCTAGGTATGTTGTATTAACTTCTAAAATAACTTCAAGTTAGAAAAGGAAACAAGACCAACATTTTACAAGCAATACCATAATTTAATTTTACGTGCATAGAAACCGAATGTCACACGCAAGTGCTTAGAAAGAAGCTGAAGAGAACACGTGGACGAGTAATGTGTTTCTCCGCATGAAAATGAGTATCTATCCTTCTAAGTGTTGCTGTGTGGATTAAATGACATAATACACGTAAAGTGCTTATCAGAGCAGCTAGTCTCACAGTTCGTACTACATACTCCAGGACGTCTCTTCCCAGAGGAGAATCTGCTTTTCTGATCCCGAAAATTAACCAACCCAGGAGGTGGGTAGGAAAGAATGCGAGGGGAGGGAGTGCAGGTAGGGGAAAAATAGGTCCCAGCTACCCCTCCTTGAACACTTGACAAACAGGCGCTTAGTTTTTACCCAAACAGGACGACTTCGGCGACACCAACCTAACCCTCAGAAGATCGGCGGAGCAGTGACAGCATGGGTTTGACCCAGGGGCTCGGATCACTGCACCAGAAGTCCCAACACGTGGCTCTCTCCTCTCACCGCCTCCCCTAATTTCCTTCTGCCCCTAGTGCTACAGGCTCGGCGACTTCGGTTCTTTAGAATCAACTGGCACTGTCGCCTACCGTCAAGATAGCTGCCCATCCCAAGAACCTTACCCACCCCAGGCCTGGAAAATATACCTGACCAGGAAGCCCACGACTGGTGCGGGGACGAATTATAGCACAGACTCGTAGCCGAGCGGACGACCGGAACTCCATCCTCCAACTCTCTGATTGGATAAACGTGCAAAGGGGCCCGCAGAGGATTGGTCAACAGCAGAGAGGCGGGCCATTGCCCAGGGGAGGGGAAAGAGGTGGGGCGGGGAGGTGAGGAGAAACGTCGGGAGTTGGCCTCTTTCCGGATTGGAAGAAAGCTAGACATCTGCGCAGACGTAGACCCAGCTTCCGTATAGGGCGGGCACATCGCCCTTTACGTTACGGAAGTACGTTACGTTAATGGAAGTTTTAATGGCTCATTGGTTGTAACGAAGATGTGGGTAGGAAAGAATGCAAGGGGAGGGAGTGCGGGTAGGGGAAAAATATGGCAGCGTGTCCAAGAAAGGGCAAGAAGAAAGCGAGTTCCGCCTCTTCCTTGGGCGACTGGGTCCTTCCGTTGACAGAAGGCAACATGAGTTCCTTTCAGCGTTTAGACGCTAGAACTACCACCGAGCCAGACTCGGGTAGACAGTTCGTACGTTGACCAGTAAGTTTCTGCGGGTGAGAAATACTTCGTACTTCGAATCGGGCCCTGAAACACCCATATACACTCAGAACTTTTAAATAATGAGTTCAGTGTTGGAACGCAGAGGAATCTGGCCTTTTCGCGGTCTTTGACTTGGCTGTGTCATTGGCTGAAAAAGTTATCAATTTGAACGTAGCTCCTCGTCCACCCCAGGCAATCATGGGATTTGTGGTCCTGGAGGCAAGTGTCCCATAGCTTTGAATGTGATTGTTGTTGTTCCTTTTCCCATGTTAACAGCCTCTGATAGTTACTGTGGTTTTCTTGTTTTCCGTTGTGCTTTCTTATCCTTTCGCTTATCAGCAGTATTAAAGCCAAAGGACACTTAGGAAAACTGGAAGGTCTTCATGTATGTAAAGGTAAATACTAGTATTTAAAACATTTCACTACTGTGCCTCTGCTGATGCTGATTAGTTGCTTCAGTCGTGTCTGACTCTTTGCGACCCTGTGGACTGTAACCCGCCAGGCTCCTCTGTCCATGGGATTCTCCAGGCAAGAATACTGGAGTGGGTTGCCGTGCCCTCCTCCGGGGATCGAACCCGATCTCCTGCATTGCAGGCTGATTCTTTATCACTGAACCACCAGCGAAGCCCTCTGCTAGATGTTCGTGATTAAAATACAAAGTGGATAGTGAAAGTCTTGGTTTTTTTTATTTTACAGCAAAATGGTATTTGATTTTCATGTTCATTGTTCACTCGACATTATTTGAAAAGTGCTTTAAACTTGACAGTGATATATATTATTTCGTCTGCCTACGTAAATCAAGTGTTATGATAAAAAGCAGAACTGGCTACTGTGTTGATAAGAAAATAATGCTGTAGTTAAAATGTCAAACATGACCAATTTAAAGAGGCACACACACACTGTATATTATTCAACATTGTATTATGAAGTCCGTTTTCAATCTTATTTGAAACATGCTGGTCTAAGGCAGTTTCCTTGGTTTTAGGACTTGCCCTGGTGGCTCAGATGGTAGAGCATCTGCCTACAATGTGGGAGACCCGGGTTCGATTCCTGGGTCGGGAAGATCCTCTGGCAAAGGAAATGGCAACCAACTCCAGTCCTCTTGCCTGGAAAATCCCATGGATGGAGGAGCGTGGTAGGCTACAGTCCATGGGGTCACAGAGTCAAACACGACTGAGTGACTTCACTTCCTTAGTTTTATTGAATCATGAACTCCTTTCACATCTGTGAGCACATTGAGTAATATTTCATTGCTTTGTGTTTAGCAAAAGTGAAAATCTATAAATACCAAAAGTTTTTCTGAGTGGCCCTTTGCAACTTTTTTTTTTTCTATTTAATATGTAATACAAACATTCATATGTGTAAGAAAAAACAAGGTTTGTTGCTGGACAAAAAATTAAGTACAATTTAGAGGATTTAAGCCAAGCAGAAACTGCTTTTATGACTGACGCTTGGAATAATTGCTTTTACAATTTTTTACAATTTTTTGTGTCTTGTAAATGATGACAGAAGGTCTCAGGTTTTCTTTGTAAATGAAACATGAGAAACATAAGTTTTTTTTTTTCCTGTAATTCTCAGTACATAAAGAGCCAAACAGAGTGTAACCACCACTATATTTCTCCTTTAAATATTTAATATGATGTACTCAGTGAAATATGTTGGTATGAAAATCACCATCAGACATAAATATAAATTTGTTAGTTTTAATGCTTTCCATTAACTAACATTTTGAAAATATTTTTCCTTTTGCCCTCTATTTTAAATCAGTGATCCATTTAGGATATTAATTAAATTTGGATTACTAAGAATAAAAATTGCAGATATCAAGACTGCTACTATGATTGCATGGCTCAGCAGAGTGACAAATCAACTGAATAACTGAATCCAGCACATTTGGCTGATCTGTATTAACTGTCCTAAGTTCATTCTTTTGGAGTATTTCAGAAGCTCTCAAAGTATTCCATTTAAAGAGAAACATTTTGAATAGTTTTTTTTTTTTAACTGGGAATTTAAAAATAGAAATTGCAGCAGTCACCACTACTGCCTTTTAACCCACAAATCATCTTTGTACACCATCTGTTGGGAAATAGTTCTAAGAAATGACCTCAAAGTGAGAGAAATGCAAGATGACTTTTGAGATACAGAAAACGAATATTACAATCCCTGGTTGTGTTTACTTTTTGAAACTATTTATTTACTTGTTTGTTTATTTGGCTGCCCTGGGTCTTAGTCATGACAGGAGGGACCTTTTAGTTGCAGCACACGCGATCTGTTTCCCTGACCAGGTCAGACTGGGCCCCCTGCATCAGGAGCGTGGAGTCCCAGCCACTGGACCACCAGGGAAAGTTCCTGTGTTTACTTTTTAATATCAACATTTTTAAAAAAAATCTTTTTTTGTTTTTTGCTTTTTTCAAATCCTTGTGTCCAGGACGGACTTTCAATAGATCATAGCAAAGGAGCTGCTCTGCCGCCTATGAAACCCCAACTCAGAAGCAGGTCATCTACCAATGGTTTAGCACCAAGTTCCCCACAAACCTGCGGTGGTGACAGGCGAGAGGGCAGCCGCCTTTCTGACTGTGGCCCATGTCTTAGGACAAAAGGCTTTCTGCACCAGACCCAGTCCTAATGCATGACCTGGTCCCAACACGCAGCAGGGCACGCCATGCTGTGCACAGAGGGACGTGGGCGGCAGGCCACCGGCAGGGATGGTGGGGAACTGGCTGTCTGAGGCCAACCAAGGATTCCCAGTGCTTCCATATTGTTCTTGGATGGGATTCTGACTTGGAGGCATTTAGTCATAATCCCACAGATGGTAGCTTTGACCCATTGACTCCTCAGCCAAGCACATACACCAAATGTCTGCACCCGCAGTTCCTCCTTCTACTGAGCAGGATTACCATGGCAACAACACATCAGTAGGGTAAAACTAATCTGTCTCACCATAGTCTCGTCCCAGCTCACGTTCCCAATTAGTGGGTGAACACCCCAACGCTTGGTGAATTATGCTTCAAAATGATAGAAAGAGCTGACATCAAAGGATCAAAAAGCAACGTCACTATGAACACTTGGCCACCACAAGCCAATTATCCCTGTGGTAGGTAACTTTTCTGACACCTGCTTAAAACCCCAAAGGTCAGAAGGATCGTGAGGACCTGCTTTCACAGTCTGTATTCATACTGAAAATCAAGATCAAGCGAGCTTTTGCCCTTCTAGTCCATGAGAGGTTTCTGTTCTCCCTGGGTTCGCCTTAGGACACCATTTGCAGGTGTACGGCCTCAGTCAAACTACCCACCTGGCACTGGCCCCCGTGGGGCACTTGGTGCCAGAAATGAGAGCCCTTTAGGGCTTGCCACTGCCAGATACCCCCCTCTCCCCGCCCCTGCGCCTCACTCGGTCAGTGAAAAAATGATCAGAATATTTCACTGGTGACCTGCAGGGGCGGTGCACCCCACCCTGCTCCCTCGCAGGGACAGGGGTGGTGGGGCGCCGGGGGCCTCCCACTTACTCTACACCTCTCATTTCTCTTCACCGTGCTAGACTAGAATCAGTCTCAACAGGGTTTTCTCTCCCTGCTGATTCGGCCAAGCCTGTTCCCTTGGCTGTGGTTTCACTGGATAGTAGGTAGGGACAGTGGGAATCTTATAACACTTACCTTTATATGTATATATGTGTGTATATATATATATATATGTAGTTTTTAAAATTGTGAACATGATATAGCACGATAAACTTTGAAACCTAACCACATATATGTATATGTTTACATATGTATGAGTGGTAAAAAAAATTATTGAGAAATACATGATCAAAAAAGTCTGAAGTGTTAAAGAAAAAAATTATTCATGACACTTTTTAAGAAGGTAAGGCAGACTTTTTTCAAGGTAGGTACTATGGTAGGGTTCTGTAAAAAGGGAGAGAGATTAGAGTCAATTCTGAGTCCAACAGGGAAAGCAGGAATTTATAGCCAGGGGATGAGGGGCAGTGGGTGGAAGTTTACTGTGAGGAAATATCAGGGTAAGAGGGGATTATTGCTACATTACTCAACAGTTCTTACTAAAAGTTGGTAGGTATAATTGGACATCACCCGGGGGATAATGAAGGCTGAGGCACTCAATCAGATATTGAGAGTGGGCGATTCTGGTTTAACTGCCTTAGCAGGATTCTTGCTATAGGATTCTTGAACATTGCAAGGAAGGACATGGGGCTGAAGGTCAAGCCTAGTCAAAAGAGCACACATATATATACACTCCACACATACTCTCACTCCTGTTGTTATTTAGTCACTAAGTCGTGTCCAACTCTTTGTGGCTTCATGGATTGTGGCAGGCCAGGCTCCTCTGTCCTTCACTATCTCCTGGAGTTTGCTCAGATTCATGTCTGTTGAGTTGGTGATGCTGTCGAACCATCTCATGCTCTGCTGCCCCCTTCTTTTGCCTTCAATCTTTCCCAGCATCAGGATCTTTTCCAATGAGTTGGCTCTTTGTATCAGGTGGTCAAAGTATAGGGAGCTTCAGCTTAGCATCAGTCCTTCAAATTCAAGGTTGATTTCCATTAGGATTAACCAGTTTGATTTCCTTGTAGTCTAAGTGACTGTCAAGAGTATTCTCTAGCACCACAGTTTGAAAACATCAATTCTTGGGCTCAGCCTTCTTTATGGTCCAGCTCTCACATGTGTGCTGACTACTGGAAAAACCATAGCTTTGACTGTATGGATGTTTGTTGACAAAGTGGTGTCTCTGCTTTTTAACACACTTTCTAGGTTTGTTATAGCTTTCCTTCCAGGGAGCAAGCATCTTAATTTCATGGCTGCAGTCACCACCAGCAGTGACTTTGGAACCAAAGAAAATAAAATCTATCACTGCTATATATACACAAAAATATTTTTATTTGCTATTATTAAAATGTGAAGTCTGAATTACATATAATACTATTTGGAAATATTCAGGCTCAATCACNCCTGTTGTTATTTAGTCACTAAGTCGTGTCCAACTCTTTGTGGCTTCATGGATTGTGGCAGGCCAGGCTCCTCTGTCCTTCACTATCTCCTGGAGTTTGCTCAGATTCATGTCTGTTGAGTTGGTGATGCTGTCGAACCATCTCATGCTCTGCTGCCCCCTTCTTTTGCCTTCAATCTTTCCCAGCATCAGGATCTTTTCCAATGAGTTGGCTCTTTGTATCAGGTGGTCAAAGTATAGGGAGCTTCAGCTTAGCATCAGTCCTTCAAATTCAAGGTTGATTTCCATTAGGATTAACCAGTTTGATTTCCTTGTAGTCTAAGTGACTGTCAAGAGTATTCTCTAGCACCACAGTTTGAAAACATCAATTCTTGGGCTCAGCCTTCTTTATGGTCCAGCTCTCACATGTGTGCTGACTACTGGAAAAACCATAGCTTTGACTGTATGGATGTTTGTTGACAAAGTGGTGTCTCTGCTTTTTAACACACTTTCTAGGTTTGTTATAGCTTTCCTTCCAGGGAGCAAGCATCTTAATTTCATGGCTGCAGTCACCACCAGCAGTGACTTTGGAACCAAAGAAAATAAAATCTATCACTGCTATATATACACAAAAATATTTTTATTTGCTATTATTAAAATGTGAAGTCTGAATTACATATAATACTATTTGGAAATATTCAGGCTCAATCACTGTACCAAGGCTCAATGAGAGAAACAGAACCAGTCGGAGATCTAGATTAAGGATTTTTTTTTTTTTTTTTGCAAGGAATTGACTTAGACAATTATGGGGGCTGGCTGGAAGTTGAGTCTGAAATCCGTAGAGCAGTGTGTCAGGAGAAGGAGTCTGGAACTCTCAGACATGTGCTGAAGTTGCAGTCCACAGGCAGAATTTCTTCCTAATAACCTCTGCTCTACTCTGAAAGCCCTTCAGCTGATTGAATTGGGCCTGGCCAGATTATCCAGGATAACCTTTATTTGAAGTCTACTGATAATGAACAGTAATTACATCTACAAAATACCTTCATGGCAGCACACAGATAAAGAACTTCAGATCTTTTGAGAATTGAGATTCAGGCTTGCAACTCATTCCCGGAAGCTATGTTTGACATTGTGTCTTGTATTTTGGGAAGAGGGTTAGTATAAGCACACAAGATGTGCAAACTAATTCCATTTCCACTCTCTGGTAAAATGAGTCTAAAAGGAATAGCTCTACCTTCAAACTCCATTCCAGCCTGTTCCTCTAACCTTCTGCCTCTTCGGCTATTCCTTGAGATGTTGGCCTGACAGCCTACATTTGAAGCCTTTGGCTTGATTCCCTAGCACCTGGAATATGTTGTCCAACTCTTGAATCACAGAGATTTCCCAATATAAGGCCCACCTGTAGGCATGTCTGCCTCTGTATGAGGACTTCCTGGCAAGCTACCAGCTCTGGAACTTTTGAAAGTGTCAACAACATTGCCCTTGAAGCCACAGGGTGGCTAGAACATCCTGTAACAGGTGCCAGTTGGTTTACTCCAGTCACTGTGCTGATTTTTCAAGATAGTGGCAGTATTTTAATTCCTTCAGTTTTAAGATAGACTTTCCTATAACCCCTTTGGACAGCTGAGAGTTAAAGAAGAGGCAGAGCTGGTACTGAAAATGATAATTATATTAACCAAAAACACCACCTACCTCCAGAAAACCTCTCCACAGAGCTGCTCGAAGGTGGTGAATTGAATGGTTTAAGCTGTTTGTTCTCTTCCTGCTACTTTGAAGTTAAAAAGAATGAACAAATAGTAAAAAATAACACATTAAATGGAGTCAAGAGGAGAAGAAAGAAAGACTATTTGACAAACGGTTGATCCTTGGGTCTTCTATTTAACTAAGAATTAGGACCATAGTTTACTATAGAAGTGTGGTTAGGATCAACAGGAGCAGCTTAGAATCTTAGTAATTACTTTGAAAAAAATTTTTTTTCTTTTTTGACTGTGTTGCCGGGCTTGCAGGATCTTAGTTTCCCAACCAGAGATCGAACCTGGGCCAGCAGTGAAAGTGCCAAGTGCTAACCACTGGACTGCCAGGGAATTCTCATCACTTCTTTATTAAATAAGTTCTGGAAGTACCCATTTACCCATGCACATTAAAGTTGATCCAGGGCTCTTCCTCCAGATCAGCTCTAAAAGGATACAGCTGAAAGAGTTCTTGAATTGCTGAGGTGAACACTGCTACAGATTTGTTGTTGTTCACTCGCTAAGTTGTGTCTGTCAACTCTTTGTGACCCCATGAACTGCAGTACCCTTCACTGTCTCCCAGAGTTTGCTTAAAGTCATGTCCATTGAGTCAGTCATGCCATCCAACCATCTCATCCTCTGTCGCCCCCATCTCCTCCTATCCTCCATCTTTCCCAGTATCAGGGTCTTTTCTGGTGAGTTGGCTCTTCACATTAGTTGGGCAAAGTATTGGAGCTTCAGCTTCAGCATCAGTTCTTCCAATGAATATTCAAGGTTCATTTCTTTTAGAATTGAGTGGTTTGATTTCCTTGCAGTCCAAGGGATTCTCAAGAGTCTCCTCCAGCACCATAATTTAAAAGCATCAGTTCTTCAGTGCTCAGCTTTCTTTGTGGTCCAACTACACATTTACACTTTCTTTTTTATTGTAATTCTACATTCCAGGCTACTTACTTTTAACAACTTCAGTGTGGGGAAAGTTCCATCTTATACAAAAGTAGAAAAAAAAGGTATCATGAACCATTATGTGAATGACCCTATCACCCAACTGAACTGACAGCTAAACTTATATCCATGCTCTCACCCACTTTCCTACCACATCTCCTATCAGATTATTTATAGGCAAGTCATCTCATTTGTAAATAGGACTCTTTGTATCTCTAAATGATGACTCCCCCACCAGATATAACTAAAATAAACAAATACTTTAATAAGGACTATTACTCAAAACGTATGATTTTGAAGAAGTTATCTAATCTCTCTAAACTTCAAGTTATTATCAGGTGACAATATATTCCTTTCAATGAGATTATGAAAATTAACACAATGTAAATAAAATACTCCCCACAATGCTTGCCACAGTATAAGCATTCAGGAGCTACTGGCTCAAATTCCAGCACTTGGTCCATTTATACCACTTGCTCTGAGTGATTCCAGGAAAGATGATAAAAAAAGATGCTTGCTGAGCCCTTTAGTTGTTAAAAATTATCCTTGAAAAAAAAATTTAATAATGACACTAGGAGTATACAACAGCCAAGAAGTGGAATCAAAGTTTAAATGATGAAGTAGATCAAAGTTATAGGCAGAGTAGAGTGCAGTAGTAAAGAGACAAGATATGAACTTATGTGAAACACAGACTCATTGGCTCANGTTTTAGAAAAACAGTATAGCCATAAAAGAAAAGGACTGAATTTAAATTATCTCACTTGTTTAGAAAAATTATGAACTTTGAAAAGGTGATTCACATTCATGATTAAAAAAATATTGAAACAGAATAAAAGTATATACATTATAAAGTGAATATGAAGCAGGTACTTGCATTAGTGGTGCTATAAATTTATATTACCTACTGAAGGGCAGTTTGACAATAACAAAAAAATTCACGGAAACTTTGACTTGTCAATTATACTTTGCATAAAAGCATTAAAATGTGTATACAAGGATAGTCACTGTATCCGTGTAATTTTTAAAAATCTAACAATCTTATATTTGTAAATAGAACACTGGTTAAACTATGCTACAAGAATATAATAATATGGGACTTTTTCCTGGTGATCCAGTGGTTAAGAATTCTTCCAGTGCTGAGGACATGAGTTCCATCCCTGGTCTGGGAACTATGACCGCACATGCCACTGAGAAACAGCCTGCACACCACAACTAGAGAGCATGTGTATTGCAATGGAAGATCCTGCCTGCTGCAACTAATTAATTGTAGCCAAATAAATACTTTTTAAAGACGAGTACTATAATATGTAGCTATTAAAATTAGGTAGATCCTTCAAACTACAGAACCATATATAGAGCTCATTTTTATTTAATTGTCAAAGGGATTTTTATGCTACTGTATACATTTTTAAAAAGTCTACAGGGTCAACAATGGTTATTTCTGAGAAGTGAAATTATTTGACTGGGAGGAAGACTTCTATTCTTTCCTTTGTATCTGTTATATTTTAATTTTTCATGAAACTAGGAGTAAGTGTTGTAGCCATGTGTTCCAGGAAACAAACTCACTCAGGACAATGCAGATAGTGATGTGCAGTTTATTACACCAGCGGGCCCAAGGCAGGATCTCCTCTTAGCCAAGGACCCCAACAAGTTTTTGTGAAAACCTTATATACCATAAGTGTACGTGCCCAAACCCACCTCCCCAAATTCCCTGTAACTAGTCTGAACAAAGGAAGAGAAAGATAGAATCAAAGTTAACCCGTGATTCATAGGCCTTAAGCCTAGTAAGTTAACTGTGGACAATTATCAATAGGCCCGTGGTCATACCCCAATAAGCATAATAGAATTTATGATTCTATTTGGTTACATAGATAATTAGGGTATTTTTTTAGGCAATGGAGAGTCTAGGTATGAGCCCTGGGGTTCTTCCATCGGGGGGCCTGGTTTTCCAGTTGGTATGTCGTTTCCATAGATACTGGGCATATAGGTCAAAGTCCACAGTCTGGCCCAAGATGGAATCCTATTTTCAAGATGGAGCCTGTTCTGTCTCTTTCATCCTTCATAAGTTTTATTAAGTTGTGATAAACTTAAAAAAAAAAAAATCAATGTACCAAATGGCCACTTAAAATGGCTACATTAAAATGTCTTGTACCCATTTAGAAATCTTTGCTGCAATCCCCGTTTTAGAAAAAAGCAGCCTCTAAGCTCCAAGAACAATGTCTATATTCACAGTGATAGCACATGAAAACTTGCTCTTCCAGATATTGACTGTAGGAGGAAGTTATGCCTCCTACAGCATTGTTAAAGGAAAATTAAAATGTAGTTACAAAGTCATAGAAGTAATTTATGTGTAAATTTTAAAACTTGCATCAAAAAGGGCTTTCTTTTAAACATCCAACTAATTTTTTTTAAAAATAAATAGTTCATCTGAAAGCATTAGTGTGAATTTTGTTTAATTGACATTTTGGTGTAAAATAATACATTTTATAGATAATACTAAAATTTACAACTTTCTGCTGGTTAGTTTTAGGACTATCAAAGCCAGCGAAAATAAGTCGTTAACTGATTATGCAAAACTCTAATGTATTGCTTTGAACAGCAACAAGAAATAGGGAACTTCTTTCTCTTGAAACAACTACTGTTCCTCTCTTCTGTGGTTCTACATACGACTAAATTTTGAAATATAAATGTAATTTTAATTCTAATGGGAGCACTCTCTATAACATAAAAATACTGTGAATACTGTTCTTGAAATACCACATACAGAAGTAGAATCTTTTAAAGAAATGCCGACCTATATAATCAGAATTTATATTGAATACTTACTTGAAACATATATTGAGAACCTTGAAAAATGTAGCATATGTAGGTTAATAATATTCCTGACAATATTAGTGATACATTAATAGGTATATAATATTGGAAATCACTATCTTACTCTCCTTTGNACATACAGAAGTAGAATCTTTTAAAGAAATGCCGACCTATATAATCAGAATTTATATTGAATACTTACTTGAAACATATATTGAGAACCTTGAAAAATGTAGCATATGTAGGTTAATAATATTCCTGACAATATTAGTGATACATTAATAGGTATATAATATTGGAAATCACTATCTTACTCTCCTTTGAATATGCACAGGAAGATCTGTGTAAGTCTGGCAATAAAGATTTCCAAGCTGGTAATAATACATATTAGCCTTTTATAGTTTGAATTGGTAATTATTACCAACTGGAAACTTTTCACCTTCTTGTTGATTTGCTTTAGACCTGGAAAAACATTCCTCACCTCTTCTCAATAGCACAAGACGTGTGGATTTCTTTCCAGCTGTTTTACACTTTTATAATTATTATGGTACTATTTATGGGTTTTCTCCCCTGCAATAGAAATGTCTTTAAGTGAAGTATTTCAAATTTAGGGTTTATGGAAAGTTTGCGTAACAGAAAATAAAATGTTAATTTCAAAATCTGGATAAATGTAAGGCAGTAGTCAGAAATTTCAATTCAGCTTACTCTTGAAGAAACTGAGTTTATTAAATACACTTTATAGAATGTACTAGATGTATCTGTATATGAACTTTTTTTTTAATGAACTTTCATAAATGTTCTTCCTTTTTCCTTTCAAACCAAAGCATGATTTACAAGGAATATTATTTTCGAGGCAGGAGAAATTATTTTCATTTCAACAGTTTTTCAACAAAATACTGTCAATTTAAATGCTGACAGATGTTTCAAAGGTATTTGAAACATGGTCGTTAATGCTATTGCATGATTATTAATAAACATTAGTGATTTGAGATTTTTCATTGCACTAATTGAAATGTGGATTAATAGAGGATAATAATGCACCTGCATTTATTTGGTAGCGACTGAACTGAACTGAACTGAGTACATTACCTTGCATCACATTATAATGGTCAAAATAGTACTTCTGCTTTTCTTGTATTTGAGGTTGTTTTTACAACACAAATGTATCCATATATATCTCATGTAATCTTTTTGTGGAAAGTAACTTCTCATTTCTGTGAAAAAATTTCACTGTAAGAGAATAGCTGACAGATGTTTGTTAATCTTGTTTTCTAACAACTTTTGAAATATTTTTTAAAATGCCTTACATCAGTGAGCACTGTTAAATTTTAGAAATGTTCTAATGAACAAAGGTAGTGTTTTATGTTATGCTTATTTTTTAAAAATTTAAATTGATAATGCACTCTGAAATTTTTAAATGGCTTGAATTTATTCCGAGGGTCTTATTTTCTAAAATACAACATGAATCTTCAAGGTTCATATGAGGTCTATGCTTGTAATGAGGTAGTTTTACATTAAACAATATATATATATTCCCTAGTTTTTTGTTTCAGTTCTCATTGAGCATCCCAGAGGGAATTTTCTTTTTCTCTTTTTCATTTACATGTTCATCTTGAGAGCTAGCAAAATAATGTTGAATGAATTATGGAACTACATAGGTAATTTGGTGTCTACCCTGTCACTGTCTCCAACCCACCCCACTTTATTTTTTAAACAAAGAACTATCTCTTTCAGGTGATTTCGGTTTAGAACTATTTGGATAGTAGGTTGAATTGGGTAACAGCAGTCAATTTAAACCTTGTGATTCAAGCAAAAATTATGACTGAGACAACCTCCTATTATGGCACTTCTAAAGCTGTTAACTTATTGTTTCTCTTTGGAGAAACTTAAAACTTTCTTAGGAGGGGTGTCTACAAACCATTTACAGACAGGACAAGATAGGCTCCTAAAACTCGATTCCCTCAGTCAAAAGGGGTTAATTTTTCCTCTGTTAAATTTCAGTACCCTAATAAAAACAGTAGAACTATTCCCTTTGNGGTGTTGGAGAAGACTCTTGAGAGTCCCTTGGACTGCAAGGAGATTCAACCAGTTCATCCTAAAGGAAATCAGTCCTGAATGTTCATTGGAAGGACTGTTGAAGCTGAAACTCCAGTACTTTGGCCACCTGATGTGAAGAGCTGACTCATTTAAAAAGACCCTGATGCTTGGAAAGATTGAAGGTGAGCTTAGAAGGGGACGACAGAGGATGAATGTTTGGCTGGCATCACTGACTCAATGGCCATGAGTTTGAGTAAACTGCTAGAGTTGCTGATGGACAGGGAGGGCGGTCTGGTATTCTGCAGTCCATGGGGTCACAAAGAGCCGGACATGACTGAGCAACTGAACTGAACACAATTGTACTGAACCGATTGAACACCTTAAAGCTCCCTAAACAAAATTCTATAATCTTTCTATTCTAGCTACGAAAGCATATCATGGAAAAGTCACCAAAATTTTCTTTTAATGAGTTTCAAGTGAATAATATGGAATGGTTACCCTTACAGATCTGTGCTGTCTAGTAACATGTTTGAAGGCTAACTGTAAGGTAAAAATAAGACAAGATAGCCATTGCATCCTTTTAAAATAAGTAACAGACACACATACACAGTTCTCATGAGGAAGCCAGGAGTTCTCTGGAATAATGTTGAGTCAGAAAACTGAGGTGCTCATAGGTATATTGTGGATTACCTGACAGGTCCAGAACATACTGACTGTCTCTCTCTGATTCTTTTTGCCTTTTTATACTGTTTATGGGGTTCTCGCGGCAAGGATACTGGAGTGGTTTGCCGTGCTGCAGTCCATGGGGTTGCAAAGTGTCAGATGCGAGTTAGCAAATGAACAACAATTCTGATTCTACTAGCAAACCCCTTCCTACACCCACCTTTATAAACCATGTCTTAAGCCGGTAGGGTTGTTCAGATGTGTGATAGTTTCTGACTTCACCCTACAGAAGGAAGTCCGGTCTCAAGCATAGCAGGTTAGGAAATAAATTGAAGAATACAACGTTCCCTCCCAGAGCATGTCTAGAAATCCCAGCACATCCCCTGGGAGGCAGTCCTTGTTGCAGAACACATGAAGGCCTGTAGACTCTGCAAGGGGAGTGCTTAAATTAAAAAATTTACACTTAAGCCCCAGCTGTATCTCATCTACATTTTGATTATAAATATAACTTTAATTATAAAAATCATAGATTGTGAATTAGTTGGTTATGTGAAAGATTAAACATCAAACTGTACAAAGTGACATTCTCAAGAACATATTTACATAGCTTATTACTGGACACTAAAGTTATATCCCCACATATACAGAATATTTTCTTCTCAGATTTTATTTTAACTCGAAAGAAAATACATCTAAAATTTATCTGGATACAAAACATATTCTATTCTATACAATGGGGTATTGTAATTACATGCAAAACATCTCAAGGCTCTAAATCATTATCCTTTAGATATTTGCATGAAAAGTGACAAAATTCTTACTAGATGAATTGGCATTTACTTACAACATAAACCTTTAAAACAGAACAAGAAGTAAAATGTAGACTGTTACATATTTTTAATCTTTTTTAGATCACCAATCTCTGAGAAGCTGATGAAAACTTACGTAATTTTTGCCTGGAAAATGCACATACCTATCTAGAAACTGGACATTCGTGCAACATGAGGTAATATTACTGTAGTAACTATTTTTTAAAAAGAATCCATTTTGCATCTCATAAGAAAATATCATTATGTAACAAAAGAAATTTTTAAAATATTAAATCAAACAAATATTGCAAACAGCATAATAGGTAAATATGAATTTTTAAAAGCTGAGATAATGAATTCTGACATTTGAGACTGAAAATAAACCCAATGATGCTGTAGACTGTCATGATACAGTCTGTTAGTATAGGTCATAAAGCAATCTTAAAGTTCATTTGGCTTTCAGAAACTGACAGGAAAATACTCCTAAAATTACCTATTAGATTCCTGTCACATCTGATTATAGTAGTAGGAGCTGGGTTTTTTAGACATCCATGGGAAATACACCAAGACAAAACATGGTGAAAGAAAAAGAGAACAAATTAGGAAATACCAGCTAGCTGAGGTTAAAAAGTTAGCTTTTATTTCTGTAAACATTTTTATTAAAAAATTACTTTATTTTTCTTTGAATTTTCCCTCATATATGTCTTACAAGGAAGGTGTGGAATGCTGTGTTTATAAAATTTGAAGTGGTATGGTATGCTCTGCTTAAAAATGAAGAGCATTCTAAAATGTCCTTTGTAGTTACCATGTTGAAACTTTTTTTTATTGTGCTATTTATAGCTTCAGGGTTTTCCTGGTAGCTCAGCTGGTAAAGAATCTGCCTGCAATGTAGGAGACCCCAGTTGGATCCTTGGTCGGGAAAATTCCCTGGAGAAGGATGAGGGATATAGCTTATCTAACCACCATTAAAATTCAACTGTAAAACTTACTTAAAATTCAAGTTTAAAAGTCTTCTTTTTAACTTATGTACAAGAGCAAAAACTGGAAGAAGATGACCAAAATTTAACAAAATAATCAACATAGTAACATTCACTACATCCAATTACTCTTTCTCAAACCATTGCTGCTGCCCTTTCTCAAAATAATCTCCACAGCAAACAACAAAAACTCCTTTCAGAAGAACTAATTCAACTATAAAGGTGAATTTTTAAAACTGACCCTTACTGATGTCCAGATTAAACAGCTGGTTTTAAATTTAAGAGTAAATATTCTTTGCTAACAAGAATAAAATTGCTTTAGTAATAAAAAGTCTTTGCCACGTAAAATTCTGTGATTACAAAAATAAAAGCATTTAAGTATTTATTTACTAAAACACTCAAAAACATTTTCGTATTTATTCATCTTTATCAAACATTTTATGAAAATTTGCTTTAAATTATACTCACATCACTGAATTAATGTTTATATTCTTTGAAAGATATATTTAATAAACATTACTTATAATGAAAGCTAATAAGTAAAATTAATGTAATTCTATAGTAGTACCACTTTATATTAGGTTTTTAAAATTAGATTGTAAAAACCTATGGGCAGTCCTAGTTTTTACAATTCATGTTATGACAGTTCATAATTAAAAAATGAAATGTTCATATGTTTATTCTGCTTGAAAAGGTATCCTAGTATTATGAGCCTGAATTAATGGATTAGCAGTCAACTAAATACCTGCAATACTTAATCATGGGTTTTATTGAAACATGTTTTAGACATAAGTTTTAAAAATAAAGTTATGAAAATTTTCACTGAAAGTTCAATGTCAGAATGATCATATATAGAGCCCAAAGTCAGTATGAACCATAAAGAATTTCTTCAATGTCTTCTATTACTAAAAACAGTACTTACATTGAATGAAATGCTTCACAGGAAAAGACTGCTAGAATAAAAATACTAGATATATTTCATAAATTTCTACCAGGAAATACAGAAACAAATGCATAGAAGGCAAACAAAACACCCTCCAATCTTGAGTTTGGCTTTTATTTTAAAATACATTTAGCATGGAACTACCATAGGACAGAAAATAATAAATCACAAAGAAATGGAATATTCAAATACTTTTAAGCTAGGTAGAAAAATTAATAAGATAGCATAGACCCAAATTATAGGAAATAGTCCCTAAAATTCAATTCAGTAAACACATTTTGAAAGAAAAGTTCTTTGCGCATTTTCCAACGTACCAGTATGTTTCTAAGTGCCTTGGTTTTCTGTTAACTAATAGGTAAAGGCTGTAAATTTAGTTACTTTACTTACAATTATCAGATGCACTATTGTCAAAAATTACCATGTCTTTAAATTCTCAATCAGAGTTATAAAAATATGAGCTCAAATAGTTATGTTGCCCAAAATAGAAACATCTTAAGTTGATATCTCTGGATAATCAGACAGATATTGCACTAAGTCAGTAATTCCATACCCGATGCTGATTTACATGGAAAGTTAATTCTCTTTAAGAAAAACTTAATACAAATAAGTTTAATGTTAACCTAATTACAATTACACTTCAAAATATAAAGGCACGGACAGAATAAAGAATAGTTTAATATTTATACTCAAATTTTCCACTGTGAAAATAATAAAAGGTTGAAAAAAATAAGATCTAAAATTCTGACACTTTTAAATTTTATAATTTACCATTAAGTAGCTACTAAATGGGTATTAAAAGTTAATACTGCTAAATCCAATCCCTTCCAAATAATTTAGAAAAATGGTTTGCTTATATATGAAACATGTGCATTGTCCCATCTATAAAGTTCAATTACATTTCCACTCATTGGAATTATCTACCTGTAGTATAAACGATCAAGACAATGTACAAAAAATATATCTTGTTCCTATAACTTACAATGCACATAAAAATACCTATAAAAATGGAATATTTATCCATTTCGGTTCCCAATAAATTAGTGAGAAGATTTAGCCTGTTCCACGTTTCTTTCTAAACAAAGGCTAAAGAATTGAAGGTGGTTTACTTCTAGCCCTGTTAGCTTGACAGATATTTTTTTAAATATTTGTCTGATTATATGTAACTTAAGATAAAGTTAGCCTTATTTTTATATCACAGTATACATGGCATTTCTTAATTCAGCAACAGAAAGGCACAATTAGCAAGCAATAAAATTCAGTACCTGACTTATTAAACTAATGTCCAGAACAACTGCAAATAAAATACATTCAACACAGTGCATAGAACTGGAAAACAAAAAAAAAAGGAATTTAAAAACTAATTTTTTGGAAAATTTGGTCCATTAAAAATGCCTCCTATGTTCAACATCATGGAAAACATGAAAGATGATGGCAGTGTAAAAAGAGGCAGTAAATTAATATCTGGTAACATGAATTCTGGCCTAGTAATCACGCAATTAGATTGGGAAATGGTTCCCATTGTAAATTAAAATTAATCAGTTAATAACATACCTGTATTAAATCCAAATACACAGGCACAACTGTTTGCATATTATTATTGATTTTATAATACACCCCCATGGTTCAAAAAAACTTAGGTATATTATTTTATATATAATATATATTAGATACATAATTTGATATTATGTTCCTTAATATATATTATATAACTTGAATCCGTAACAGCACAAAACTCTCCAAATATTACATGAACATTCCAAATGTATTTATCATTTTCTCAATGTTGTAATAGCTCAGCTCACCTAAAACAATAACTGGATGTGCAGTGATAAAATGCACTGACTCTTAAGAATTTACTTAAATAATTATTTAAGTTAAATTCCTGCAAAAGCCTAACTCTGATTTGGCTTTTAACTAGAGTATGGTTTTTAGATATCAGTAACTGATACCCTCCTTTCTTATCATAAACAGTATTTCTCCATCAAGAGATACCAATAAAGAAAAATATGTAAGGAACCAAAAATGTGATAGAGAAACCAACCATTCCATAGGTAATATACCGATAAGGAAGTTCAACTTCCATGTGCTGCCTTGCTTTTCGAATATCATCACAAGGTATACTGAAGATTTTACAGGCTAAAGGAATAGTGACCCTTTTCATTATATCTCTGACGACTAGTACAAATAACATCCCTATGAATATCCGCAATATGGCTTTTCCAAACAGAGTCATTGAAATGGGGTGCCTAGCTAGAGGTAATATATCCAGAGGAGGATCTAAGAGTAGACCCATTTTATAGGTAAAATGAGATCCACATGCAATCCCTGCACCACTTCCCAGAATCTCCGCCGTGTCTCCCCGGGATGTACTCCAGGTGTCAAGAGTGAAAGAGAAGATCCCCAAGGCTAAATGAAGCCCGATGATGATCAGTGGAGCATATGTGTGAGTCTGGTTGAAGCTGTCAATCACATCCACAAATGGATAGAAGACAACCAAGATTAAAATGGTATACAGGAATCCAGCAATAACATCCTGAGAGAAGAAAAAGGCACAGTTGTTTAGTGTAATATTTATGTTTGGCATTTAAAGAAATAAGTATACATTTTACATTTCAAATGTTAACATACATTTAAAAATGTTACATTATTAAACTTTATATAATATATGGTAGGTACTAAAACCATTACATGAAAAAGATTTATTGATAATAAAATGATTATGGTTTTATAGTTCTGCCCTTTTATAAGTTAATATAGAGGCGCTATACACAAATTTATATTCAAATCCTGAACAGTAAACTAGCTTAAAGTATGTAGTTGTGATTTCTGAGAAAAGCAATATACAGCTAGCTGACCGTTGAACAACCCGGATTTGAGCTGTGTGGATCCACTAAGCTGATTCTTTTCAGCAGTAAACAGTAGTACAGTGCTGCATGATCCCTGGTTGGTTAATCTGAGGATTCAGAACCCCTGATATGAAGAAACTGTGGATATGGAGGAACCAAGTATATGACGGGCACACTATAATTATTGGTGGATTTTTGACTACACTGACGTCAAAGTTGTTCAAGGATCAACCAGACTTATTTTAAGACTTCATGTATTTAATACCTAGACACATAATTATTTCCATGACTAAAGAGGATACAAAGCCTATTTTTTCTTAATTCACTAAACAAATACTTATTGAGTACCTGCATGTGCCTGACACTATTTTAGGGACTAAGGCTTCTCTGGTGGCTCAGAGGTTAAAGCGTTTGCCTGCAAGGCAGGAGACCCGGGTTCAATCCCTGGGTCGGGAAGATCCCCTGGAGAAGGAAATGGCAACCCACTCCAGTATTCTTGCCTGGAGAATCCCATGGACGGAGGAGCCTGGTAGGTTACAGTCCACGGGGTCACAAAGAGTCAGACGTGACTGAGGAACTTCACTTTCACAGCAGAAACTAACACAGCATTGTAAAACAGTGTAAAACAATTACACCCCAATTAAAATATATAACTTGTTTTATCACATATCTCCAAACAAAACATTACCAAGTATTGCTTCTTTCTGAGCTTTATAAAAATGTTAGGCAATATGGAGTCTCCTCTGACTTGCTCTTCACACTTAACATTGAACTCTTAAGATTCATTCATCATATGTGGTTTATGGTCATTCACTTTCCCAAGTATGTCATATTTTGTGTGACTATGTAACTTATCTATCTCTTTTTCTGACGGACAGTCACTTAGGTTGTTTTCAGGTTTTGGATTGGTTCATTGGTTACGGCTGGGCTTGAATGCTTTCTTAATTGGTATATACTTTTAAACCAACCAGGAACTTAAACAATGCTACTATATTCTTTCTTTTGATGTTCCCTGTATGGGTCTACAAAAGTTTTTCCAGGACATGTGCCTAGGAATGGAAAGATAGAATCAAAGTATATGTGCATGTTCAGTTTTATAAGCCAATAAAATAATCTCCAAAATGTTTACAGAAATTCAGGTTCCATCAGTTGTTGGTAATTCTTGATGTTTAATCTGCATTTCTGTGATTATTAAGCATTATTTCATAAGTCCATGGGCTATTCCTTTTATATGCAAGATATACTTGTGTCTTTAGGGCAACTGTTACTTTGGATTTTCTTTTTCTGTTGATTAACATGATTTCTTTAGATATATATGATAGCAATTATATTTTTAGAAGTATATTTCAGTATGACATAAAACATCCAATCTTGTCCTCTACTTTTTTTGCGATTCATGGGGTCGCAAAGAGTCGGACACGACTGAGCGACTGAACTGAACTGATGAATATTAAATTTAATTACTATAAGACTCTATACAAATCTGCCTCCTTTTCTAATTGTCATTAATTATTTACAATATCACCCTGGATAAAAAGGGCATATTTAATTTCCATGCTACAGAACCAAAAAGAAGAATGACTGAATTCAGGACATAAACACGGTGGCTGTCATTGTGATACCAATTTAATGTACAACAGTAAACTGTGTAACTAAGTGATTTTAAGCATTACAGCACAAAATATGCGATAAGGAAAAGTTGATGTTAAAGGTAACAAAGAACCCAAAGTAGCAAATTTTCCAAAAAGAAAGCAAATAACTCTAGATACTTAATTATAGATAACAAATCTGCTGTAAAAGTTAATAATTACATATATGAGTGGAATATTCACAGTTATCAAATTTATGGTAGAGGATATAAAATACCATAAATTCAATAAAGATTTATCACATATCAAATCTGGAATTGCCTTCTTTTCATTTCTCCCAATCAGTATATAGAACTAGAGAGGCTAGTGATTCACTGAGACTAGAATTCAAAACGTCTGTCTGCTCCTAGTGTTGTTTTTATTTCAGGTGTCCTGATTCGAATTCAACATGTCAGTGATGCCAACAGGGTTTCTAACAACAAAATATATTACTGGAATGAATCATTCTTCATTATAAACAACTAATAAGGATGTATTTTGAAATTTTTATCTTTAAAATTCAAATTTAATACATGTTCAGTATAGAAAATCTAGAAAATATGGATAAAAATAACAAGTAATTATTACTCAGAAATAACTACTATTAAAACTCTTAGTGTTTACTGTTCTGGATCTTTCTCTATAACATGTTTTCAGGACTTTTGCTGTTATTTGATTAGTTTGATTCTTATAAAAATGTGTTTTGGAGGTACATGCTACTTGAGGATCTCATAATACTTTTCTAAAAAAACTTTCCAAATATAGACAAACTTGTAGTACAATTTTAGGTAAATGTAATTATAAAATATTCATAATTTTACTAATGTAGAAGTAAACTAGGAATCTGACAAGTACTCAGCCTGGTAATTTTAAAATGGCTTGTGTTTTAAGACATTTTCAGAGCTAGGTCTGATAGAAAATAAAGGAAAAATGGAGGAAGTAACTCCTCTACTTTTCTGGAGATTAAGGAAATGTATTAGGAAAGTGTGTGCATGCTCAGTTGCCCAGTCATGTCCAACTCTTTTGACCCCATGGACTATTGCCTGCCAGGCTCCTCTGTCCGTGGATATTTTCCAGGCAAGAATACTGGAGTTGATTGCCATTTCCTTCTCCAGGGGATCTTCCCAATCCTGGGACTAAACTGGTGTCTCTGCATTGGCAGGAGGATTCTTTACTACTGCACCATCTGGGAAGCTATTCAGTAAAGTAGGCATTAAAAATAAATTAAGTGTTGCTCTTTGTATTGTAATAATAAAAACAAAGCATATGGGAAACACTGAATAAATTGTTCCTTATAAATTATTTAGACATTGCTAGAACTTTCTTCTTAATGTTAATAATAAATGTTGTAACACAGGAACATAATTTACAATGCTTGCAAGTCATCTGTGATTTTACTTTTGAAAAAGAAAAACAACTTGTAATAATACACATACTAAAATTGAGTAGTCAGAATAAAACGGATAAAGATAATCTATGGAACAGGATGCTTTTGAATAATTAAATGACTATGGTTGGGGAATTCCCTGGTGATCCAGGGATAAGGACTCCATGCTTTCACTGCCCAGGCCCAGGTTCAATCCCTGGTCTGGGAACTAAGATCCTGCAAGTAATGCATTATGGCCAAAAGAACAAGAAAAAAAAAAAGTAGGTTATCAGACTTATAATTTAATAATACATCAGTATTGTTTTTACTTCAGTTGATTCAAGAACAGATGTTATCCAGTATCAAAAACGTGAACTGAACTCAGTTGAATAATCAATCCACTATATGCTTCCTTTGAACAACAGCATGTTTGAGATGATATATTCAATATAATAGAATTCTGATTCCTCTTTTATGATGATAATGAGTCTAGGGATAATATCATTCTTAGTTCATAATCTTTTGGTAGTTTTTCAGGTGTGATATTGTTAATTGGGAGTGGAAGGGAACGACTGTAATGAGGCAGAGATGGAAAACATTTTCTTGTGACTAAGATTTGACATAAAAAGGTGATAATTGATCTATTATAAAATTATTACAGACTATTCAGAAAGATAAAATTATGTCAATTCATAATTTGCATTAATATAAATACTTATAAAAAATAAAACACAAATAGTTTGCTTCCTAACATAGCATTTGGGACTTTTGTAAATTTACTAGTGAAGGGGCAGCTGCTGGAGGTAAGTAATCTGAGGAAGAAACAGAAATCCAATATTTTTCAGCTATGAAATGAGATATTTTTGAGTAGAAAATTCTAAAAATGTTCATTTGTTAAGGACAAGAAAAATTTGATATAACCCTTTATAAATTTTTGGATTCCATGAATTCGTCCCTTTCCATGTTTCTTCTGATTCGTTAATGTAATACATAATACCTTCACAGAGTGTTCTAAGAGACACCACACTATGTGTGAGGGTAGAGTTATTTTTCTCATTTGCTTGTCGTCTAGTGGGGATGACAGATAAATAAAAAAGCAACTGCAGTTTAGCATAAGTGCTATGCCAGAATTATGCTCAAGATGTTCTGGGAGAAAGGCCACCTAACCTGTTTTGAGAAAGGAAAGATGAAGAAGGTAACAAGGCTTTAGGGGATAATATTTTCTGGTGAGTCAGGAACAATGGATTTGATAGGCAAAGAAAGTGAAAACAGTATTCCATGTGGAGGTTAAGGCATTCCTAACAATGTGAAGATAAGAAATAGCCTTCACAGTTGAGCAAACATAGGTCATTCAATATAGCATCATATTTGTGTTTTGAACAGTAAACTACAATAGGAGGCTAAACACTGAGTGCAGCAGTGTCGCACCTGAAGTGGAGCTACTGATTAAGAAGCGGCTGCAGTACCCTAGTTAGAGATGGTGCGGGCCAGAATGAGGGACTGTCAATCAGATGAACAGGAAGGGAAGCGAGCAGGTACAGCTGAAAGATACAGGGTTCCCGTGCCGCTGCTTTTGAAACTGAATTGCATTCTCAAAATAAAATACCTGATGTAAGCCCTAAAATACTGTTGGGAAGGAAGAAAACTAGAGTTTAACATTCAAAACCAAGTGGCACCAGGACAGTTTTTGTTCATCTAATTTCTATTCACTGGGTTTTCACTTATAAGTAATGCCCCTTGGTGTCTGTATTTACACTGTCAGTTTTGACTCAGCAGTAGGAAAAGCATAGAAGAAAATGAATAAGAAGAGAAAAGTGAACCTGGAAGGAGGGAGAAATGTTATCCTGAATAATACTTGGTTCTTGTGATTGCTGGGAACTGTTTCTCTGAAATATATATAACTACTTTAAAACTTTGGAAAATATCCTGTTGCTATTTTTACAAGAAAAAAAGATTTACAATAACTATATTTTCTCACTTAAGTTTCCAGTAAGTTTAAAAATGATTAAAAATTATAAAATTGCGTGTTGATTTTAGAAAAAACAAAGCAATATGAACACAGTCTTTTCCTTACCAGAATGGAGTGCATTCCCATGTAAATTCTACTTATGCAAACTAGAGAACACCAGCAGGGAATAAGAATCAGTCCATATGTGAGAGGATACTGAAGGGAAAAAAAAAAGTAAAACTGGTTAGATAAATCAGGTTAAATATAAACAAACAGATAAAAACTCAAGGAGAACAAGAACTATGTGTGTTTACTTTCTGTTATATTTCCAGCACCTAAGCCTAAGCATGGCACATAGCGGACATTCAAGAAATACTTTTGCATGAATGAACAAATAAATCTAATGTTTCTACAATCTTCATTGTGAGAAATGGCTCATTTTTGCTTCTACAGTAAAGACTCAATCACTGGCCTGCTACAGATGAAAAACAAATAAAATACATATTTTTACTATAACTACAAAATGAAAGTGCCTCTGGAAAAGCACCTGACTCTGGCCCAGCTTAGTGTCATTGCTTCCCTGGGGAGGAGGCATTATTTCCCTCTCACTTCCATCAGTGACTGCTGTTTGCCATTTCCCCGTCTTCCTTCAGTGTTCAACATCATGTAATTTGTTGTCCACTAATAATTTCAAATAGCAACTATATTGTGAAAAATTTTGATGGGATATTGGAAGCAGGAAGCCATAGAGGGGAAAAACTTGAAATGCAGATGACTTTTAGTATCAGTTGGGCTTCCCTGAGAGCTCAGTTGGTAAAGAATTTGCCTGCAATGCAGGAGACCCCGGTTCAATTCCTGGGTTGGGAAGATCTACTGCTACCCACTCCAGTATTCTTGGGCTTCCCCTGTGGCTCAGTTAGTTAGTAAAGAATCTGGCTACAATGCGGGAGACCTGGGTTTGATCCTGGGTTGGGAAGATCCCCTGGAGAAGGGAAAGGGGGATCTTTCCCACTCCAGTATTCTGGCCTGGAGAATTCTAGGGACTGTATAGTCCATGGGGTCACAAACAGGTGGACATGACTGAGTGACCTTCACTTTCACTTCAGTATCAATGGCACACCTCTAGTACTAACTAGAGGTGACTTTGAAGCTCCTAACACTAGAGGGAAGAAGGATATGACTGATGGTTGGGCATGTCTTAAGTTTGTAAACGAAGAAGAGGGAGCACATTTGAGACAGTCTGTGCTTGATTACTTCAAATTTCCCAATGAAACTGAAGCCAAGATGGTTCAATTCATTAAGTATTGAAAGTGGTTCAATAAAAAGTGAGGTTAAAAGAAAGGAATTACGTAATGCTGCAAGAGTGGTCAAGATTTAGTACATAGTTGTTTTGATTTGATTTCTCTATGGCACCCCACTCCAGTACTCCTGCCTGGAAAATCCCATGGATGGAGGAGCCTGGTAGGCTACAGTCTATTGGGTTGTGAAGAGTCAGACATGACTGAGCGACTTCCCTTTCACTTTTCACTTTCATGCATTGGGGAAGGAAATGGCAACCCACTCCAGTGTTCTTGTCTGGAGAATCCTAGGGACGGGGGAGCCTGGTGGGCTGCCGTCTATGGGGTTGCACAGAGTCAGACACGACTGAAGCGACTTAGCAGCAGCAGTAGGGGCTTCCCAGGTGGTGCTAGTGATAAAGAACTCGCCTGCCAGGACGGGAGACATAAGAGATGCAGGTTCGATCCCTGGTCGGGAAGATCCCCTGGAGGAGGGCATGGCAACCCACTTCCAGTATTCTTGCCTGGAGAATCCCATGGGTAGAGGAGCATGACAGGCTACAGTCCGTAAGGTCACAAAGAGTTGGACACAACGGAAGCAACTTAACTCACTCACACTGCATTTACTATGGCGCAAATATTTTTTCTTGAATGTCTAAATACCTTGATTTTGACAGCATCACACTTTCGTTTCCCTTTCACCATCTATTTTTTTCTGTGTTTTCCACACAAGAAAACATTCCTTGTCGTTCCTTAAACATTAGTATAACTAAGGGTTCTGGCCTTAGTAGTTATTGGCAGTTTCACCTTTTCTTCTACTACTCAGCATGCTGAAGACCTATGCATGTCCTCGGATTAAGAACCATTTAGCCAGCCTCTGCACATATCTCCAACTTGAGATCCTTACGAAGTTAAACCCATTACACTTCAAACCCTACTACTCATCCTACCAACTAGACTTGTTCGTCCTCTCATTTTCCCTATTTCATTTGGAAGCATCACAATCTAAATGAGAAGTATGAATTATCCTTGATTTCTTCCTTATCCCTCATATTCAACCAATAATGAAGTCTTACTGATTTTACTTTCTGAATATTTCTTGATTCTGTCATCTCTTCGTCCTACTTATATTGTACTTTTCAGATCCTCATAGATCCTTTTCTAGGCTCCAGGTATTCCTTCAGACGTTTTCCAATATGCATGAGGAACCTGGTTAATGACGCAGTCAGACAAGTAATCCTGTAAGGAGGGTAAGTGCCATGATAGAGGGAGTCTAAGGCATAGACCTGTAAAGTCTCCCAAACTAAGTATGATTCAAAAGATGAGTAGGATTTAATCTTTGCAGAAAAAAAGAGCACAGGGTAAAAATAATAGAGGACATTATAAACAGTAGGAGCGAATGAAGAAAAGTCTATGTCCAAGAAGTTGTAAGTAGTGAGGTTTTCTAGGAGAATAAGCTTAAATTCTTACTGAGGAAATGTAAATTAATAATAAAATGTGAAAAATATATGATATGTAAATATATAAATGATACTTTATATAGAATATACAAATTATATAATAAAAAATTATAAGTACTATGGAAAAATAAAAAGGGAACAGGTGCTAAAACAGTCCCTTGGAGTAGGAAATGGCAACTCACTCCAGTATTCTTGCCTGGGAAATTCCATGGACAGAAGAGCCTGGTGGGCACTAGTTCACAGGGTCACAGAGTCAGATACAACTGAGCAACTGAGTATGCACGTGCACACACGCGCACGCACACACACACAGACACAGAGCTGAAACAGTAATGGTCTTCAAATATTCCTTGTGCTCTTCTTGCAATCAGACTGGGGCCGTGTGCCTGGTTTTGACCAGTGAACTGGGAAAAAGGTGACGTGTGCCACTTTTAATCATCCTATGAATGCTCTCTTTTTTGCAGGTGTGATACTGGAGGCTGTGTGCTGAGGTGTATCACCAGATGGGCAAACTTCCCTCACCCCGGGTCTCTGAGGTTCTAAGTGGATCAAAGTTGTTTGCTAACCCATAATGGATATGAAACACAGATGAGAAAGAAGCTTTTGTTGTTAAGCTGTTTTCAGGGTTAAATCATTAGTACAGCATAACCACACTTATCATAATTAAAACAGTAATAGGGTAAAGGGTAAGTAATAGTATGGGAGTGTATGGGGGGCAGGTTAAAGTTTTAGAAGATAGTCATTGTAGGCTTTATATTGACAAACTAAGATTTGAGGCAAGACTGGATGGAAGTGAATTGATCAACCAGATATCTGAGGAAAGAATATACATGAGGAAGTGGAAGCAGGAAGAACAAAGTCTCTAATGAGGAAACATGACAAGCAAGGAGGCTTGTGTGGCTGGAACAGGTAGGAGGAGAGGTGAGAGAGGTCCTGGCAACCAGAGCAAGAAGAGCCTGAGAGGCCTGGGTAAGTAATATGACCTTGGGGAGCCGTGCTGCAGGGTCCTGAGCAGAGCAGTGTCCTGAGACTGGACAATAAGGGACCAAGGGTGGAAGCAGGAAGGCGGGTTAGGAAGCTGTTGCCATATTCAAGGTGAGAGACCATGACAGTGGCTTCAGTCTCTGTAGCAGCTACTCAGGCCTTGTTTTTTTTTTTCCTCACTAGCCAGGGAGGGTCAAAGAAGTAAAAACGACCACCACAACCACCATACAAGTCTCCTATGATTCTTTCTTCTTTCTCTTTTTTTTTTACTTAGATCCCATAGGAATTAAAAATGTACAAAGTTATTAAAGGGAATTCTCTGTACATAACAGATAGAAGAAAAATTAATTTATTGATTGATTCTCAAAAGCTAGGACTGAAGGTAGAGGATAAGGAGCATTACTGAACAGGAACAATGAAACTGAGTTTAACTTCACTCAATCCACATTTGAAGGAAATCAGCCCTGAATATTCATTGGAAGGACTGATACTGAAGCTGAGACTCCACTTTCGCCACCTAATGCGAAAAACTGACTCACTTTGAAAAGACCTTGATGTTGGTAATGATTGAAGGCGGGAGGAGAAGGGGACAACAAAAGATGAGATGGTTGGATGGTATCACCGACTCAATGGACATGAGTTTGAGTAAGCTCTGGGAATTGGTGATGGACAGGGAAGCCTGGTGTACTGCAGTCCATGGGGTCGCAAAGAGTTGGACACGACTGAGTGACTGAACTGAACTGAATACACATTTACTTAGGTTTACTATCTCCAAGGAATTTAAACAGAGTGAGGAATGCAATCAAGCTAGATGCAGAGGCATTTCTCCCATTCCAGTGTACCTTTAGGGTAAGACAAAAACTTGGGAAAAGAACAAGTCACTTTTATTTTCATTGATTGGTTGATTTTTTTTTTTAGCCATTAGTCTCCATCTTCAGAATATTTCCCCTGGATTTCTTTTGTGGAAAGAAACGTATTTGGGGGAAGACCTGATCCAGTTTTGATTACATGCCTTTCACATTTATTCCCCAGATAATAACAGAATTCAGTATAATTACAGTATCAAAGCAAAGAAGTATCTTAAGAAGTAATCTTTTAACCAGATAAAAAAATACCACAGGTCTTAATGACAATAAAAACTAAACTAGATAAAACTTACACTCCTAAAGTGGGATTGTGTTGGGGGAAGAAGATGATGCATAATAACCAATTCATCTGGCAGATTTATTTAATATTTAAGAATATCCAAATTAAAACTGCCTTTTAATTTTATATTGAACTGTCTCTAAAATTAGGACTACTAACTCTGGGCTGGAAGAAGCACAAGCTGGAATCAAGATTGCCAGAAGAAATATCAATAACCTCAGATATGCAGATAACACCATCCATATGGCAGAAAGTGAAGAGGAACTAANCTGCTTATTTAACTTATATGCAGAGTACATCATGAGAAACGCTGGGCTGGAAGAAGCACAAGCTGAAATTAAGATTGCCAGGAGAAGTATCAATAACCTCAGATATGCAGATGACACCACCCTTATGGCAGAAAGTGAAGAGGAACTAAAAAGCCTCTTGATGAAAGTGAAAGAGGAGAGTGAAAAAGTTGGCTTAAAGCTCAACATTCAGAAAACAAAGATCATGGCATCTGGTCCTATCACTTCATGGGAAATAGATGGGGAAACAGTGGAAAGTGTGTCAGACTTTATTTTTCTGGACTCCAAAATCACTGCAGATGGTGACTGCAGCCATGAAATTAAAAGATGCTTACTCCTTGGAAGAAAAGTTATGACCAACCTAGATAGCATATTCAAAAGCAGAGACATTACTTTGCCGACTAANGGAGGAGAAGGGGACGACAGAGGATGAGATGGCTGGATGGCATCACCGACTTGACAGACATGAGTTTGAGTGAACTGGAGTTGGTGATGGACAGGGAGGCCTGGCATGCTGTGATTCATGGGGTCGCAAAGAGTCGGACACGACTGAGTGACTGAACTGAACTGAATATTTTTGGACTACTGTCCTTGATTAGATATAACTGGAAAGAAAGCAGATTCATGTGGAATTATCCTTTCCTAAAAAATGACAGAATTTATTACAAATATATAAAATATACATAGACCACTCCTTTTCAGGCATCTTTGTTAGTTCCCCCCTTAATTCACAACTCAGTATCAGTGAGCCCAATTCCCAATCTATGCTCACTCCCTTATTGAGCTCATCCAGTCCCAAGGATTTATATATAAGCTATATGTTCATGACCCAAATCTCCATCTCTAGCTGGGACATTTCTACTGAACCTCAGACTTCTGTATCCAACTGCTTATGTGATCAGTGTCTAAAAGGCATCTCCAATGTAAAAGGACTAAATCTGATATCCCCAATTCCATCTCCACCTCTGACCAGCTTAAATTCCTATGGTTATCTCCTTCCCACTAAAAGACTTCCCTACAGTTTC
This sequence comes from Neotragus moschatus, assembly GCA_006410615.1. NCBI lineage: Eukaryota > Metazoa > Chordata > Mammalia > Artiodactyla > Bovidae > Neotragus > Neotragus moschatus. Next base: position 1,437,823 of record SJYA01001547.1, on the reverse strand, counting down.
ATTCCTCAGGCCAAATACCTTGTTAATCTTGGCTTCCCCATTCGTATCCATAATCAGTTCAGTTCAGTTCAGTCGCTCAGTCGTGTCCGACTCTGCGACCCCAAGAATTGCAGCACACCAGGCCTCCCTGTCCATCACCAACTCCCGGAGTGTCAGTTATACCTTCAAAAATTTATCTAGTTATTAATTATAATTCCCATGGTAACCAAAAATTATCAAAAAATATACACATAAGAAAATAAGGGAATAAAAATGGTACACTGTAAAAAAAAACTCAAATGCAAAAGAAAACAGCAATGTAGGAAATTATAAGCAAAAAGAGGCAAAAGACATAAAAACAAATAGCAAAATACCAAAAGTTACTCCTTACAAGTAATTCCTTTAGATAGAAATGGTATAAACTCTCCAATGAAAGGCAGAGATTGATAGGATAGATAAGGAAACATTGCTCCAACTCTATGTTGCCTAAGAGACTCACTTTGCATCGAAGACACAAATAGGTTGAAAGTGAACAAATGGAAAAACATTTCACACAAACAGTATCCAAAAGGGAGAGCTAAGTGTCTTTACTAAAATCAGACAAGATAGACTTAAGTCAAAAATTGTTACCAAAGACAAAGGACAATATGCACTGATAAAAGGATCAACTCATTAAGAAGATATAACAATTATAAACATATTTGCACCAAAGCCCCAAAACAACTGAAGCAAGCACTAACAGAATTGGAGAACTAGTTCTACAAGTCAGTCTCATCAGCATTGAAAACCTGCTTTTCCTCATAGCCTTTTTCCTAACGCTTGGCAGATAATCTAAAGAACAGCCGCCCATCCTCTTGATCTTGACTCAGGATTATTGAAAATTTAACATTTTTAATGCTGTGTAGTATTTTGAAATGTGCAGGCCAGTCAGCACTATAAGAGAAGAATTTAATATTTTCCTTGCTCTGTGTAACATGGTTTCATTGGCTTTCAGTCTCACATCAATGCTGCCCACTATGGTTTCTTTTTTTAACTGGTTATCATCTCATGAATCCACAAATTCAGCCACTTTCCCATGTTTTCCATAACTTCATCAGACACTACAGAGTGGCCTTACACAAACATGGGTAAATTTCCTCTTCTCTTTTCTGGAAGTACTATATTATTGATACATAAACTTTGAACTCATGGCCAAAAGAACTGTAACTGATGCCTGAATGAATCTTATCTCACAAATGTATATTTTCTTTGTAGATCACAGCCTTCTTGTGTTTGGGGACACTAAACAGCACTTTATACGAGAATACCAGATCACCTTACCTGCCCTCCTGAGAAATCTGTATGCAGGTCAAGAAGTAATAGTTAGAACCAGACATGGAATGACAGACTGGTTATAAATTGGGAAAGGAGTACGTCAAAGCTGTATATTGTCACCCTGCTTATTTAACTTATATCCAGAGGACATCATGTGAAATACTGGGCTGAATGAAGCACAAGCTGGAATCAAAACTGCCAGGAGAAATATCCATAACCTCAGATACACGGATGACACTAGCCTTATGGCAGAAAGCAAAGAAGAACTAAAGAGCCTCTTGATGAAACTGAGAGAGCAGAGTGGAAAAGGGNGGACATCATGTGAAATACTGGGCTGAATGAAGCACAAGCTGGAATCAAAACTGCCAGGAGAAATATCCATAACCTCAGATACACGGATGACACTAGCCTTATGGCAGAAAGCAAAGAAGAACTAAAGAGCCTCTTGATGAAACTGAGAGAGCAGAGTGGAAAAGGGGGCTTAAAACTCAACATTCAAAAAATGAAGATCATGGCATCTAGTCCCATCACTTCATGGAAAATAGATGGGGAAACAATGGAAAACAGTGACAGGCTTTATTTTCTTGGGCTCCAAAATCACTGCAGATGGTGACTGTAGCCATGAAATTAAAAGACACTTGCTCCTTGGAAGATAAGCTATGACAAACTTAGACAGCATATTAAAAAGCACAGACATAACTTTGCCAACAAAGTTCCATCTAGTGAAAGCCAGTAGTCATGTATGGATGTGAGAATTGGACGATAAAGAAAGCTGAGCGCTGAAGAATTGATGCCTTTGAACTGTGGTGTTGGACAAGACTCTCGAGAGTCCCTTGGACTGACTGTAAGGAGATCAAACCGGTCAATCCTAAAGGAAATCAGTCCTGAATATTCATTGGAAGGACTGATGCTGAAGCTGAAACTTCATTACTTTGGCCACCTGAGGGGAAGAACTGACTCACTGGAAAAGACCCTGATGCTGGAAAAGATTGAAGGCAGGAGGAGATGAGGACGACAGAGTATGAGATAGTTGGATGGCATCACCGACTCAATGGACATGGGTTTGAGTAAGCTTTGGGAGTTTGTGATGGGACAAGAAAGCCTGGCATGCCCATGGGGTCGCAAAGAGTTGGACATGACTGAGCAATTGAACTGAAACAGCATTGTAGTTTGGGGACCATTCCCTTGTGGCTCAACTGGTAAAGAATCTGCCTGCAGTGCAGGAGACCTGGGTTCGACCCCTGGGATGGGAAGATCCCCTGGAGAAGGGAACAGCTATCCACTCCAGTATGCTAGCCTGGAGAATTCCATGCACAGGCTACAGTCCATGGAATAGCAAAGAGTGGGACAGGACTGAGTGACTTTCACTTGACTTTAAACAGTAAAACCATCAACAAAAAGCGCAAAAACTTGAAAAACACTGCATGAAGAGAGCAAAAAGGACTGTCTACACTAAATAATAGCTGAAACAAGAAAGCAGATTGTTGCCTTGTTCATCCTTGCCTGAGAAGATGTATGCCAGCTGACTCAAATTTTTCACGTTCTGCACATGCCTGAATATACTGATTCTTGGGTAACAAATTTTACTGCATGGGCTAAGTTTACAAACAATCCATGAATAATGAAGATCAACTATATGAAGAAATTAAATTACTCTTAACTAACCATAGGCCAAATAAGAAATCACAGGGAAATTATAAAATAGGGACAAATAAAAACTAAACACAGATAATACAAATCATGTAATACAATGAAAGCAGCACTCGGAGGGAAATGTACAGCAGTGGAGTTCTCCATTAAAACAAAAGAAACCATTCACAACTCTACAGTGAGAACTAGAAAAAGAAGAGCTAACTAAATGCAAAGTGAGCAATAGAGGGAAGTAATAAAATGATGAGTGGAAAAACACAAAATACAGGGTAGCAAAACAAGAGAATCAACAAGACTGAAAGTTGTTTTGTAAGAATGTATTTTTTAGTATAAGAGACTTTCCAAACTGCCCCAGGGTTATCTCTGACTCATGGAAACGTGGCCTGTTTATCTCTGATTACATTTCTCAGCCCCATACAACCTGCAGGTGGCAAAACGAGGGGGCAACCAAACTTACCCTCTCGGCTGTAACTGGGAAAGGACTATGCATAGGCACCCCATCCCGAGCTCACGCACATCTCTGTAACCTATGAAACTTCCTCAGGACTTTTCCAGAAGAGCTGTTGTTCCAAGAAACTGCCCGCCACAGGGGTGCCACCCGGTCAACAGTTGTAACCTGTTATCAATGAACCAATCCTTGAAAAGGTCAACACCTATAACCAATCAAACTGTTTCCGCTTGCTTGTGCTTAAAAGCTACCGTGTAACAACACTCAGGGTTCTCGCTCCTTGCTTAAGGAGAGGGAACCCCGGTGCGCCGGTACAATAAAATCCTCTTGCTGTTTGCATCGAAACCTGGTCTCGGTGGTCTTTGGGGTGACGGATTCACGGCGAGGAACCGTTGGGTTCAACAGTTTCTTTAAAAAGAACAAGACTGACAAAACTACAGCCTGGGGGACAAAAAAAAAAAAAAGATGCAAATAACTAAAACCAGAAATCAAAGTGGAAACATTACAACTGATCTTACAGCAATAAAAAGGATTATAAGAGAAAACTATGAACAGTTAATATGCTAACAAATTAAGATCACCTAGATGAAACTCAAAATTCCTAGAGAAACACAAATTACCAAAACTGACTCAAGAAGAAATATAATCTAAACAAGCAAAGAAATTGGAAAAAACCTCTGAAGAAAAACCTAAGTCCAAACAGTTTCACTGGTGAATTCCACCAAACATTTATTTAAAAAAGATTCAGTGTCAATATTTCTCAAGTTCTTCCAAAAAACAGAAGCACAGAGAATGCTTCCTCACATGCTATGAGGCTTTTATTCCTCTGATATCAAAACCAGAAAACGACAGCATAAGAAAACTACAGACCACTAGCCCTTGTGAATACTAAAGCAAAAATCTTCTAAAACTATTAGCAAACAAAATCTAACAGCACATTAAAAGTATTATACATGATGATCAAATGGTTACTTATCTCAGAAATACAGGGTGGTTCAACAAAAAAATCAGCGTCATACACATTAACATAAGGAAGTAGAAACAAAGCAAAACAAACACGTGATCATCTCAACGGATACAGAAAAGGCATTTGACAAAATTCAACATTCCCTCACAATGAAAGATCTCAAAAACTAGGAACGGAAGGGAATTTCCTTAACATGATATAGGGCACTCACGAAATATCCACAGATACTATTACATTCAGTGGCTGAAAGGTCCCACCCAGGGGTTAGGAACAAGACAAGGATGTCTACCTCTCACCACTGCTATCTAACATTGTATTGTAGGTTCTAACCAGAGCAGTTAGGCAAGGAAAAGAAATTTTAAAATATCTAAATTAGGAAGAAGTAAAACTATCTCTACAATTTGGGAGACCTGGGTTCCATTCCTGGGTCAGGAAGATCCTCTGGAGAAGGAAATGGCAACCCACTCCAGTATTCTCGCCTGGAAACTCCAATGGCCGGAGGAATGTGGTATGCTACAGTCCACGGGGTCGCAAAGAGTCAGACACAACTGATCAACTTCACTTCACTTCAAAACTATTCACAAAGACGGGACCTTAAAAACAGAAAATCCTGAAGAATCCACAAAAACTACTGGAATTGAGAAATGAATTCAGCAAAGTTGCCAGGTACAAGATCAATGCACAAGAAAGAGTTTTATTTCTACACATCAGCAATAAGCAGTCTGGAAAGGAAAGTAAGAAAACAATCAACTTACAATAGCACCCGAAAGAATAAAATACCTACAAGACTTTACTGAAAGAAATGAACAACCCTTATCTTTGACACAGGCTATATTTATGCATTAAGATATACTCTGTATACATTCTATATACACATATATACTACAAATACTTATATATACTTAAAATAATAGTATTTATTTTCACTATTGTCTAGTGTCTACATACGATAAGGCAGTCAATAAATACTTGCTGAATGAAGTAAACAAAAGCCTTTAGCCACTTACAGTATCTCATTCAAGATAACCTGGGGTCAAAAGCCATGGTATCACTCAGTTTTGTCCCCAAACCTGGGCTGTGTCAAACTTTATTTCTAATAAGAGCATCTCTGGAATTCACCATGATAAACCAAAATCTGAAAATCCTGTTGAGTAAACTCAGATTTACTGGTTCCAAATAGGAAAAGGAGTATGTCAAGGTTATATATTGTCACCCTGCTTACTTAACTAATATGCAGATTATATCATATGAAATAGCAGGCTGGATGAAGCACAAGCTGGAATCAAGACTGCTGGGAGAAATACCAATAACCTCAGATACGCAGATGACACCAGCCTTATGGCAGAAAGTAAAGAAGAACTAAAGAGCCTCTTGATGAAATTGAAAGAGGAGAGAAAAAGCTGGCTTAAAACTCAACATTCAGAAAACAAAGATCATGGCATCTGTCCCATCAATCATGGCAAACAGATGGGGAAACAGTGACAGACTTTATTTTCTTGGGCTCCAAAATCACTGTAGATAGTGACTGCAGCCATGAAATCAAAAGACGCTTCTTACTTGGAGGAAAAGCTATGACCAACCCAGACAGCATATTAAAAACCAGAGACATTACTTTGCCAACAAAGGTCCATCTAGTGAAAGCTATGTTTTTTCCAGCAGTCATGTAGGGATGTCCCAATCCAGTACTCTTGCCTGGAAAATCCCACGGACGGAGGAACCTGGGGCTTCAGTCCATAGGGTCGCTTAGAGTCAGACACAACTGAGCAACTTCACTTTCACTTTTCACTTCCATGTATTGGAGAAGGAAATGGCAACCCACTCCAGTGTTCTTGCCTGGAGAATCCCAGGGACGAGGGAGCCTGGTGGGCTGCTGTCTATGGGGTCGCACAGAGTCGGACACGACTGAAATGACTTAGCAGCAGCAGCGTGTATAGATATGAGAGTTGGACTTTAAAGAAAGCTGAGCACTTAAGAATTGATGCTTTTGAATTGTGGTGTTGGAGAAGACTCTTGAGAGTCCCCTGGACTGCAAGGAGATAAAACCAGTCCATCTCAAAGGAAATCAGTCCTGAATATTCATTGGAAGGACTGATGCTGAAAATGAAGCTCCAACAGTTTGGCCACCTGATGTGAAGAACTGACTCATTGGAAAAGACCCTGATGCTGGGAAAGATTGAAGGCAGGAGGAGAAGAAGATGACAGAGAATGAGATGGCTGGATGGCATCACCGACTCGATGGACATGAGTTTGAGCAAGTTTCGGGAGTTGGTGACGGACAGGGAACCCTGGCCTTCTGCGGTCCATGGGCTCGCAAAGACACATGACTGAGCAACTGAACTAATGAAACTCAGGAAGAGGAATTTCCAATGCTTGTTTTAGAAAAAATATTATTGGGTAAGGATTCTGAAGCTTAAGCTTTTAAAAGTAATATATACTTTTTAATACAAAGCAATTTTCATAGAAATATAAAAACCTCTTAATTCAATAGCACATTATAAACTATATTTTCTATACTAGAAAGAAAAACAAATAATCAAAAAAAGTAATTAAATTAGCATGTTTTCCTTCATGGTACTTTCCACTGGTAGACTAATGAAGGTAATCTTCCCTGGTAAATACCGCCTGCAATGCAGGAGATCCCAGTTCCATCCCTGGGTCAGAAGTTCCCCTGGAGAAGGGATAGGCTACCCACTCCAGTGTTCTTGGGCTTCCCTTGTGGCTCAGCTGGTAAAGAATCCACCTGCAGTGCGGAAGACCCCCTGGGGTCTCCTGAGTTGGTAAGATCCCCTCGGATGAGGGCATGGCAACCGACTCCAGTATTCTTGCCCAGAGAATCCCATGGACAGAGGAGCCCGTGGCCTTCAGTCCACAGGATTACAAATAGTCAGACATGACTGAAGCAACTTAGTATAGCATAGCATAGCATACACAGGCTATAATCCAGGAGATACTGGAACATATCCAGGGATGTAAAACAAGGTGCAAAAATTTCATGGTCTAAAGGTACTAAAATCATAGTCTGTTCTCTGATCACTGTGGAAATACGTTAGAAATCAGTATCATAAGATACTTGGGAAAAAACCATGAATTTTCAAGTGCAATGTGGCATTTACCAAGAGAGATCTTTGATGTAGACATTGAAAGCCTCAATAAAGTTAAAAGACTGAAAAAACTCAGAAGGTGACTGCAGAGAAGAAAGCATTTCAATAATAAATTAATATCAAAAAGAGAAATTATCAAAGATACTTTTAAAAACTCCATGTATTTAGAAATTAAATGTCTTTTAAATGATGAATGTATCTAACAAGCTATAACAAGGAAAATTAGAAAATATTTGTAACAGAATAAAAATGAAAGAGAATTTATCAGAATTTCTTGCATGGGGCTCAATGCTGCTGCTGCTGCTAAGTCACTTCAGTCGTGTCCGACTCTGTGCGACCCCATAGACGGCAGCCCACCAGGCTCCCCCGTCCCTGGGATTCTCCAGGCAAGAACACTGGAGTGAGTTGCCATTTCCTTCTCCAGTGCATGGAAGTGAAAAGTGAAAGTGAAGTCGCTCAGTCATGTCCGACTTAGCGACCCCATGGACTGCAGACTACCAGGCTCCTCCAGGATTTTCCAAGCAAGAGTACTGGAGTGGGGTGCCATTGCCTTCTCCAGGAGCTCAATGCAACTAAATATAATGTGAAATCTGGCTTACAGTCTATGGGAACTTGAATAGAATTTGTATTCTGCTGTCACGTGAGAACTGTATAAATCTTAATCATGCTGAATTGGATCATAGGGCTTTTCAGGTCTACTATATCCTTCTACTTTTCTGTCCATTCTACTAAGTTGTGAGAGTTTGATATTGAAACTCCAATTAATATTCTTAATTTATCTACTTAAAACTTGTAATACATAGTGGAGGTATATTTTCCAAGTCTCTTATAAATGTGTCATCATACTGCAAAAAATTTAAAAAATTAAAAAAGAAAAAAAATAAGGGCTACGTGTCACAGGCAGACCACAGCTTTGCAGATAGTTAAGATGAAATACAAACTACTAATTCTCTCTGCAGAAACCAAAGTAGAAACAAAATAATTTAGTAAACCAGCCTTGCAGGCAGTTTCCAATTCATTAATTCATTCTGATTTTAACCTATCAAATAAGTTTTCATCTAATATAACCTATTTGCTTACAAGGTGCCAGAAAATTTCTCCAATGCCTAAATTTCTCCTAATGTTACAGATTCTGTGGAGTTTTTTTTAAATTCCTAATTCAAATCTTTACAGTTGGGAATAAATCTAGTCTGGGATGACAACAGCGCTTGGGAGAGTAAATGGAGTATTAGAATTTAAGTACTTGAACCAAGAACTTCCAGATGTACAGCTGGATTTAGAAAAAGGCAGAGGAACCACAGACCAAATTGCAAACATCCATTGGATCATAGAAAAAATGAAAGAATTCCAGGAAAGCATCTACTTCTGCTTCATTGACTATGCTAAAGCCTTTTACTATGTAGATCACAACAAACTGGAAAATTCAAGAGATGGGAATACCAGACCACCTTTCCTGCCTCCTGAGAAACATGTATGCAGGTCAAGAAGCAATGGTTAGAACTGGACATGGAACAATGGATTGGTTCAAAATTAGGAAAGGAGTATGTCAAGGCTGTTTACTGTCACTGTGTTTATTTAACATCTATGCAGAGTACATCATGTGAAATGCCAGGCTGGACGAAACACAAGTTGGAATCAAGATTGCTGGGAGAAATATCAATAACCTCAGATATGAATGATGACATCACCCTAATGGCAGAAAGCAAAGAGGAACTAAAGAGCCTCTTGATGAAGGTGAAAGAGGAGAGTGAAAAAGCTGGCTTAAAACTCAACATTCAAAAAATGAAGATTATGGCATCTGGTCCCATCACTTCATGGCAAATAGATGGGAAAACAATGGAAACAGTGACAGCCTTTATTTTCTTGGCTCCAGAATCACTCTAGATGGTGACTACAGCCATGAAATTAAAAGAAACAAAACCGCGTCTAGTGAAAGCTATCGTTTTTCCAGTAGTCATGTATGGATGTGAGAGCTGGACCATAAAGAAAGTTAAGCACTGAAGAATTGATGCTTTTGAATTGTGGTGTTCGAGAAGACTCTTGAGAGTCTCTTGGACTGTAAGGAGATCAAACCAGTCAATCCTAAAGGAAATCAATCCTGAATATTCACTGGAAGGACTGATGATGAAGCTGAAGCTCCAACACTTTGGTCACCTCATGGGAAGAGCCAACTCACTGGAAAAGTCCCTGATGCTAGGAAAGCCTGAAGGCAGGAAGAGAAGGGGACGGGAGAAGGGGATGACAGAGGATGAGATGGTTGGATGGCATCAGTGACTCAACTGACATGAGTTTGAGCAAGCTCCAGGAGATAGTGAAGTACAGGGGAGCCTGGCATGTTGCAGTCCATTGGGTCACAGAGTCAGACACAATTGAGCGACTGAACAGTAACAGCAATTTTCAAAATGCAAAAGGCATTGTAATAGAAAACTCAAATTAGATTGTTTTATACCTTAAATTTTTTATACCCTAATTTATACTCTAAACTCCATTCTAGGCATATGTTAAAAGAAATGTGTGTGGGTTTTTTCTTTACTGAGATAGTAATAAAGAATTTAACATACAATTAACTCTGTACCAGGCACTACTGTAAGAGCTTTACAAATAATTGCTTCCCTGGTAGCTCAGATGGTAAAGTGTCTGCCTGCAATGCGGAGACACGGGTTCAATCCCTGGGTCAGGAAGATCCCCTGGAGAAGGAAATGGCAACCCATTCCAGTACTCTTGCCTGGAAAATTCTATGGACAGGAGGAGCCTGGTAGGCTACACAGTCCATGGGATTGCAGAGTCGAACACCACTGAGAAACTTCACTTTCTTTCTAGTTCATTTAATCATCAGAACCACCCTAAGGGGTGGGTGTTCTAATTTAAATGAAACGCCTCACAGAGAGGCCCCAAATCAAATAGGTATTAAGTTACAGATGTGAGATTCAAACATTGGAAATCTGATTCCCAAGTCTGAACTCTTAACCACTATACTATGCTGTATAAAGTGTGTTATTTTTTAATGAATCCAGCAATTCTTTTTTTTTTTTTTGGTTGTTGTTCTAAAAAGAACAACTTAACTCTTCTAATTTAGAAGACTCAGCTTTCTTTTCAAAGACCTAATGATAAAGACACAGGAAATTATTTTGACAAGACACAAAATCTTGTTTTCTAGGTACATTACTTAGAGAAAAATCTTTTATAATCACTTTTTTAAGAGCACCCCAATAGTTTAAGAAAATTTTATTTTTTTTTTAATTTTAAACTTTTTTATTTTTTTCCATCTGAGGTATACATGAGTTCCCAATCTTGAACCACCCCCCCCACCTCCCATCCCATATCAACTCTCTGATTCATCCCTGTGCACCAGTCCCAAGCATCCTGTACCCTGTGTTGAATATAGACTGACGATTTGTTTCTTACATGATAGTATATATGTTTCAGTGCCATTCTCCCAAATCTNTTGTGGCCTTTCTATATTCTGGGAATTTGTGGAGTTCTCTTTATTATGGAATTTCCTCCCTGTAGGCAGGGTTGTATCAGTGGCTTGTCAAGGTTTCTTGGTTAGGGAGGTTTGTTTTGGAGTTCTGGTGGGTGGAGCTGGATTTCTTCTCTCTTGAGCGTGGAGTATCGTGGAGTATCTCTTCACGGCTGCCCCAGCAAAGCACAGCGTCCACTCCCCACCCTGGAGGAAAGGCGTCTCCTCACCACCGCCCCTCCCGACCCTCAGCATGGGACAGCTCCTCCAGGCCCCCCCGCATCAGTGCAGCCACCGCTCGTTGGATGCGAGTTGGTTTTCCTGGTCCCTGACCCTGACCTCGGACGCCGGGTGGCTCCTCCCCACTGTTCCTGTGCTGTCGCAGCCCGGCACTCTCGGCCATTGCCCCTGACCTTGGATGTGGGGTAACTCCTATTGGCTGCGGTGGTCGCTGAGTGCTAATCAATCAGTGGCTCTTCCCAGCCTCCGACCCTGGCCTCAGATGTAGGGTGGCTCCTCCCAGCCCCAGACCCTGGCCCCGGACACGGGGTGGCTCCTCCCAGCCCCGACCCTGACCTCGGACGCGGGTGGCTCTTCTCAGCTGTTCCTGTGCTGTCGCATCCTGGCACTCTCAGCTGCTGCCCCTGACCTTGGAAGTGGGGTGGCTCCTCTCAGCTGTTCCCGCGCCGTCACAGCCCGGGATTCTTGGCCGTTGTCTCTGTCCTCCAACGTGGGGTAGCTCCTCTCAGCCGCGCTGAGTGTGCCGGCCCGCCCTGCCATCGCCCTTCTTCCAATTCTTTTATTTTATTTATTTCTTGGCTGCTCAGCATGTGGCATCTTAGCTTCCCAAGAGGGATTGAACCATGGTACCCAGCTGTGGAAGTGTGGAGTCCTAACTACTGGAACTCCAGAGAATTCCCAAAAGGAATTGTTTAATTCCTTGTATCACTAGGATCAAAAATATCATGGATATATCTTACTTGATTTTTCTTAGAATGGAGAAAAATTAAATTTCACTTAATTACAGGTAGAAAGGATATCTTATACTGATTTCATTCCCCTCTCTTTACAAAATAAGAAACAGACCCAGGGATGCTACATAACATTTAAGTACTATATTCTAGCAGCCTATTCTGATGCCTCTTCTAAGTTACCATCCATGTTACTTTATACATTTATCACTACACAAATAGGTTATAATTTCAAGTTTGATAAGGGTTCCTAGTTTCCATTTTCTTCTTAGAGAATGTTGAGCTTTATCTGCTAAATTTAAGTATTTCCTCTAAAAAGAATGTTAGTTCAGTCGTTCAGTTGTGTCCAACTCTCTGTGACCCCATGGACTGCAGCACCCCAGGGTTCCCTGTCCATCACCAACTCCAGAGCTTGTTCAAACTCATGTCCATCAAGTCAGTGATGCCATCCAACCATCTCATCCTCTGTTGTCCCCTTCTTCTGCCTTCAATCTTTCCCAGCATCAGGGTCTTTTCCAATGAGTCGATCTTCACAGCAGAGAGTGTGGGTCTGATCCCTGATCAGGGAACTAAGATCCCTTGCAAGCTGCACAGCCAAGAAAAATCAAAACAACAACAAAATGTGAAAGATGTACAAATTCTTCAAATTTTCAAATAAAAATTTACTAAACTCAAAACAGATTACATGATCTCCTAGATGTTTCTCCTTTCATACCACTATCTAATCTTTTCATTGTAAACCCTATCATGGAACACTTATCTAAACATTTCCTTCAGTTATTCTACCAAATGGTTTTACTCTTATTGATATGCTTTCCTTAAATATTTATCACACATAATCAGAATTATTTTTTTATTAGGGTATTTCCATTCCTACTCACTGAAGTTGGTAAGTCAATATAATTATTTATTAATACAACTAAAAGCAGTTATGAAAACTGTCTTTAGTAGAATTCGAAAAATTTTTAAGTAACTTAAATGTAGGACAAAAGCAAGCAACAAAAAATTTATATATTTTCAATTTAAGGAATGGAGAGTATGTAAACAACAGAGGACAAGAATAAAACATTAATGATATACTAACATATGATATTGTTCTCATACACTGCTGGTAGAGGAAAAATTGAGGCAACCTTTCTGGAAAGCATTCTGTCAATACATAAAAGAGCTCTAAATACTCATATACATCAGTATATGTATAATGTATGTAATATGTATAATCAGTAACCTCTCTCCTATAACTTTTCACTAAAAAAACAGAAATGAGGCCAAGGATAATATATGTTTACCATAAATTTATATAAAACATGTAACAATGAGTAAATCAGTATTTACTGACCACAGTGTTTAAAAATATCAGTTTTGGGGAATTCCTTGGTTTTCCAGTGGTTAGAACTCAGTGCATTCACTGCCGAGAGCCCAATTCAATCCCTGGTCAGGGTACTAAGATCCCACAAGCTCCACAGCACTGCCAAATAAAATTACACGGACCTGGATCTAATGACTTACTACATACATTTATTGGGACTGTAAAAATGAAAATAACAAATATATCTAATTATCTTGAGGGAGAAAAAAACAGATACATTAGAAAGATTTAGAACACTAGGGCAGAATGAGGCTAAGTTTCAAGAAGAAACTGGAATTATAAACCAGACAGTCACAGGGCCATCTCTTCCCTTTACATATCCACTTCATTCTTCTTTTCCTGCAGACCAGTTTCTATCTTCTTCAGTCCACAGGGCAGATGAAGGTTTCTGAATTTACTACTTCTCTCAGGAAACCTGCCCAAATAGTACTCTTCTCATTCCTGATGGGCAACATCATGTAGAGAAAATATATGAGCCCTATAGGTGAGGGAGCCTTTAGAGGGCTGGGAGCTAGACAGATCCCCATGAAAGGTGTTTACTTCTTCAGGTATGGGACCATGGGGTAAGTTTCCCAGTCTCTTTGTAATGCAGTTTCCTCATTTATAAGTAATATCAATGGGAACGGCAATCCTATTATACAAAAGTAGTCTGCAGGAACATGAAAATATTTCATTCATTAATAACGTTTTCTAGGAACTTTTACTGATTGAAAGTTTATGACAAAATGTATTAGTCAGAATGCTTTAGAGAAGAAGAATCAACAAGAATTTGCTTTATTATTGGATTTACTTTAAGGATTACAGAGGCTGGCAAATCCAAAACCTACAGGGCAGACAAGCAGTGTGGAAACCCAGGGAACTCGATTAGCTCAAATCCAAAGGCAGTCTGCTGACAGAATCCCCTCTTCCTCGACGGATGTTGTGTTCTTCAGTTGCTGTCATTTCCAGTTCTTTGCAACCTCGTGAACTGCAGTACCTAGGCTCCTCTGTTTCCCAGTAACTCATGAAGTTTGCTCAAAGTCATGTCAATATATTGAGTCAGTGATGCTATTTAACTATCTCATCCTCTGCCACCCCCTTGTCCTGCCTTCAATCTTTCCCAGCTTAGGGTCTCTTCCAACAAGTTAGCTCTTAGGATCAGGTGGCCAAAGTATTGGTCCTTCAGCTTCAGCATTAGTCCTTCCAATGAATATTCAGAGTTGATTTCCTTTATGACTGACTGTTTTGATCTCCTTGCAATCCAAGGCCCAACCGTCTTCTTCAGCACCACGATTGGAAAGGATCAGTTCTTTGGTATAAGGGGAGACAGTGACAGACTTTCTTTTCTTGGGCTCCAAAATCACTGCAGGTGGTGACCGAAGCCATGAAATTAAAATTGCTCTTTGGAGGGAAAGCTATGATAAACCAAAAAGCAGAGACATCACTTTGCTGACAAAAGGTTCACATAGTCAAAACTATGATTTTTCCAGTAATCATGTACAGATGTGACAGTTGGACCATAAAGAAGGCTGAACATCAAAGAACTGATGCTTTCTTTGGAGGAGGGTAGTCTTTTTTTCTCTTAAGATCTTCTACTGATTGGATAAAGCCCCACCTACACTACAGAAGGTTATCTAGTGGCTCTTCATATCAGGTGGCCAAAGTATTGGAGCTTCAGCATCAGTCCTTCCAGTGAATATTCAGGGTTGACTTCCTTTAAGATTGACTTGGTTTGATCTTCTTGCAGTCCAAGGGACTCTCAAGAGTCTTTTCCAGCATCACAATTGGAAAGCATCAATTCTTCGGCACTCAGCCTTCTTTATGGTCTGTCACTTTCTTTCTGTCATCTAAAAATATCCTCACAGAAACATCTAGAATAGTGTTTGACCAAAAATCTGGGTACTGTGACCTAGCCAAGTTGACACATAAAATTTACCATCACACATTAATTAAATGAAGAATAAAGTCCATACACAATATGGTCCAAATTGTTTCAAAATTGTAAGGAATAAAGTTAATACTAGCTTTGTCCTATTCTTCTGTTTTCCAAATCTTCTATAAGGTTCAGTAGTTATCCTTTTAACAATATCAACTTATATCAGATTACTTCTCTTCTCCAGAATACCCCCTTTTCTTTAACTTATAATTTATAGTATATTCTTTTTATGATATTGTCCAATCTATTCTTCTCTCTTCTGGAAACGCCGCACTTAGACCCAGCAATGTGGCCCTGGAGACGTGTTCACACTGTGTGATGCTGTTCTCTGGACCACAGCTACTAGATCAGACAACTGGCTCTAGAGAAGCAGACCCACTGGCTGAACGAAGCTAATCTGGTTCTTTTTCCTAATAGTAGTTTGAAATAAAGTGAGAAAGTCAGCCAGTCTCTGTTATATATTTGAATTCAGAAATGACGTAGAACTAGGGGTGAGGATGACAGGCACATGCCAAAGTAGAGACAGAGAAGAAAGCAGCAGAACTAAGAGGCCACGCAGCCTCAAGAAGCAAAGATAGACGGCATGCCCTTCCCTCTGACAGTACTCCAGAGCTTGGCTCCAGTCCCTCGAGGGACCTTGTAGCACTTCAGCCTTGACTTCCATGAGACATCCACCTCTCGTCCTCAAATATAACTTTTTTTTTTTTTTTTTTGCTTAAGATAGTTCAAATGGGTTACTAGAACACTGTACACCCCTCCCTGTCCCCGGCCTTAGTTAGACAGTCTCTAAGATATCTTCTTACCTCTCAAACTGCTACTTATCAGATTCGGTTCCAGGTTCCTTTCACTCTATCCAGTCCTTAGATATTAATGTCTTTAAAGTTTTTTTCCTACTAGACCCTCTGTTGGTCTTACTCTATGCACTCTCTCAAAGCAATATCGTCCACTCTCAGCACTTTGTTCTGCAAATTCATGTTGATGACCAAACCTGTCCAGGTCTTTTTCATGTATACAGCTGCCTTCCAGATATTTACAAATGGCTGTCTTACAGACACCTCCAACTCAACATATCTAAAATAGAATTCATCTCCTCCAAGCTCCTACTCCTTTCCCTAAATCTGACCTGATTTCAATATTTTCTATTTCTAGAAATCAAACTACTATTTCTTGTCTTTCCAAAATCTGGAAAGCTGGGAAAAATCCTTTACTCCATTTTTTCCTCTTTACAGACACATCTAGTTAATCGCCAAGTCTTGCCAATGCTTTATCTTAATCTCTCTCAAATTCACGCATTTCTTTCTTCTGCCACTATGTAGGTCAGGGGCCAGTAAAGTCTTTTTCTATAAAGAGCCAGAAAGTAACTATCTTGGGCTTTGTGGACTATACAATCAATGTCACCACTACTCATCTGTAAGCACAAGGGACAATATACAAATGAACTGACATGGCTGTGTTCCAATAAAGCTTTACTGTATAAGCCACTAGAATTTTGAATAATATAATTTATATGTGTCATAAAATATTCTTCTTTTGACTTTATTTAAAACTGTGAAAGCCATTCACAGTTCACAGGTCATAAAAAAATCAGGGAGCAGGCTGATGTTGCAGTCTCCTGATGTAGCTTCCTTGGACTAGCAGAGCAACTTCCCTGCCTCCTGCCTTGCTTCTTTCCAGTCCATTTTCCATACTACAGATACAAGAATATTTCTAAAATATCAATCTAATCTCCTTGAGCAAACAGAACTTATTTGTTTTATTCACTCTGATATCTGGAGGGCTATTGTTGCCTAGTATTTAATAAAAATGTGAAGAGATTATATTTGTGGAATTGAATGTCATTACCTTGATTAAAGCTTTTTAGTCAATCAGAAGAAACAAATGTATAATTACAACAGAACAAATGTACTTGTCATTATTCTCAGTTGACATGATTTTCCCCATAGAAAACATATGAGACTATCATACAAATTATTAAATTAATGGAGAGTTGAACAAAGCTTATATGCAATCAATGTACAAAAGCCAAGGGCATTTCTATACTACAGCTGCAAAAAGTTAGAATATTTGAATTTTAACAAGATACCATTTACAACAGTAACAAAAAATAAAGTAACCCGAAATAAATCCAACAAAAAATATGGTTGATCCATATGGAGAAAATTATAAAACTTCACTGAAATACATTTAAGAAAATTTAAATAAGTAAAATTTATCATATTCAAATATAAGAAAATTCAATATTGTAAGACTATTGATTCTCTCCACATTAATTTATAAATTCATTGCAATTTCTGTAAAAGTCCAGACAGGCTTTTACATGCAAATTAAAGAGGTGATTCAAAAATATATACTGAAAAGAAATATTCAAAGATAGCCAACATAATCTTGAAGAGTATGATATAGAACTTTCATAAACAGATATCAAGACTTATTTTAAAGCAACTATAGCATTTAAAGCAATGATTATCACTAAAGAGATTAGACAAACAGACCACTAAAACAGAACAGAGAACCCAGAATTGGACCTGAAAATATGGGAACTTGATATGTAATGTAAGTGGTATTACAGATAATAATACTATAGTGGAAAAGAATAAACCATCCAAAAATGGTACAAGGTCAGTTAAATATTTACATAAAAAATTATGTCAGATCCATACCTCACAACACATACAAACCAAATGAAGATGGATCAAAGACTTAAATGCAAAACAACAACTTTATCTTTCCGGTAAAAAGAACCGTAAAAGGATTTTTCTTTTAGAACTAGACAAAATCTAAAGTACATGAAGAAAAATAAAAAGAGTAAATGTATAACTCAGGGAACTCAAACCAAGGCTTTGTGACAGCCTAGATGGGTAGGAAGGGGTGAGAGGTAGGTTCTAGAGAGAAGGGCACACTTCCCTGGTGGCTCAGTGGTAAAGAATCTATCTGCCAATGCAGGAGACATGGGTTTGATCCCTGATCCGGGAAGATTCCTCATGCTGTGGAGCAACTAAGCCCCCATGCACCACAACTACTGAGCCCACACTCTGGAGCCCCTGCTCCACAAGAAAGGGCACTGCAGCGATAAGTCTGTGCACCACAACTAGAGAGTAGCCCCCACTCGCCACAACCAGAGAAAAGCCCACGCAACAGCAAAGACCCAGCACATCCAAAAATAAATACTTAAATTTAAAAAAGAGAAAGACAGGACATATGTATACCTATGGCTGATTCCTGTTGATGTATGGCAGAAACCAACACAATATTGTAAAGCAATTATCTTTCAACTAAAGATAAATAAACAAAACAAAAAAAACCAATGAGAATTCTGAAAAAATATTTATAAAACTATAATAATTATAACAGTATAGTATTTGCACACAATACTGTTGTGTGCAACACAAGCTTCCCTAGTAGCTCAGCTGGTAAAGAATCCACCCGCAATGCAGGAGACCCTGGTTCAATTCCTGGGTCAGGAAGATCCCCTGGAGAAGGGATAGACTACCCACTCCAGTATTCTTGGGCTTCTCTGGTGGCTCAGACAGTAAAGAATCTACCTGAAATGTGGGAGACCTGGGTTTGAGCCCTGGGTAGGGAAGATCCCCTGGAGGAGGGCATGGCAACCCACTCCAGTATTCTTGCCTGGAGAATCCTCGTGGACAGAGGAGCCTGGTGGGCTACAGTTGATGGGGCCACAAAGAGCCAGACACAACTGAGTGACTAAGCACACACATTTGCACACAATATCAGATATATCAAGTCTAACTCAAGGTATGGGCATAGACCCCAAATATATACCTATCCTTAATATATGATAAACATAACAGTTCAAGTTAACAGGGAAAAATGGATTATTCAATAAATTGTGCCATTAGGAAATATCAAGTTGGATTCCTTCCTCAAAACCAGATTAGATTCAAAGACTTAAGCATAAAAAAATGAAACTATAAAAGTACTATAAGAAACCATGGTAGGAAGACATCCTAATATTACACAAAACCCCAAAACTATGAAATAAAAATTGATACATAAAAAGAAAAAAATTCTGCTTGGAAAAAAAGTCAGAAGAGAAGTAATAATTTAGGAAAATGTATTTCCAAATCATACCACAATCAAAAGGCTAATTTCACCATAACATAAAAGACTTCAAAAACTAGTAAGTAACCCAAGAGAAAAAACACCAAAAAAATTATGTTTACAAAAACTTATGTAAAAACATACAAGACAACATTATTCAAAATAACTAAAAAGTGAACCCCTGGTAGCTCAGCTGTAAAGAATCCACCTGCATTGCGGGAGACCTGGGTTTAATCCCTGGGTTGGGAAGATCCCCTGGAGGAGGCCATTGCAACCCACTCCAGTATTCTTGCCTGGAGAATCCCCATGGACAGGGAAGTCTGGCAGATTACAGTCCACAGGATCACAAAGAGTCAGACATGACTGAGCAACCAAGCACACACCACAGCACAAAAAGTGAACTCAAATGCCCATGAGCAGATGAAAAGACACATAAAACAGTAGTATATTCATCCATTGGCCTGCATGCATGCGTGCTCAGCTACTAAGACGTCTCTAACTCTTTATGACCCCGTGGACTGCAGCCCACTAGGCTCCTCTGTCTGTGGAGTTTTCCAGGCAAGTATACTGGAGTAGGCTGCTATTTCCTCCTCCAGGGGGTCTTCCTGACCAAGGGATTAAACTCATTTCTCCTGTGTCTCCTACACTGGCAGGTGGATTCTTTACCACTGGCATATTACTCAGCAGTAAAAAGGAATTGAAGTACTGATACATGCTACAAAATGGATGAATCTTAATACACTATGCCATGTGAAAAAAGCTATTCACAACAGACTACATACTACTTATACAAGATGACAACAGTAGGCAAATCTATGGAGTAGATTAGTGATTGTCTAGAGGTGCCAAGAGATTGGAGAAAATAGGGAGCAATGACTATGGGGATGGGGTTTCTTTGGGGGATGATTAAAATGTTAACAAAGTTGACTGTGGTGCAATACTATGCGCAATACTATGAATATCCTGAAAGCCACTGACTTGTACATTTTAAATGGGTGAATTGTATGGTATATGAATTACATCTCAGCAAGCTGTTGTGTTGGGGAAGACTCTTGAGAGTCCCTTGGACTACAAGGAGATCCAACCAGTCCATCCTAAAGGAGATCAGTCCTGGGTGTTCATTGGAAGGACTGATGCTACAGCTGAAACTCCAATACTTTGGCCACCTCATGGCGAAGGGCTAACTCATTGGAAAAGACCCTGATGCTTGGAAAGATTGAGAGCAGGAGGAGAAGGGGACGACAGAGGATGAGATGGTTGGATGGCATCACCGACTCAAAGGACATGAGTTTGGGTGGACTCCGGGAGTTGGTGACGGACAGGGAGGCCTGGCGTGTTGTGGTTCATGGGGTCGCAAAGAGTTGGACATGACTGAGCAACTGAACTGAACTGAAGCTGTTGTATTTTATAACCATTAAAAAAAAAAAACCACAAAACAGTAGAGGTATCTGTCCATAAACAATTAACTGTTGTAGGAAAAGCTGTTGCACTGAAAACAACCAAAAACCTAGACAAATTATAATAAAGAACTGTTTTCAGATACTGGAAAACAAATAGCACAGAACTGTGATTTATAAGAAAAGAGAAAACAAATGCAATGAGCCCTCTGATTGCCCAGGCTTGTTGCTAGAGGGACTTTCCAGGTTGTTGCATGAGAAGAGGAACTGAAACAAAGTCCAACAGTCTTACTGAGCTACGGGGGGAGAAACAGAAGTTCCCAGGAGCCAAGCAGCAATCATTTTGAAGAGCCTACTGGAAATAAGACTCTGCATGGAGCAAGAACTCCGTGGAGGTGAGGAGGTCTCTGGAAATTGCTGGCTGTATACTACCTTATGCATACATGGAACAAAAGTCTACCAGGCTACTGGAAAGTAGTAGACGACTATGTAATTCCCAGAGCTTACACACGCCTGCAACTGCTTTCCCATCAGGCAGAGAGCTGAGGGAACTGGGTCATCTTCAGAAGGTTATCACAGTAAGTCAGTCAGGCTAACTGAGCTCTAGACTATGGTTATTCCAGATTCACTCCAGTGAGCCTAAAAAGAGTAAACTGACAAGTAATTTAATTGTATACTAGACCAGAGATCCTGGAGAAGGAAGTGGCAACCCACTCCAGTACTCTTGCCTGGAAAATCCCATGGACGGAGGAGCCTGGAAGGCTGCAGTCCATGGGGTCGCTGAGGGTTGGACACGACTGAGCGACTTCACTTCACTTTTCACTTTCATGCATTGGAGAAGGAAGTGGCAACCCACTCCAGTGTTCTTGCCTGGAGAATCCCAGGGACGGGGGAGCCTGGTGGGCTGCCGTCTATGGGGTCGCAGAGTCGGACACGACTGAAGTGACTTAGCAGCAGCAGCAGCAGACCAGAGATTATAAAAGTATACAGTATCTAAAATCATACCCCATTCTACATGATGTTTACAAGAAAATTAGACGCTGCAGAAAACCAGTGAACTTCAAGTCATAGCAATAGAAACTATCCAAAATGAAGCACAGAGAACAAAAGCACCACCGTCATCATCATCGTCATCATCGAAGCTCTAGTGATCTGCAAGTGACCAGTGTTTAACAAATCTAACATACGTGAGACAAGTTCCAGAAGGGGAGGATGTTAGGGAAGAGGGGAGGAAAAAATATTTCTAGAAATAATCCTGGAACACTACACAGAAATAATAACAACGTACTCTGAGTATTATAACATAGATGTAAAATGTATGGCAACAATACAAAGGAGGGAAAAGGGAAAAACAGAGCAAGCTATTGCTGTACCTGGACTGGTATAACATTATTTGAAGGTAGAGCAAGGACTTGGGGAAAAAAACAACAAAAGAAAACCAAAGAGGTATAGTTTTTAAAAATTAGTAAAATACCAACAATCTAGTAGGAAAAGAATAGAGAATTTCTTCGAATTGGCAATAACGGAAGAGTCACGTTCTGAATGAATTATGCTGTTAATATACTGGAACATCATGCACACGTGCAAAAATCAGATCGCTCTCTCAACGGAAAATGCGAATTCAGAGACACAGCACAACACAGCGGTGTGGGGTCACTTCAGAGCCAGACTGCCTGCATCTGAAGTCCAGGCTCTGTTAGGTACCTGTAGAGTCATTTTGGGCCATTTACTTAACTTCTTCTGCCTCAGTTTCTTCTGCAAACCAGTGACAATACTCATGGGATTTTCTGGGAATTGAAAGTCATATAAGGCATTTAAAACAATCACAAGCACAAAATTAGTATTCATTAACTGCTGGGTAAATGAAGAGGAAAAGCTTCACAATATATTTCTAAGTGAAAAAAGCAAGGTCCAGAACAGTATAGTACGTTGCCATCTGTAGGAAGAACAAACTACATAAATATACCACTACCAAAGTAAAGATTATCTCCAGAAGATTAAATAAGAAATTTCTAATGATGAATCCTTCTGGAAAAGAGAGCCTCCTAGCTGTGACAAAAAAAAAAGAAAAACTGTATGTGCTCAGTAGCGTAAAGTCGTGTCCAACTTTCTGCGAGCCCATAGACTGTAAGTCTATCAGGCTCCTCGGTCCATGGAATTCTCAAGAATACGGAACTGGGTTGCCAGGCCCGGCTCCAGGGGATCTTCCGACACAGGGATGGAACCCAAGTCTCCTGCGTCGCAACCCAAGTCTCCTGCATCGCAGATGAATTCTTTACTGCTGAGCCAAGAGGGGAAGCCCCACTCTCCTCTTCACATTTTTTACGTAAACATTGGATTTTCAACAATCTATTATCCATTCAAATAAATTTAAAATTGAGATTTATTAATAAGCATGTATAAAATCAGAAAAATATGCATTTCAAACCCAAGTATCAGCTAGGTAAAAAGAAATAAAATAGCAAGCCAATTTCATTTTTTAATAAACTGTATTTCTTCCCAGAATTACTATAATGATCAGTTCCCTGTGGCTCCTAAAGCCTTTTCTGGTCTTTGTCATTTGTGACGTACTTTTCTAACTCTTCTAACTCTTATTTCTTTGCCTTTTATCATTTCATGATCTCATAAATAGTTTCCTTTATTATCTACAATAAACTATATTATGATAAACATCTTATGTTTTTTTCCCCAAAGCCTTCATTATGCTTAATTTTTTTAAACTCATATTAGAAAAACAGAAGAAAGGAAGGGTAATTAAATCAGCATTTAGTTTCAGTCAACAACTTATGTTTAAAAGAAATATTTGTGACTTTTGTACATGTATTGTATCTCAAGGCATATCAAAGCTGTTTTTGTATTGTAAGGACACATATCTATTTCAAAAATTTTATTACTGCAAAGTCAATTTAAAATTGACAAAGCATGATGTAAAGAGTTTTCTCTGTAAGCTCTAGAGTCTGTCTATAAGTTTACAGTCAGCCTGTGACTCACTAGCTATATAACTTTGAGTAAGTTATTCTTCCCCTATCTCAGTTTCATAATGTGTAAGCTTATATTAACAGTAGGACCAAACACTGGCATGTTTTAAGAGCAGACTAAATGAGATAATAAACATTTCAAACAATGTCTTACCCATAGTAACGCCTTAATAAATATTAATAAAGATAATAATATGCCTTATTTTAATAATAATTTTAAAAGTAGTGCAAGCATATGGACTAGTTGGGAATGGGTAAGGCTATAAAGAATGTGATGTCACTAATTTCTTAAAAATGAAATTCATCTGAAAATTGTTTAATGTTATTAAGTCAAGTATAAAATTTGAACTCATTATATGTCATATTATTTCAAAATTAAGACTTTATTTCTGGAAAGAACATGCAGAAATAAATATAAAAGGAGTGCTTTACTTTTTTATATTATTCTTCAAAAGACTATGTTTTTAAGATCTAATGTTCCTTATTTCTTACTTTTTCTCAATTCAGCTACAAAAAACTCCAACATATAATATGATCAAGCTATTTAATACCTGGAGAAATGCCATAACACTTTTTATCCTGCATTACTGGAAAAAGCTCTTCCAGCAAACTAAATAATTGTTTGGAGCCATACTGTTTCAATTTCCCTTTTTGTATTATTAACATACCTTTAAAAGAACTGCAAAAATACAGCAATGTTGGAGAAATATAAAATATAGTCTAAGGATCAACATACTAATTTTACTGGATGGGACTGAAGAAAGCACATGTTTTTTTCCTCAAAAATATTTAGGGAATTTCAATAAAATGCAATACCCCTTACTTATCTAATGGATCAGAATCTCTGGGGGTAAACTATAGGAACTGCAGTTGATGCAAGCCCCTAATAATTTTTCTGGCTTACTGTTATTTTAAGAACATATGAATAATGAAACACAAAGGTTTCATTTAAAAGGTTTCATGTAAGTGAATCATGACCAGATTTCAAGCAGGAACAGGAAGTGATATGAAGGGAGGAGTGAAGCAGATGTTCTACCAAAAGGAGATAACTCAAGTGTCCGGAGAAGTGCGAGCATCCTAGGCACGTAGACACAAACACACCTGTCCTGAACAAGCCACAGGAGCACGAGCAGACGGCGACTGTGAGCCAAAACTGCTGTTACTTAGAAAAACACTAGGCTGTCACTGTTTAATTCCTATCCGACTTCGCAATACATACATTTTCTTCATTACTCACTCTGGAAATACAAGCCTCCTAAGTACTACAATACTAATTGGCAGAGAAGAGGACCAAAACACCTTAAAGCAAAGTAAGGTACTTTTGTTTTCAATTCATAACAAGGTTTTACAATTAAAAAAGTAAAAAAAATTTAAAAGGTCATTTAGGTTTTTTGTACCGAATTATTACAACCATTTATAAATATAGAACTTTCATGTTAGGGAGTCTTTTTTTCAAAACAACTAATCAAAGACAAATAATCACTCAAATTTTGGAAGTTTATTCAAACCTGTAATGGACATGTAAAAGAATAAACAAATTTTACAAGATTAATTCTACTGTAACTGGTCAGTTTCAACATCTGTAAAATGACAGTTTGAGATCAGGAGACGTTTGAAGTCCTGACTAATTCTAAAACTGTATGATATATAAAGCCCTCAAACTTTGAATTAAATATACTAGGTTGTTGAAAAACTATACTGTAAGCATATTCTGGTAATTCAAATAACCCTGAAGTGTTAAAATACTGATAGATGCATCCCAAGGTACTGTTTTCAGACTTCCTGTTAGCATATGTTCTCAATGAATGAAGAGAAAAAAAACTACTTTCTCTTACTTGGACTGCTAAAAATTAATTGCTTGCAACATAGATACTCAATGCGGAGTTTAAAAAGGCTCTATCATTATGGAATCCTGAAAATCTCATAAAAATAAGAGAAACATTATTAGCTAACCTGTAAATATCATAACTCAATGACAATCTTAAACTCTTAAGTATTTAGATTAAGTGCATTTGAGATATTTACTTATTATGCAAAACAAGCAGCATTACTTTACAATCTGAACATTACTGGGTAACTCCTTAAGTTGCATAGGGAAAAAGAAAAAACATTCATGGTACTCTTCCCTCATAATTCTGCCATTCTTGTTACACACATTACACATTTTCCACGGTTTGTAAGCGATGCACCGCCCAGAAGTGTCTATGAGGACAAGGGTTTATCTATACTGAAATTAAGTCTGAGATAGGTAACTTTACCATAACAGAGTTTACACAGGATGTGTATTTCTCAGAAGAGAATTTTGTGCTGTAATGGGGTGGGGGTGGGGGAATCAAGAAGTCTGATTCCTTAGATTCTTCATAGTTATTAACTTTATTCTTAAATTAAGGGACTTGTCTGCAGAACGAAGAAACCTCCTTACAATTTAAAAGACCGATAATTAACACAACATTGTAAACCAACTGAACTTCAATAAGAATTTTAAAGTGATCAGATAAAAGAGACATCAGTCTAAAAATAAATTTTGCTTCTATATAAAAAATATCTAGCTTTTAAATCTGCTTTTACAGACCACGAAAAACCGAAAAATGGGAAGCCAGAAGTAGAACACAAAATATAAAAGTTTTCCTGTTTAAAAACTCACTCATTCCTGGCTGTCAGGCTGTCATACTTACCATTTTTACAAGCCCGATGGTCTGACCAAGATCCCTACCAAGCATTTGCAAAGCTAATTCAACATACTGTAGCAAAACAACTGACAGTACAGATCAGTGATCCAAAAGCTAATTAAATTGTGTCTATCAGCAAATTAGCAACCACACCCCTTAAAAAGAGCACTCAGGCGGTGCTCCATTAACTTTCACTAAGCGTGGCTTTCGTTTCAAATTCATTACTTCATTGCCTGAATGACCATGTTTATTTTACAAACACTGTCACCAGAAAAAGTCAATGACTTTACCTACGCCTGAGACAGAAATCAGTCTGGGGAAAGGCACCGTAAAAAACGGGTGAACCTTAGTCACCCAACGATTAATTAATTACAAGCACGGTATACTTAATCATCATGATAGTCTGTGCATCACAAGAATTAAAAACCTTTTATCAACTCAACTAAAGCCCGATGATAATGTATTACTCCACGAACGGTATTTCCTTTAGGTTCCAAGAAAAGCACTACTATTAAAATAGAGTTTGATGGCTAAGTCTTAAGGTTTTCCCTACCGTTTCATTAGTAAGGTAGAAAGGGCCTGTTTGGAGGGTACTGTGAAAACCTGTGGAAAGAGAAGTCTGGGAAGGGAATGGCCAAAATCAAACGACTGCAGAGAGCAACGAGGGCTCGGAGGCTGTGCGGGGCGAGGACAGAGACCCTTACCTGCCAGCGGCCATAGGTGAGGAGGATCATGGAGATGGGGATGGCGGTGCCGGACATGGCATGGGTGGAGGGCATGCTGTACTCGGAGTTGTAGAAAACCTCCAACTTGACCACGGGTGGCGAGGCGGGCCGCGGCCAGCGGATGATGTCCTTGGTGCACTGGCCCAGGTACATGACCAGCACCCAGATGACCACGAGCCTCCGGCCCACCAGGGCGTCCAGGTTCCAGATCCAGAAGGGGAAGAACAGTATGTAAAAGAGTTCGTTGCCCAGCTCCGTGCCGAAGCAGAACAGGTAGTGGAGAGGCCAGTTACTCACGTGGGCCAACTGGCCCTCCTCGTCCGTCAGCGAGTTGCGGCGCAGAAGCCCCGCGCGCCGCGGAGAGGCTGGGCCCACCTCGGTCGCCCGCCCGTTCCGCACGCCGTTGGGGGCGCCGCCGTCGCCCAGCTTGGCCGGGCACTGATTGCGGTCGCTCCCGGGCGGCGGAGGGCCTCCGGACGCCCCCAGCTGCCGCTCCCTGAGCCGGGACTCTCCGGCGAGGTGCGCCTCCGCCTTCTCATCCTCCCTCGGGTCGGCGGCGGCCGCGGCTGTGCAGCTCGCCGGCGCTTCCACCCCGCACAGCTGCTGGAAACGGGCCACTTTCTGCGGGTCCTGCAAACTGCTCATCAGCTGGGCCAACCACTGCCCCAACGACATGATAACGGAACCGCGCGGCCCGCGGGCCGAAGGACGGCGGCGCGAGGGTAGGCCGGCCCCCGGCGCAGCCCGGATCCGTCTCGGCGCGCCCACGGCACCGGCAACTGCAAGGCGAGCGGCGCCTCCCGCCACCAGCTGGGTTCTGCCGGGTGACGGCGCCACAGGCCGCAGCAGCCGCCGCGCGCCCCCGCCCCGCTCGCCCCTCCCTCGCCGCGCGCGCTCCGCCACCGCCCTGGCCTCCACGCGCCGGCGTGCGCCCCGCCGGACCCCGCCCCCACGGCCTCTCGAGAAGGGGGCCCGGCGGCGCGGGTCAGCCTCGAGCGCACCCGGGTGGCGTGAGGGCGCTGAGGCTCTGCAGAGCGGCGGCCTGGAGGTTCTCCATATTAATACCCACCAGGCGTCGCGGCGCTTGGCGGGCCAGACTTTGCGCGCCCTTCTTCAACTTCAGACCCCGCTCCCTGCTGGCTGGGGTTGCCGGCTTCTCTCCGTCCGGCGCTGACTGGGAAAGGCCACGATCCTGGTGCCAGCTTCGGCGGTGCCAGTGGCCAAGCATCCGAACGTCCTGCTGGCACAGAATCAAATGGTGAATGGTGAACGAAAGCGAAGTAACTGCCACGCACTCAAGGAATTACAAGTAATTACGGAGCTGTCCTTAAAGCCACGTGCCAGTTGACTGGTGGTGACGAGAGTAGATATAGATCCCAGGACAGTAGGGTGTCATTGATTGTCAAAAGCTCAGAAATAGACGAAGTAAAACCAATACATCGTGAAGTAGTAATTAGTAAATGGGTATTGTGCACACACCAAAAAGAGTTTGTCAACTAGGATCGCTCAAACCAAGATACTGAGTGAGGCATTGTGGTATATTGTTGTTATAAAGCAGCTTATATGGTGAGAAGGTAGTGACTTTTTTCTTCTTCATAGTGATGGGTTATAATAGAATTTTCAGGGGTTACCTCATATCAGCCTTGAGAAGCAGTTCAAATTTTGCTTATTATTTCCAAAAAAGTGACTAAGTTAGTTTCTTCTGCCCAAGGAATTAAGACTGGTCTACGTTTGGTTTTGAATTTAACAAATATTTTTGTCTAAGTTACCAGATCACAGTTATTCTTAACCTACCTATAGAATTTCCTTTTGATAAATTCCAATAGCTAGCAGGGTTGCACAGAAGATGTGTATTTGGCACCTGAACTCAGGGAGGTAGGTTTCTGAGTTTGATAAGGCTGGTTTAGAAGCTTAACTTTCATGTCCCACAGGTTACAAATTTGACTTCTAGAAAGAGTGGTTTTTATAAGAAGGGTTCTGAACTCTAGTTCCAGGAAGTTATTTCAGGTACAGCGAGTGTCTAAATTTAAAAATTTGAACTTCTTCTGAGAAACGGGCTGGAAAACTCCCCTCCTTTGTGTCATTAGAAATATTGTATTTTCTTCTTTCCCAGGGAGAATGAGTCTCCTCCTCCCACCCCACTTGCCAGGCTGTGGCCATAGAAAGATGAATAAACCATCCTCCGTGCCCTCAAGTTGCTCACAAGATAGAAGACAGAGATAGATCCCCCTCTGGAGTATAGAGCAGATGGTAAGTGCTAAAACTGAGTCATAAACAACATGTTCTGGAAAGGAGAAGAAACAAGTTGACTAGGAACAGCAAAAAAGTTGTTGAGGTGATCCTATTAAGCTCGATCATAATTGAAAAGTGAGATGTGAAGAGTTGGAGAAGCCCGTCTTTGGAAAAGAGCAAATGAATAAAGACAGATGGAAATGTGCAAAGACATATTTGGTAAACAGTTAATAGCTCATAGAATACAGAGTAGGAAGGGTAAGTGACTGGAATGGGGTTAGAAAGGGAGAAGATAGGACCAGATTGTAAAGGCTGGGGATTTTATTTTGCAAGCAGTGCATACATGCTAAGTTGCTTCAGTCATGTCCAACTCTTTGTGACACTATGGGCTGAAGCCCACCAGACTCTTCTGTCCTTGGGATTCTCCTGGTAAGAATACTGGAGTGGGTTGCCATGCCTTCCTCCAGGGGACCTTCCTGACCCAGGAATCAAATCCGTGTCTCTTACATCACCTGCATTGGGAGCCAAGTTCTTTACCACTAGCACCACCTGGGAAGTGCTTGTAAGCAGTGCGGGACCATCAAAGACCTTTCAGCTTGGCCACTAACACCATTAGAACTGTGCTTAGAAAGAGGACTAGGAAGGAAATCAATGGTGAATTGCCACAGGTCAGAGACCAGAGGCCAGGTAAATCATTAGAAGATGATTATAGTAACCAAGTGAGAGAATGAGTGCCTGAACTAGAATCAGATTCTGAGAACTGGAAGGAAGGAATTTGAAAGGATCTGCCTGCAATTCAGGAGACCCAGGTTCGATCCCTGGGTCAGGAAGATCCCCTGGAGAAGGGCATTGCAACCCACTCCAGTATTCTTACTTGGAGAATCCCATGGACAGAGGAACCTGGTGGGCTATAGTCCACAGTGTCACTAAGAGTCAGACAGGACTGAGCGACTTTCACTACTCACTACATTTAAATTCATAGCTCTGCAGGCTAACAATAGTCCATCCCTGATTGGAAAATATTGTCTAATATCGAGACATTTCTAATTTAATGAGGAAGACATAACAAGAGAAAACATGCAAATATATTCAAAGATGTAAAGCGAAGCATAATAAACAGTTCTAGGAAGTGAGATACAAACAATCACTATGTGGAGTGAGTGGCAGGAAGGTGGCATTGGGTTAGCTCTGACTGCTTCTGTCAAACATGATTAGCTGGTGTTTCAAGTCAAGGAGCAGCTTTGTAGAGAGAAATATCTGTGAGGCAGTTTACACACGCTTTTCTATGAAAATAATTTATTCAGAGGGGAATTATTCAGATTCAGCCAAGAAATTTTTGATTCTGGGGATTAGTCTAAAGATAGCAGGGAAAAAAGAAAATATAGAAAACAAAGTAGAAGGTGATCTTTACAGATTTTCTTCAGTTTACAATGGTGGTCCTGATAAACCTGTCATAAATTGAAAATATTCTAAGTCAAAAATGCATTTAATACACCTAAACTACCTATCAACATAGCTTAGCCTAGCCTACCTTAAACATAACACTTATGTTAGCATACAGTTGGCAAAATCACTTAACACAGAGCCTGTTTTTTAATTAAGTGTTGAGTATCTCACGTAATTTATTGTATACTGGCAGTGAAAGTGAAAAACAGAATGGCCGTGTGGATACAGAATGGTTAAAAGTGTCTCAGTTATCTGCTCTTGTCATCTAGTAGCTGACTGAGAGCTGCAGCTCCCTACTCTGCCCTGCCCTGCCCAGCCTTTTGTACTGCATATCCTTAGCTCTGGAAACTATCAAAATTCAGAATTTGAGGTCTGGTGTCTACTAAATGTGTAATATCTTTGCACCATCATATAGTCAAAAAAATCTTCAATCGATCCATCACAAACCAGGGCATGTCTGTATGGCTGAATTATTTTGTCAGAATGCAATATTCCCTTTAAAAGTAATGGAAACAGAGATGATGGGGAATGGGAATTTGGCCTATGACTGCACTAAGGAGGAAAAAGAATGAAAGTTGACTGAACTTCAAGGGGCTAGCACTCTCCTGCTGGTGCAATAAATCTGTTAATGATAAGGAAAATGTCTTAGCTGTAAACCAAAGCACCACAGTGAAAAAAATAGTAGTTTTGGTGGATTCTATTCACATTCACCCCAAACTTTTCATAACAGAACATCTTAGGACTTAATGGAAATTTAATTGTATAAAAATTCAAATTTAAATATTCTGTGGCAAACATTTTTAAAATAAAGCATAAACATTTTTTAAAAGAAAATATTTCTGCCAAGTAAAGATATGACTCTCTGGGTGTGATTCAGTGTCTTGCCTGCAAAATCAAATGTCTCTTTTTTTCCATTAACTTATTTTTTAATTGAAGGATAATTACAGAATTGTTGGTTTCTGCCAAACATCAACATGAATCAGCCATAGACATACATATGTCCCCTCCCTCTCGAATCTTCCTCCCACCTCCCTCCCCATCCCACCCCTCAATGTTGATACAGAGCCTAGGTTTGAGTCCCCTGAGTCATAACAGAAAATTCCTATCTATTTTACATATGGTAATATAAGTTTCCATGTTACTTAAATTGTAACAAATGTCTTAATCCATGTCCTACAATTGATATGTTAAATTTTGTGATATACTTCTTTGCACTTCATGTAATATTGAAACATTTTGAAGACTCATGTTCTATAAAGGTAAAATGTTGCTGTCATTTCTAATGGAACTTTCCTTAAAGTAGAAGGGAAGTACAATACACAGTCTTGGCCTTGGTCATTCTACCTTCAATAGATAATTTATCATAGTGAATTGTGGTAAATCATTGATTCGGGCTTCTCTGGTTGTTCAGATGGTAAAGAATTCCTGCAGTGTGGGAGACTCATGTTCAATCCTGGGGTCAGGAAGATCCCCTGGAGAAGGAAATGGCTACCCACTCTAGTATTCTTGCCTGGAGAATCGCATAAGTCGAGGAGCCTGGCAGGCTACAGTCCATGGGATCACAAAGATTTGGACATGACTGAACGACTAAGCACACGTGCAGATCATTGATTCAGCTAATTTTACAATGAGTTCAAAGAACTTTATCAACAGAAATGCACCTTCTAGGTAATTTAGGTTCAAAACTATGTTATACTGTATTGTATATTTGAATGTTGCTAAGAGAGTAGCTCTTAAAAGTTCTCTTCACAAGAAAAAAAGAACTAACTATGTGAGGTGATGGATGTTAACTAAAATTACAGTAATGTGTTAAATCATTATGTTATACACCTTAAATTAATACAATGTTCAATGTGAATTTGTTGGAGAAGACTCTTGAGAGTCCCTTGGACTACAAGGAGATCCAACCAGTCCATTCTGAACAAGATCGGCCCTGGGATTTCTTTGGAAGAAATGATGCTAAAGGTGAAGCTCCAGTACTTTGGCCATCTCATGGGAAGAGTTGACTCATTAGAAAAGACTCTGATACTGGGAGGGATTGGGGGCAGGAGGAGAAGGGTACGACAGAGGATGAGATGGCTGGATGGCATCACTGACTCAATGGACGTGAGTCTGAGTGAACTCTGGTAGTTGGTGATGGACAGGGAGGCCTGGTGTGCTGTGATTCATGGAGTCGCAAAGAGTTGGACACGACTAAGCGACTGAACTGAACTGAAACTCCTCCAGGGGACAGAGAAACTATATTACTTAATAAGAAAATGATAATATTCATTTTAAACTGAATATTCATTATTATCAATCTATTTTCTTTTGCCTATCTCGAATCCAACTAAATTTTTTTTGTTTGTTTAGAATTTTTAAATATTTTTATTGAAGTATAGTTGATTTACAATATTGTGTTAGTTTTAAGTGTACAACAAAGTGATTAAGTATGCATAGATACATGTATTTGTGTGTCTATATACATATATATTCTTTTTCAGATTCTATTCCATTATAGATTATTACAGGATAGTGAGTCTAGTTCCTTGTGCCATACAGTAGGTCCTTGTTGTTTATCTGTTTCGTATACAGTATTGTGTATATGTTAATCCCAAGCTCCTAATTTCTCTCCCCCTACCCATTCCCCTTTAGTTACCATAAGTTTGTTTTTATGTCTGTGAGCCTACTTCTTTATCAAATTAATTTCTTATTTGTTAAACTGCAAAATTTATATGTTGTAAACTAGTCATCATAAATTATTACTACTACTAAAATGTTTTTTAAATGTAAATGTCATTACATAGCACTTATGGCATCAATAAGTGGTCATTATGAATATTTTTGAATGATTAAACCCATATTTATTAAATTATTTACATATAACCTAGTTATTTTATCCTGCATCTCTGATTAGTTTTATACTTCTCAAAATTAGGATTTCCTCTGAATTCTCAAAAAGATACCTATCATAGCACAATGTAAAGAAGATGTATGATGAATACAGATAAAATTTTAAAAGTAAGAGTTGAATTTTTTATCGTTTACATTTTCTCTGCCCCAGCCTTTCACTTTCTCCCGAAGGAATAGTCTAAGGAAAAACAATGGTCTGAGAGTATCTCAGTCAACAAAATAAATGGTCTCTCACCCACTTTTACTTCTGGCCCACATAGGCTGAGATCACCATGGAATTTTTTTCCCTTATGATACAGACCACTTATACCATTTTATTTTACCCCAAGTCTGTAGTGGTTTTTTTTTTTTTAATTTATGTATTTATTTTGGCTATGCTACGTCTTTGTTGCTGCAGGCAGGCTTTCTTTAGTTGCAGGGAGTGGGGACTACTCTTCATTGCGGTGCACAAGTTTCTCATTGTGGTGGCTTCTCTTGTTGCAGAGCACAGGCTCTAGGCTCACGGGCTTCAGTAACTGTGGCATGTGGGCTCAGTAGTTGGCACAAGAGCTTAGCTGCTCTGCTGCATGTCGAATCTTCCTGGACCAGAGATCAAACCCGTGATCCCTGAATTGGCAAGCAGATTCCTAACCCCTGTACTACTTGGGAGGTCTCTGCCCTGCCTTTCTTGATACTTGTGTTCAGTTTGTGAAATCCAGTTCCTTGGATTTCATAAGCCAATAAATTCCTTTTTTATTTATGGTTTTTTTTTTGGAGGTAGGTTTTGCAATTTTCAAAAAAGATAAAATCACACAGGTGGTTAGAGGCAGAGTTAGAACTAGAAGTCAGAACCTGTTGTTCACCTGCAGCTTTGGTGATTTGTTGCTGCAAAACCTGTTGCTGTCCACCAGAGGCAAGGACCTGTGCTTTGCTTCTAAGTCGTTTTATTTCTACTAACAAGATGCTGGGAGCAAAACTGACACTGAATAAGGAGTTGATGAATTACTATAAACATATATAGTTATGGAAAGAACATTATCTTGATTCGGAAAACCTAGATTTGGGGCATGGATCTGCCACTGACTTCCTGTAAGATCTTTGGCAAATCACTTACAGTCTCAGAGGTACAAATCTTCACAGCGCAATGGAAAGAACAAGAGCCTTGTAGGATTATGGAAAAGCTAAAAATGACATCATATAGGTAAGAAATTTTTTAGCTCTAAAGTGGGTTAACTGCAGGATATACATTGGAAATTTTACTTAAAGCCCTGTCTGAATTTGGTATATCGTTTTACTATCACCATACAAATATCCATCATCTCAAACTCCACATATTTAGATACAACACATTGTCTTCTTCATACCTCTGCCTCTATTCACCACCCCCTCAAATCTCCTCCTTGCTTTAAAAACTGATTTTTAAAGGCAAACTGGATCACAGTTCTATCCTGCTTAAAGCTCTTCAGTGTCTCCCGATGGCCTTCAAAATAAAAAATTCAAATTTTACTTTGTCATTCCTAAAGAACTAAATGTAGATCTCTCAGGATATAAGAGGAAAAACCAGGTGACTGAGATTTAATCTGTCCAGCACTTTGGTTTTTACGTAGGCTATTTGGCTCCTACCTGACTTTTTGTTATCTTCTCTGCTTCTCCCATGAGGTATGTAAGCTAGGGGAACTTTAACAGGCACAGTGAAAGAAGCCAGGTGGTGTTCAGGCCTTGTAGACAAGGTCATCGTTATCCTGTTCCAGACTCTCCCTCTTACTTTACTACTGCCTCGCTTATCCTCTTACCCTCACTCTATATTTAGTTATTCTGAAATGAATTGCTCTGAATATTTCATGTTTCCTTGTGCCTCTGTGTCAGGGCTCTGTGTCCATTGTGTGTCAGCTTGTATTATTTCTGTCTTGAACTCACTTCCTTCTATCTCTCACCTGGCTGAGTCCTTCAGGATTGTCTCCTACACTAGAAAATAAATTAATTGAAGACAGGAATAATATCCTTGATTATTACCTCTATCTTTCTGTATACCTACCACCTAAATGTTGTCAATCTATATATATATATATATGGGCTTCTCTGGTGGCTCAGTGGTAAAGAAACCTCCTGCCAATGTAAGAGATGCGGGTTCGACCCCTGGGTCAGAAAGATCCCCTGGAGCAGAAAGTGGCAACCTACTCCAGTATTCCTGCATGGAAAATCCCATGGACAGAGGAGCCTGGTGGGCTGCAGTCCATGGGGTTGCCAAGAGTGAGACATGGCTGAACAACAACAATGTGAAAGAGCTTTAGAAATCCATTCCTGCAGAACTCCCCTAGAAAGATTCTGAAGCCTAAACAGATTGTTAAAATATATAAACTTGATTATTTGGCTTTGGCTTATTCTCAGCATACCTATGGTTGTTTCTTATACAAATCTTTGAGAGACCTAATAATCCTTAGCGATGTCTCAGGTCTGTTCCAACCAGTGTGAGTGAAGTGAAAGACGCTCAGTCGTGTCTGACTCTTTGCAATCCCATGGATTATATAGTCCATGGAATTCTCCAGGCCAGAATACTGGAGTGGGCGGTCTTTCCCTTCTCCAGGGGATCTTCTCAACTCAGGGACCAAACCCAGGTCTCCCGCTTTGTGAGCTGATTCTTTACCAGCTGAGCCACAAGGAAAGCCCAACCAGTGTGACCAACCAGTGTGACCAGTAGCTATTTGGTAACAAATTCCTTGGAATCATTTAACTCAAACAATCGCTAAGAGGCAACAAGAAAGTGAAGGTTTTTTATTTTTTTAGATATCCAATTTTGATAATAAAACTAATGTTTATTGAGTCTTGTTACATGATGTGTACTATTTGATAGGCCTTACTGATAATAACAAATTTAATCTTCATAACAACCCTGTAAGGTAAATCTTTTCTCTATCTTCATTATACATATGAAAAATTGAGATATAGAAAGATTAAAGAAAATGCTCAAGGTCACCAAGTTGGTAAGTAGCAGAGCCAGCTTTCAGACACCTGACATCCAGAGCCCACAGTCTTAATACATTATGTTATATTGCCTCCCAGTTCAGTTCAGTTCACTTCAGTCACTCAGTGATGTCCGACTCTTTGTGACCCCATGGACTGCAGCACGCCAGGCTTCTCTGTCCATCACCAACTTCTGGATGATACCATCCAACCATCTTATCCTCTGTCGTGATGCCATCCAACCATCTCATCCATTGCCTCCCAGGAGGTAGTAAAATAACCAGCTCAATCTTTGCTATTCTCTTATGACCATTATTAATTAGGAAATTCCATCTTCTTATTGTAAATAATATTCAATTGACTTCTAAGTCCTGAATTCTCATGTTTTATCTGCATTCATTTTAGTCACAAGATCAAATATTGAATGTTCACCAAATGCAATGCATTAGGCTATAGGCCAGAGAAAATACACAGAGGAATGGGCACATTTGTGCCCTCAAGAAGTTTATATTCTAGAAGGAAAGAGAAAAACTATAGACAACCTATTGTAGTAAAAGACAATTATGTTAAATACTTTAATGGAGGTACAGACAGTGTCAGGGAAATAATAGTGGAAGAGATTAATTCCCAAACAGGGAAGGAACAGTATGTGTGTTGGATAGAAATTAAAATGGAGTAATTTTGGAAGGAAAACATTCAAAGCACAGGAAATAAAATGGTTAAACACAACGAGACTAGAAAAAGCAAGGCAGGTTTTAGAAACCACTGAAAGCATTCAGTGAGAGAAAGAAGAGATGTTAGACCTCTTGGAAAGACTTAAAAGCTACACTAAGGAATTTGGACTTTATTCTCAGGCAGCAGAGAGCCAGAAAAAGAGCAAAAAGAGTGCAAAGAATGCTGAGGCTGGAGTTGTGATCTTGGCAGAGATTTATTTGCTAGCCACGTGAGAAAGCAAATAAAATTTGACTTGATCAGGAGTTGGGCAAAAAAGAGGGTTTTTTTTTTTTTTTTTTTTTAGAGAGGAGTGAGCAAGGATAGAAAGGGCCAGGTGAGGGATGTTGCATGCGAGGACGGTGTGATGGGTTGTGGCGTTAGTCACTCAGTCGTGTCCGACTCTGCAGCCCCATGGACTGTAGCCTGCTAGGCTCCTCCATCCATGGAATTTTCCAGGCAAGAGGCAAGAATACTGACGTGGGTTGCCATTTCCTTCTCCCAGGGATCTTCCCGACTCAGGGATCAAACCGCATTTCACGCTGACTGTTGACCTTTTGAGCCACCAGGGGTTCCTCCTGTGATAGGAGAGTAAGTCAAGGGTGTTTTACCCTAAGGCCAACCTCTTCTCAGGGAGCTACCCTAAAGGAGAGGCTGTATGCTGCCTCAGGGCTCAGAGTGGGCCCAAGTACAGTATCCTGGAGGAAGGAAAGAAACTTAAACAAAATTTGGTTAATATTTTTTCCTGTTGATCAGTAGGGACAAAACAGTTCAGCTCTTCATTTATGAGGCAAAGAATGGATATTTCTGTGTGGCTCTGTCATTGACAAACCAGGCAGGCATCTTATCTAAGTCCTCTGGGGAAGAAGGGTAAGGGAATTGTTTAACCATCAGATAAAGGTCAGCTTTCTTAAGGCATTACTTGAGGCATTGCTTTATACTCAGATTTCTGTTGAGAAGCATAAGTGTTAGTATTCTTTGGATGTCAAGCCCAAACATGTTTGAGTTTTATTGCAAGACCTAGGCATTGCCTCTTGAGAAACCTATATGCAGGTCAAGAAGCAACAGTTAGAACTAGACATGGAACAACAAACTGGTTCCGAATAGGAAAAGGGGTACATCAAGGCTGTATATTGTCACCCTGCTTATTTAACTTCTATGCTGAGTACATCATGAAAAATGCTGGGCTGGAAGAAGCACAAGCTGGAATCAAGATTGCCAGGAAAAATATCAATGACCTCAGATATGCAGATGACACCACCCTTATGGCAGAAAGTGAAGAGGAACTAAAAAGCCTCTTGATGAAAGTAAAAGAGGAGAGTGAAAAAGTTGGCTTAAAGCTCAAGATTCAGAAAACGAAGATCATGGCATCCGGTCCCATCACTTCATGGGAAATAGATGGGGAAACCGTGGAAACAGTGTCAGACTTTCTTTTGGGGGGCTCCAAAATCACTGCAGATGGTGACTGCAGCCATGAAATTAAAAGACACTTACTCCTTGGAAGAAAAGCTATGACCAACCTAGATAACATATTGAAAAGCAGAGACATTACTTTGCCAACAAAGAACTGTCTAGTCAAGGCTATGGTTTTTCCTGTGGTCATCTATGGATGTGAGAGTTGGACTGTGAAGAAAGCTGAGCATAGAAGAATTGATGGTTTTGAACTGTGATGTTGAAGAAGACTCTTGAGAGTCCCTTGGACTGCAAGGAGACCCAACCAGTCCATTCTAAAGGAGATCAGTCCTGGTGTTCATTGGAAGGACTGATGCTAAAGCTGAAATTCCAATACTTTGGCCACCTCATGTGAAGAGTTGACTCATTGGAAAAGACTCTGATGCTGGCAGGGATTGGGGGCAGGAAGAAAAGGGAATGACAGAGGANAGTCCATCCTAAAGGAGATCAGTCCTGGATGTTCTTTGGAAGGACTGATGCTGAAGCTGAAATTCCAATACTTTGGCCACATCCTGTGAAGAGTTGACTCACTGGAAAAGACCCTGATGCTGGGAGGTATTGGGGGCAGGAAGAGAAGGGGATGACAGAGGATGAGACGGCTGGATGGCATCCCTGACTCGATGGACATGAGTTTGGGTAAACTCTGGGACTTAGTGATGGACTGGAGGCCTGGCGTGCTGCGATTCATGGGGTCGCAAAGAGTCGGACACGACCGAGTGACTGAACTGAACTGAACAGTGTTTCTTGCAGTTTTTCAATTCCATTTGATTGAAAGTAGATGGTCCTGTTGAGGGGCCAGTCTCCTCGCTTTTTGAAACCTGAAAAACACATGCCTCATTTCTCTGCAGCTGCACTTTAAGACTGTATTATCCTCAACAGGGCTGGTTTGATTAACATTTTTAAAGTGCAATACATGCAAACAGAATGTTAAGATGGACAGAGGCTTGAGTCACGTAGTCTCATGGTTTTCTGACTATTTGGCGACTCCCTAAGAGGTCCCAAAGAAGTGACTCAGTGTTCATACTCACATATACAACAATAGTATATATATAAAGTTTAGACAAAATTAAGATAGTTAAATTGCTTAAAGTCCTTGCATTACCTGACATGTGGGTAGAATATAGATTAGACATTGATACACCAAGAATGCATGTTTTCATTTCAAGAATGTAGGTTGTAATCACTAAAATAATAGAAATAAAGAACTATATAACTTTGAAGCTAAAAGAGAAGAAAAACATGATAAAAGGACTCAAGCAGTCTAAAAGAAGGCAAGAAAAGAGAAGGAGAAATATGAATAGCTGGGACAAATAGACAGCACACAGGAAAATGATGGATTTTTCAAATATATTAGTAACTGTAATAATGTAAGCAGATTATATACTCCAGTTTTTGTTAGATTAGACTTTTAAAGAAACAACTATATGTTATTTGCAAGAGACATGCCTAAAACACAAGGACACAGAAAATTCGGAAATAAAAGAATGGACAAAGGTATTCCATGGAAACAGTACTAAAAGCTGGTGAGACTGTATTAATAAAGACTAAGTACATTTTAAAGGAAAAAAAAAGCATTAGTGGCAGTAAACAAGGACATTTCAAGTGATAAATGTTTCAGTTCAGTGAGATGATATAACTCTAAATTTCTAAGCATTTACAAGATGGCCTCAAAATACGTACTTTCAAAAGTTGTCAGAACTATCAAGCAAATAGACAAGTCCACAGCCATAGCGGAGAATTTTGTCTCACTTAATTTCAGTAATCGAAGGAGACAAGAACTAGGTCTGCATAACTGGGACCACATGAATAACCCAGGAAGAGCACATTCTCCTACCACTCCAAAGTGAATGGTCTTTCCAAGCACATGTGACGCAGTTGCAAAACTTGACCATAAGTCAGCCATAAATAAAATAAGCTTCAAAACATTCAAAAGATTGAGCTCAGACAGACTGGTTTCTCTGATCACAATGCAATTACACTAGAACTCAAGAGCAGGAGCTTAACTAGAAAATTACCAGGTTTAGAAATCAGAAAATATACTTCTTAGTACTTATAATCAAAGAAAAAAGTACATGGAAAGTAGAAAACAATCATATCGAATGATAATGAAATTATATCGAAAGTGTGGGATACAAACAAAGGACTAAAAAGAATAATTTTTCTTCTTTTCCTTTAAGTTAATGAATGAATCATCTAGTTCATGAAGTTAGGGAAATTCACCAAAACAAAGCCACAGGAAATACAAGCAAGAAAATAATGAGTAGGAGTAAATTTAATAAAATAGAAAACAAACGTAATTTTAGAAGCTCAAGACAAAATTCTGTTCTTTGAAAAAATAATAAAAGCAATAAACCTCTTGTGAGACTGGTCAAAGGGAAAAAAGAAGGCACAAGAAAGCGGTATTATTTATTTTAAGGATATCTCTGCAGGTCTTGAAGTCAATAAAGAGATAATAAAGGGATATTATGATCAAGTTTATACTAAAGCAAACTGAAAATATACATGAACAGCCACCTTACTACAACTGACATAAGAAGAAACAGAAAAGTTGAGTAGTAAATATCATAACTACTAAAGAAAAAATATGCCTTCATTGGAGAGTTCTACCACAATTTAAATAAAAAGCAACTCCAATTTTATGTACTTATACTATTCAGGAGACTTGAAACTATTTATTAGACTAAAAATGCTATAATGTCAAAACCCTACAGAGATATTACCAAACAGAAAATTACAAGTGAAATTTTGTCATGAAAATAAAAACAAAAGTTCCAAATTAAATTTTAGCAAACCAAATCCAGCAAAATATAAAAAGACTAAAACACATGACCAAGTTGTATTCATTTCAGGAATGCAAAGTTGGCTTAATATCAGAAAATTACTCAAATAACTCATTCAGTTCAGTTCAGTCGCTCAGTTGTGTCTGACCCTTTGCGACCCCATGAATCGCAGCACGCCAGGCCTTCCTGTCCACCACCAACTCCCGGAGTTCACTCAGACTCACGTCCATCGAGTCAGTCATGCCATCCAGCCATCTCATCCTCTGTCATCCCCTTCTCCTCCTGCCCCCAATCCCTCCCAGCATCATAGTCTTTTCCAATGAGTCAACTCTTCGCATGAGGTGGCCAAAGTACTGGAGTTTCCGCTTTAGCACCATTCCTTCCAAAGAAATCCCAGGGCTGATCTCCTTCAGAATGGACTGGTTGGATCTCCTTGCAGTCCAAGGGACTCTCAAGAGTCTTTTCCAACACCACAGTTCAAAAGCACTAGTTCTTCGGCGCTCAGCCTTCCTCATACAATAAAAAATTTTCACAAATTTGAGTTAAAAAGAAATCCCTAACTCTAAAAATTATGTAACAAAAATCCTAATGATAAAACTTTGAGGTAGTCCCTTTGAAATAAAGAATGAGTGAGTAAAGAATGCTATTATCATCACTTTATTCAACATTGTACGAAGATCCTAGCCAATAGAGTAAAGCAACAAAAACAAAAAGATAAAAGGCAGTGCACAATAAAAATCAATTTATTATTGATATAAATGTGTAGAATATCAAATAAGATACAATTATTAGAATTAATAATTATAATTGTAAATAACTAAAAGTAATCATAAAGTTTAGTATGGTTGCAGGATACAAAATCAATATACAAAAGTCAATATCATTTCCACACAAGAGCAACAAATAGAAAATTATTTTTCAACTGCAATTTACAATAGCCTTAAAAGATCAAGTTCCTAGGAATAAATTCATAAATGGTGTGTAAATCTCTATGGAAGAATCATAATACTATTGGAAGGTATTAAAGAGGAACTAATTCAATGTAGAAACAAATACACCATGATTTATCATAAAAATCATCCATTCTTCTCCAATCAATCTGTTAAGATTAATATAGTAACAATCAAAGCTCCAGCAGGAATTCTGTAGAACTTAACAAGTTTCCTCTAAAAATTTATAGAGAAATGCAGAAGGCCAAATTTAGCCAAGACGTTTTAGACTGAGACAAAAAAAAGTAGGAATATTTGATCAGATAGATACTTGATCTTATCACAAAGCCATAATAATGAAAGCTATAGTATTGTGTCAGAGTAGACAAATTAACAAATGTAACAGTAAAAAGGTTCAGAAAAAGATGTTCACATATAGGAAAACTTGTTTATTTCAGAGACAGCATTGCAGAGGAATGGAAAAAGGGTGCTCTTTCAATATATGATGTAATGAAAATTGGGCAGTTACATGGAAAAAAATGAAAATGAAAACCTGGTGCATTGTATGCAAAAGTGCTTCCAGATGGATTATGGATCTAACTGCATGAAATAAAACACCTTGAAGAAATAGTGTAAGAGAATATCTTTAAGATCTCTGAATAGGGCAAGAGCTCTTTAAATAAAACACAAAAACTGCTGCTTTTAAAGGAAAAGATTAATAAATTTGATTACCAAAAAATTAGAAAATCCAAAGGCATCATAAAAAAGGGTGAAAAAGCAAGTGATAGAATGGGAAATATTTGCAGATGACCAAGATCTAGTATTTAGAATATGTAAAACTCACATAAATCACTAAGAAAAGACAAGTGAAAACAGATAGAAAGTGATCAGGACTTGATTTCAGAAAAGAAATTTTCCAAAAGGCCAATAAAACACCAAATGAAAAGATGTTAAATCTCACTGAAGTCAGGGAAAAGTAAATTAAATCACAATGAGATACTAATATGCACCCACCAGATGGGCAAAAATTTTAAACTTTGACAATATCAAGTGTTGGTGAGGATGTGAAGTATCAGAAATTTTCATTGTTTTCTGGGGGTAAATATTTAGTACAACCTAAGGATCAAACCAGAGTCTGTTACATTGCAGGCAGATTCTTTACCATCTCAGCCACAGGAAAGCTCCTACAACCATTCTAGCCTTTAACTAATAAAATTAAGGATGTATATACCCTATGACTTTGCAATTCTCTTTCTG
Organism: Neotragus moschatus; assembly: GCA_006410615.1. NCBI lineage: Eukaryota > Metazoa > Chordata > Mammalia > Artiodactyla > Bovidae > Neotragus > Neotragus moschatus. The sequence continues at coordinate 1,394,179 of SJYA01001547.1, read as the reverse complement.
AGTTAAAGATACTACAGAAGACTATAATTATATGAGCCTTAATATATGTGAAAGAATATTCATAATAATTAGAGAAGGGAATGGCAACCCACTCCAGTATTCTTACCTGAAAAATCTCAAGGACAAGAGGAGACAGGTGGGCTACAGTTCATGGGATCAGAAAAGAGTCAGACACAACTTAGCAACTTAACAATCATAATAATACTGATTTATAAGAACCATAATTGGAGATGAACCAAATGCCCACCAGAACATAAAAAATTATGGTATATTTCATATAATAAAGTACTTTACAGCACCAAAAATGACCAAAAAAAGACCCCACCCCAGCTGCTTGTCACATCATTAAAAAAAAACTTTAAAAACATAATATAAAAGTAAAGAAGATAAATACTAAAAGATACTATATGATTTCAAATATGTAAAATTCACAACCAGCCAAATTTTACTATTGTATTTAGGGATGCATACACAGGTGATAAAATTCTAAAGCGATGCAAGGAAATTACTTTTATAAAGTAATTTATAAAAGCCAAGAGTGGGGCTCCTTTGTGGGATGGGAAAGAGGTGTGTTTGGGAGGGATCCTGCAGAAGAGGGGCTGGTAAGTTTCTATTTCTTGCTCCGGGTGTTCACTTTCTAATTACTCATTAAGTTATATGTTTACATTTGGTGCACTTTTATGAACGTGTGTTATATTTCACAATTAAAAGTTTCTAAAACTGTAGCTTTTCAAAGCCTTTTAGGACCACTATTCTGGAAGTAGTGCAGAGAAGGCAGCCAGATTGGAAACAGGAAGGTGATCCATTGAGTCTCAATTACACACAAAAAACAGCAGAGATGAGATGGCCCAAAGATGCTTCTGGGTTCCTTTTCTGCATTCTGAGCCAGCAATGTATCATTCACATCCAGTAACAGGAATATTGATGCCAACGTTTTTCAAAATCTGCAGAAATATCTTGGCTCCTCCATAGAGTCTTGAGTGTCAGTTCAGTGGAAATCAATATCTAGCTTCTGTTCTCTTGTTGCCTATTGAGGGGTCCTGGAGTCCTGAAGTTCTTGTTTATAACTCCAATCCCCATGTCCTTCCAAAGAGTCTCCTCCTTTCTGCCCTTTCTCACCCCTCATGTATAGCAGGTAGGTAACACACCTGCTGTGTTACTCCCCAAGTACAGCCACATCAGCATTCCTCCAGAGACGATTTCATGTAAAGAGGGAACATTTGAGGCATTGCTGCCCTATCGCCAAAGAACTAACTGCCAAAAAATGTAGATACTTTGAGCCTGTAGGAGGTGGCCAGGAGAAATATTTGGGGTCAAAAGCGTGTTGACTCATCTCCATGATGATTTGACAGAGTTTAAGAAGGCTGATCAAAGGGTCCCAAATCTTGCTGCATCACAGAATCACTCACGGGCTTAGGAAAGAAGTATAGATCTTGAGATCTCTGACCACATTCTGATTCATTGGTCTCTGAGTACAGCCTGGAAGTCTGTACGTACAGTAAGGAACTCAGATGATTCTTGTGCAGGGGTTCCTGCAGCTCTTTGAGGCACCAGTACTTAGGAACCAGTGCTTAACAGCATGCCAGGTCTTTAAAGCCCAAGTATCTCATGGCCAGGAAGGGTGTGGGCCACCTTGGTTTACCTCTGTCCAGTTACCCTGGGTTCAACCTGAGGACAGATGTTCTTCTAAGAGTCCAGCTTCATCACCTTGCAACTCTCCAGATAATGGTTAGGTAAACCCAGGACTAAATGTTGTTTCTTTTCTCCACTCTGGACTAAATCCTCTTTCGCCACAAGAAGATAGACCTTAGTATACAGTGTTTTACATGCAGGTAGATACCCAAATGAAATCAAGTGGGGAAGTATGGCCATGAGTTTATGTGATGTCTGAGAACAAGGAAGGATGCCTCTGAAGGGATGTCTGGGGGCTGTAAAAACATGCAGATAGGGTATTACACTGAAGCCCTTGAGAGCAATCTTTCTTAACCTTTTCAGACTCGGGACCCCTTTATGCTTCTTTATGAACTTCCCTGGAAGCTTAGATGGTAAAGAATCCACCTGCGAAGAAGGAGACTTGGGTTCAATCTCTGCATTGAAAAGATTCCCCTGGAATAGGAAATGGCAACCCATTTCAGTATTCTTGCCTGGAAAATTCCATGGACAGAGGAGCCTAGCGGGTTACAGTCCATGGGGTCACGAAGAGTCAGACACAACTGACTGACTTTCACATGCTTGTTTATGTGGATTATACCCATAGATATTTACTGCATTAAAAATTAAATGTGAGAAACTGTTTAATATTTACCTATTACTCCTTGGAAGCAAAGTTATGAGCAACCTAGATAGCATATTCAAAAGTAGAGACATTACTTTGTCAACAAAGATCTGTCTAGTCAAGGGTATGGTTTTTCCTGTGGTCATGTATGGATGTGAGAGTTGGACTGTGAAGAAGGCTGAGCACCAAATAATTGATGCCTTTGAACTGTGGTGTTGGAGAAGACTCTTGAGAGTCCCTTGGACTGCAAGGAGATCCAACCAGTCCATTCTGAAGGAGATCAGCCCTGGGATTTCTTTGGAAGAAGTGATGCTAAAGCTAAAACTCCAGTACTTTGGCCACCTCTTGTGAAGCGTTGACTCATTGGAAAAGACTTTTATGCTGGGAGGGATTGGGGGCAGGAGGAGAAGGGGACGACAGAGGATGAGATGGCTGGATGGCATCACTGACTCGATGGGCGTGAGTTTGAGTGAACTCCAGGAGATGGTGATGGACTGGGAGGCCTGGCGTGCTGTGATTCATGGGGTCGCAAAGAGTCGTACACAACTGAGTGACTGAACTGAACTGATGAACTCCTTTATAAATAACAATAATAAACTCAATACATAGTAACATAAATATCTTCTATACAGAAAGTAACTATTTCCCTCTTCAAAAAAAATTTAGCAGGAAGATCAACTTGTTTTAACTTTTTGTAAATCTCTTTAAGTTTGCCTTAATAGAAGACAGCTGGATTTTCAGATCTTCTGCATTCAATCTGTGGCAATATGTTGTTTTGATAGAAATATGTAAAGAAAATCAGGCTTCACACAAATATGTAGTTAGGGGGAAAAAGGAGTATTTTAATCTGCTTCTGCACTCAATCTGTTGTGCTATTCCATGCCATGTGACCTCTGAAAAATTCCACTGTACACAAGAGAGAAAGAAAATGAAAAAGGCCCCCAAAACATTCTAGTGCTACTATGAAATTAGTTTTGATCTCACAGACCCTTCCTGAAAGGTTCTCTCCTCTCGCTAGCATCTGGACCACACTTTAAGGATTGCTGCCTTAAAGAAAAACAGTGTTTACATTTGTTTGCCAACAGCAATAGCTATTGCTTTAATATCGCTGTCCTGGCTGCAAAGTGGAGGCAGGATGAGGTGGGTAGACTAACAGACCATGTGTATCTGTTTGCAAAGCAGGGTAAAGCACTAATTATAGGCAATTATGATTTACACTTTGCTCCAAGACGACACCTCAACAGGTAAACCTAGTGATTAAACCTATCTCTGCTGTGGGCCATAGCCCATAGTCCTACTCAAACAAGATACTCAGGGCATGTCCAGGACTGGGGGCAAGTGGTTCCTGGACTGAGAAAGAGAGTGATCAATGCATGTATGTATGCTTAGTTGCTCAGTCAAGTCTGACTCTTTGCAACCCCATGGACTGCAACCTACCAGGCCCCTCTGTCCATGGAATTCTCCAGGCAAGAATACTGGAGTGGGTTGCCATTTCCTTCTCCAAGAATGGTCAATGTTCACCTCTAAAACTATGGCGTTTACAGGGTTCTGAATGTGAGCAGACAAATGACTCTCCTCATATGCTTAAATGGACTTGCTAAGTCAGCCTACCCAGACCACTTTCTTTAACACTGCAGCTGCCAATCCAGCAATCCTGATCTCCTGCACTGTTTTGTGTTTGTTTTTTTGCACCAGCATCTATCATCCGACAATGCACTGTATAATGTGATTACAATTATGTTTACTGCTTATTGCCCACATCTCCCATGAGACAAGGATCTTTGCCTATTTTTTTCACTGCTGTATCCCCTTGGAGAAGGCAATGGCACCCCACTCCAGTACTCTTGCCTGGAAAATCCCATGGATGGAGGAGCCTGGTGAGCTGCAGTCCATAGGGTCGCTGAGAGTTGGACACGGATCCGTGACTTCACTTTTACTTTTCACTTTCATGCATTGGAGAAAGAAATGGCAACCCACTCAGTGTTCTTGCCTGGAGAATCCCAGGGACGGCGGAGCCTGGTGGGCTGCCATCTATGGGATTGCACAGAGTCGGACACGANTGTATGGATGTGAGAGTTGGACTGTGAAGAAGGCTGAGCACCAAATAATTGATGCCTTTGAACTGTGGTGTTGGAGAAGACTCTTGAGAGTCCCTTGGACTGCAAGGAGATCCAACCAGTCCATTCTGAAGGAGATCAGCCCTGGGATTTCTTTGGAAGAAGTGATGCTAAAGCTAAAACTCCAGTACTTTGGCCACCTCTTGTGAAGCGTTGACTCATTGGAAAAGACTTTTATGCTGGGAGGGATTGGGGGCAGGAGGAGAAGGGGACGACAGAGGATGAGATGGCTGGATGGCATCACTGACTCGATGGGCGTGAGTTTGAGTGAACTCCAGGAGATGGTGATGGACTGGGAGGCCTGGCGTGCTGTGATTCATGGGGTCGCAAAGAGTCGTACACAACTGAGTGACTGAACTGAACTGATGAACTCCTTTATAAATAACAATAATAAACTCAATACATAGTAACATAAATATCTTCTATACAGAAAGTAACTATTTCCCTCTTCAAAAAAAATTTAGCAGGAAGATCAACTTGTTTTAACTTTTTGTAAATCTCTTTAAGTTTGCCTTAATAGAAGACAGCTGGATTTTCAGATCTTCTGCATTCAATCTGTGGCAATATGTTGTTTTGATAGAAATATGTAAAGAAAATCAGGCTTCACACAAATATGTAGTTAGGGGGAAAAAGGAGTATTTTAATCTGCTTCTGCACTCAATCTGTTGTGCTATTCCATGCCATGTGACCTCTGAAAAATTCCACTGTACACAAGAGAGAAAGAAAATGAAAAAGGCCCCCAAAACATTCTAGTGCTACTATGAAATTAGTTTTGATCTCACAGACCCTTCCTGAAAGGTTCTCTCCTCTCGCTAGCATCTGGACCACACTTTAAGGATTGCTGCCTTAAAGAAAAACAGTGTTTACATTTGTTTGCCAACAGCAATAGCTATTGCTTTAATATCGCTGTCCTGGCTGCAAAGTGGAGGCAGGATGAGGTGGGTAGACTAACAGACCATGTGTATCTGTTTGCAAAGCAGGGTAAAGCACTAATTATAGGCAATTATGATTTACACTTTGCTCCAAGACGACACCTCAACAGGTAAACCTAGTGATTAAACCTATCTCTGCTGTGGGCCATAGCCCATAGTCCTACTCAAACAAGATACTCAGGGCATGTCCAGGACTGGGGGCAAGTGGTTCCTGGACTGAGAAAGAGAGTGATCAATGCATGTATGTATGCTTAGTTGCTCAGTCAAGTCTGACTCTTTGCAACCCCATGGACTGCAACCTACCAGGCCCCTCTGTCCATGGAATTCTCCAGGCAAGAATACTGGAGTGGGTTGCCATTTCCTTCTCCAAGAATGGTCAATGTTCACCTCTAAAACTATGGCGTTTACAGGGTTCTGAATGTGAGCAGACAAATGACTCTCCTCATATGCTTAAATGGACTTGCTAAGTCAGCCTACCCAGACCACTTTCTTTAACACTGCAGCTGCCAATCCAGCAATCCTGATCTCCTGCACTGTTTTGTGTTTGTTTTTTTGCACCAGCATCTATCATCCGACAATGCACTGTATAATGTGATTACAATTATGTTTACTGCTTATTGCCCACATCTCCCATGAGACAAGGATCTTTGCCTATTTTTTTCACTGCTGTATCCCCTTGGAGAAGGCAATGGCACCCCACTCCAGTACTCTTGCCTGGAAAATCCCATGGATGGAGGAGCCTGGTGAGCTGCAGTCCATAGGGTCGCTGAGAGTTGGACACGGATCCGTGACTTCACTTTTACTTTTCACTTTCATGCATTGGAGAAAGAAATGGCAACCCACTCAGTGTTCTTGCCTGGAGAATCCCAGGGACGGCGGAGCCTGGTGGGCTGCCATCTATGGGATTGCACAGAGTCGGACACGACTGAAGAGATTTAGCAGCAGCAGCAGCTGTATCCCCTGGACCAGAACAGTGCCTGGGATAGAGTACGTATTGATAAATATTAGTGACCTAATAAGATTTATGGATAAAGGGGAAGAGGCGAACACCTGCATCCTGCAAGCAGTTTGCACCCAGGAGAGGAGGAAGGCTGAGCTGAGCGTGCCCAGTTTATTCTCTCTGAATTCATGACACAGATAAGGCCATTCCTTTCTCTTCAAACAACTGAAGAGCAAATAAAAGTTGAAAATGTGACATCTCTCCATGAAAGGACACATCAGAAATGAAGAAGCTGACTTTCCACAATTATTTGTTCTTAACTCTTTGTGATTAAATATTAAGCCTATAGTCATCTAGGGGTGTGATGATCCTTCGATGAGGAGTTCATAAGTCCTATCAAGACCTTTCTATCCCTCTTTCATCAGGTACTCCCCCAACGCCACCCACTTCATCTGGACCCTTTATGCCCCTACTGTTTCTTTGCTCCAAGCCCACTCTCCACTCCATTTGATGCTGAAGCTGAGGCTGGTATTCTGCAAGCCACATTTCCCAATTCCTTTGTTAGTTGTTTTTTTGTTAGGAAAGGTCTGCCAAAGGGAGATGGGCAGATGGAAAAAAGAACACAATTTGGGGAATATAGAGGGCTTCCTTTCTATATTTCAATCATCAGCTTCCCCATCATCTCCTCAGGGTTACTAGCAGGATTCAGACCACACGTCTCCTCAGGTGCCTGGAGCTTGCCCCAGAGACCTCAGCACCTGTCCTGGGGGCCCTCCTCTGAACTCCTAGGGTAACGCCTCCTTCCTTTTGTTCTCCAGTCTTAGGGGTGGTAGCTGCTGTCTGCAGTTATTAATCCCTCGGCTGCCATTCTTCTTTGCTATTTCAGCTCTCTAGCACTGGTGGGCTGCCATCTGTGGGGTGGCATAGAGTCAGACACGACCGAAGCGACTTAGCAGCAGCACCTGTGTACCCAGTTCTGCACTAAGTCCCTTCTTTCTGAAATATCTACCACGGCTCCTCTTTCCCTTGTATGGCCCCTGACCAGTACAGCTCCCCTGTGGACCCTCCTGGGACCACTGATGGACACGTTAGAATTGATCCCCACAGGGCTCTTATGTGAGTCAGAAAATCTCAATTAAATCTCTATATCGCTGCTAATTAATTCCCTATTCCATTTCTCCTTCTTAACATTGTCCTTCCATGCTATCCGATATAGCTAGAGTGATCATACAGTCCAGCTCAACCCAAACAGTAGAGGTTTATGACTGTTGTCCCAGCATAATTATTAATAGAGCCTCCTTTTTCTCTCAGAACTATCCTAGTTTGGGTGATAAATTATATTGTCACTCTAATCATTGTATTCTCTACAAAGAAATTAAATCATGTTAAGATATTCCAGCAATAAAATACCAATTACAAGATGTTCCAAGTTTGAATATCAACCCTTTCTCATTATGAATTTTCTGGGAAGAAATTAAATATCAATGATTGAAGTCAATGATTAAGTCAGAGTTCAAATATATTAAAGTCCAAAGGATTTAAGGTCCAAAATCATATTCTTTACCCATCTGGTTTGAAGAAAATTAGAGTCCAATCCCCTCCAATTTGTTATTCAACTCCTGTGTTTTATTTCTCAATGTTCCAAGGACCTGCACCAAATGCTGTAGTTGAGGGGTCCAAAAATAGCCTCTGTTCCCCATGAGAGCTTTGAATAGATTATAAAATCAAACAAAGGGTGACAGGAGAGAGATTAGAACAACACCGTTATTACTAACAAATGTGGCTTGTACTTGCAGTCAAGCTGCTGCTGCTGCTGCTAAGTCGCTTCAGTCGTGTCCGACTCTGTGCGACCCCATAGATGGCAGCCCACCTGGCTCCGCCATCCCTGGAATTCTCCAGCCAAGAACACTGGAGTGGGTTGCCATTGCCTTCTCCAGTGCATGAAAGTGAAAAGTGAAAGTGAAGTTGCACAGTCATGTCCGACTCTTAGCGACCCCATGGACTGCAGCCTACCAGGCTCCTCTGTCCATGGGATTTTCCAGCCAAGGGTACTGGAGTGGAGTGCCTTCTCCACCTGCAGTCAAGAGGGCCTGCTAACAATGAACTCTAGAATTAGGCTTCCCCATTGTGGTAAATAGGCTTCCCTTGTAGCTCAGCTGGGAAAGAACCTGCCTGTAATGCAGGAGATCCCAGTTCGATTCCTGGGTTGGGAAGATCCCCTGGAGAAGGGATAGGCTATCTATTCCAGCATTTTTGGACTTACCTGGTGGTTCAGATGGTAAAAAGTCCACCTGCAATGCAGAAGAACCTGGGTTCAATCCCTGGGTTGGGAAGATCCCCTGGAGGAGGGCATGGCAACCCATTCCAGTAGTCTTGCCTGGAGAATCCCCATGGACAGAGGAGCCTGGCAGGTTGCAGTCCATGGGGTCGCAGAGTCAGACATGACTGAGCGACTAAGCATGCATGCACNGGGTACTGGAGTGGAGTGCCTTCTCCACCTGCAGTCAAGAGGGCCTGCTAACAATGAACTCTAGAATTAGGCTTCCCCATTGTGGTAAATAGGCTTCCCTTGTAGCTCAGCTGGGAAAGAACCTGCCTGTAATGCAGGAGATCCCAGTTCGATTCCTGGGTTGGGAAGATCCCCTGGAGAAGGGATAGGCTATCTATTCCAGCATTTTTGGACTTACCTGGTGGTTCAGATGGTAAAAAGTCCACCTGCAATGCAGAAGAACCTGGGTTCAATCCCTGGGTTGGGAAGATCCCCTGGAGGAGGGCATGGCAACCCATTCCAGTAGTCTTGCCTGGAGAATCCCCATGGACAGAGGAGCCTGGCAGGTTGCAGTCCATGGGGTCGCAGAGTCAGACATGACTGAGCGACTAAGCATGCATGCACGCACTGTGGCACGTGGAGCTACTGGTCACTAACATCCGTACTTACCCTTTCTCCTGGGCACAGCTGCATCATGCATTTCTCAGCCTCTCTTACAGGTGACTTTGGCCATATGAATTTTAGGCAATGGATCATAAGAAAAGTCGTGTGTTCCCTTTTATAGCATGATCCATAAAAACTTCCCTTGAGTATTTCTCATGCTACCCCCAACCTCATTTGCAAGCTAAATGGGAAAAACTCTGAGGACTTAGAAAAGGGTGAAGCTAGAGAATTTCTGGAAGTTGTTTCTTGAAGCCCTCAGGCCACCCTGCCTTCTCTACCCTCCAATTTCCTGGAACTCACCCAGGACAGGTTCTCCCACAGCAGTGAGTTAGCAACTCAGGGGAGACATCAAGGAGGAGAAGAAAAGTCCTATACCCTGTGGACAGCTCAAGCCCAAGAGAAAGTGAGTAGAGCTGAGCTGAGCAGGCTCAGTATCATCCTCCTGCCTTCAAATCACTCAGATTAAACCTCACCAGGTAGGACTGAGGGAGCCTCTTTCTAGAGAAAGATGATCACACTTCCCCAGGGAAAATTTCTCCCCATCAAAAGAGTGTTTTCTTTTTTGTGCACCCCCTGTTTTGACTTCTAACAATCTTTCCTTTTTTTCTTATCCAGATTGTATTAGCTCTTTCTCAAGACATACCCATCCCTAATTTCCTTGGTATAAAACTCAGGAGAATCACCTTTGCTTCTCTCTTGTGACTAGTCTGTGGAAGGCCAGACAAATAGGCTTCCCTGGACAAAGTGAAAGTTGCTCAGTTGTGTCCAACTCTTTGAGACCCCATGGGCTATAGAGTCCATGGAATTCTCCAGGCCAGAATACTGGAGTGGGTAGCTGTTCTCTTCTCCAGGGGATTTTCCCCAACCCAGGGATCAAATCCATGCCTCCCACATTGCAGGTGGATTCTTTACCAGCTGAGCCATCAGGGAAGCCCCTGGACAAAGTTGAGTGAAAGAGGAGAAACAGCCCTTCTTGACCTCCCTCTCCACCTACTCTTGACTGCAGAGTCCAGAAAAGGTCATTCTTAGTAGACATAACAGGGGATCCTTAGCACATTCTTTTATTGTTCTTTGAAGATTAGTGGTATTTACTTACAAATCACCAGGCTCTTTCTGAAGGATGTTTATACCCTCAGCAACTCCCTGCCTCAGAGGTCACCTGTCATGGAGACCACCTTCCTTTTCTTGAAATAGAGAGATGAGCTCAGATTCTCAGCACAGCAGGAATAATGCTGGCATGGGCTCCCTTTAGTGTGCTTTCCATACCCACAGTCTTTTCTGAAGGACACTGTCCTGCCTTTAATACTCAAGCCAGTGCTCGGTCCGATGTGGCCTAGTACCTTCTGGCTAAAGCAGATTAGACCAAGGTAGACCACCAACCCATGGGGGCTCATCCACAGACTCGTCAGCAGACCGTGGCCAAGGGAATGAGTCGTTTAGTGGGAACTGAAACCCAAATTTTATATGACCAAATGGGAGAGGTCACAATGGACCATTTCAAGCTTGTGAAATAGTAGGACCCATGAATAAGCAGAGAAAATTGACTGATAGAGAAAGGACAATGGTGCATCTGTACAGAGAAACAGAATGGAGAGAGGAGGTGGGAGAGAGACCAGAGAGAGACAGAACAGTTCAGAGGAACTCGTCCATGGAGGTATCTTGGACCCTGCTGCTGCTGCTAAGTCACTTCAGTTGTGTTGTTCAATTCCTTCTAGCCCCGTTTTTCACTGTGCCTTGTGTGACTAGAACAACTCATTTCCATAATTGTTATCAGAATGTCATTCCCTAGAAAACCAGGAACATGTGAGCTTCTTCTTGCCTACCTGTCAGATGGCTTGAGCAACTAAGTTTGGGAGTAAGGTGTGAATAAATAAGAGAGAGTTTGGCAACATTGGCACTTTGGGAAGAAAGGAGAGTAAGAGAGTGAATCTTTGCTTTATTGTTTAGGTTAGAATGAGATTCAGAGGTTAAGGCAAAGGAGAAGATATCCACAGCAAAACTCAAGCCAAACAGAAGAATTCTCCAGGCCACAGAAAGAAATAAAGGCAGTTTCTTCAAGGACATTGCGGTGCTGGACATTGTGTGTGTGCATGGCCTCGCATTCAGTAGGAAGCTCGGTTATGAAAAGGAGGTGTTCTGAAATTTGCAGAATGAATAAACTAATGAGGCATGTCTACTCCAGATGGAGAAAGTCTATCAGTTTTATTAAAATTTCCCAACCCTTAAAATTTATAACATGAGAAGCTGTAATATATTGAATTATCTCAATCCTCTGCCCCCAAACAAAGAAGTTAATAAGGAAATCAAGTGAGATGAATCTAAGACTGACAGGTCAAATAGGCCAAATAGCCAAAATATCTGGGGTATGTTAAAATACTATTAAATAAGCCCCTGGTGAATTGCCTTTATTAAAGAGCAAGGAGTCCTCAGAAAGGAAGTTTTTCGACCTGCCAGAAGAAAAAGTGAGGAGGAGTCTAGACCCCCTTATCTTCCTGCAGCACCCTTTAGTGCTCCCTGGCTAGCATCCCCAGCATGCCCTTAGGCCTGTCCAGCCTACCATCTCCAAGTAGCTCTGATCTAGCTGGGGAGAGCGTCAAGACCGGGAATTTCAGCATCCTGACCAATGAGAGTTGAAGGTCCCTTAGCAGAGAGTAATCCCCCAAGTCAAAGAAGGGGAATGAGATATGAACAGACAGCTGCACTCAACATCCAGTGTAAACCCCAGCAGAACCCACCTCTGGGACACAGCAGCACTTGCACTTGTCCAGAGGATGGGTGGGGGTGAGCCTGCTCTTGGCATGAGAGCGAGTGAACTTGCACTAAAGGGAAGAGCTAGGTGCCCAGCACAGCCCAGGAAGACAGGCCTGGTTCTTCAGAGGAGAGAGGCAACTTGGTGTCCTGTGGTATCCGTCACTGTGTTGGCCACCTTGGCAACTCCAGTTTAGACACATCAGGGCTGCTTTGTCCCCCTCTGTTAAAGTAGAATACACATGGGGAGAGAGGCACTGACAGCCCTCAGCCTGCCAAAGGGCTGGGTAAGGTGGCCAGGATGAGGAAGGGCCCTGGCTGCAACACCAAGCCTGCTGGAAAGAAGCAGTGGCACCAGGGGGAGTGAAGACCAACCTTTCCTGAGGAATTGGGATGACTTCACAGGGAAGCTCACTTGATGTAGCATTAGGGCCAGGGTTCTGAGGAAGGGAATCCCATAAAGACCAAGGAAAGAAGACCGGCCTCCTAGACCTGGCTGCCACAGTATAGTAGTGGGCAGGACTGTTCCCACGCAGCAACCTCTGGAAACTGAGAGCAAGGAGTGGTCCTTCATTACCAGCTGATGACAAGAATGAGTGGAACAGGGATTGGACAATAGGACAATTCATGTGAAACAGTCAAATAATTCAAAGGGTAACAACACAGGCCAGGTCACTCAGAGTGCCTGAAAGTGATTATTCTAACATGCAAATTTGATGACATCAGATCCTGTTTAACATTGCTGCCTTTTCTCCATTCCCACACGCCCCGCCTTAGCTCAGATCATAATGAACGACCCCCAGGACACTTGTCATAGTTCTCACTGCCACTAGACTTGCCTTGTCCCCTCCCCCCTCACTGCTTTTGGGGATCAGGCCTTGACTCTTTCCTAGGGTGTGGAACTGGCAGGGCTAGGGGCAGTGGTCTGTATTAGGTAACAGACAACAGAAAGCGACGTTTTCTGAACTAGAACTTATGATTTTTGTGCCAAGAAGGCTAGCTACTTTTTCACGCTCCATTTCATTTCATTGTCGCATCCCCTCATGAGGTAAATGTCAGTATCTGCACTTCGCAGATGAGAAAAATGAGACTCAGAAAGGACACGCAAAAGGCCCAAGCCACGTAGCCCTAAATGGGGTGTGCGACTTGAACTTGGGCTTCCTGACATTATGTCTCAGTGTGAACCACTGGTCACATTTCTCTGTCCTCCTCTTTCTTCTCCTCAGAGCCCCGTACAACATTTACTGATCTGCCTACCATCATCTCTGCCTTGATCCGCAGTGGGCTGACTTAACCAGGCCTCACTGTCACCTTCTGTCCACTGGTCCTTTACCCCTGCATCTTCCCCTCCCCACTCACCCTTGGAAGACTCCATCAGAATTTGCTGTAGCTTCACTCTCATTTTCCTGAGAAGAGCTGAACAGACCTGAGCATGTCCAAGGTCTACAGTATTTCTGAGGAAGGTGGAGGGGCCCAGGCAGGGGCTGTGTGAACAAAGGCTGTTACAATAGTGCTTTCAGGGTGACGTGCACACAATGCCTTGTATTTTGTCTCTTAATCATCCCCTGGTCTATCTGGCTGGTGTCTGACACTGAAATCCTGCAACATCCAGTGAATAAAGAGCCATTGTGTTTTTTACCAAACAGAATTGGTCCTGTCACTCCAGACACAGAAAGGAGCCTGGTCTCTTTAGTCAGTTTTTGCAGATTCTGTCCCTGCTGGTCCTTATTCTCCCCGAACAATAGCAGCCAGGTGTCACCAGGATCACGAACCAGCACAGCTGCAGGCCTCCATAAAGTGCTGGGGCTTGATACCCTCTTGGAGAATGGCTTGAATCCTCACCTTAAACTTGATGAGCTTCTGGCCAATCCAGTGACGAAGCTGCAGGGCCAGGTTCCTTCCTGAGCCTCTTGGTGGCTTGCCTGAACATGAAGCCTCTGATGTTACCCTTGAACCAGGTCCTTGAGGGTAGGGCACTGGAAGCAGTTGTGCCCTTTGGAAGATGTTACCCGTTAGAACAGGGCTTCCATGTGTGTGGGAATCCCCTGGAATCTGGGGGAAATGCAGGTTTGGATTCAGCCTGAGATTCTGTGTTTCTAACAAGCTTCCAGGTGAGATTACTATTGCTGCTCTGAGACTGTTTTCACTCACAAGGGCTTAGAGGCTCTCTCAGCCCCAGGGTGGGACTAGAGCTGAGATCTGAGCAGTGTCTGTGAGGCTGTGAGGAAGCTGCTCAGCTGGAGTCAGCTGTGATGCCATCGTCCCCTGAGCAGACACCCAGACACAGCAGCAGGGGCCAGCCCTCAGGGAAGAGTTGAAGAAGATGAAAGTAATGATTAGAGACGTTCACAGAAAAAAAAAGTGGGGGACAGCTATCTGTGGTGGTCTTATTGGAAGATGAGACACAGGGTCGGGGGTGGATGATATGTCATGTGAGGAATTTCCAAAATGAGGTTACACACAGGAAGACCCCAGTCCTTCATTTCGATCAGCCTTTCCTTTTTCCCGGAGTCCTCTCTTCCATGTCAGCCTCAGGACACTGACTGTGGGATGCTCTCAAGGAGAAAGCCAGAAACCCTGCAGTGGGCCCTTCCTGGCTCCTCCGCTCTCATCATGTGCCCAGGTGGTCCCGGGCCCTCTGCCACTTCTGCCTACTCACGACGGTGCGCAGACTCCAATGGTTCTGAAAATGAGTTGCAGTAGGCTGGGCTGGGTCAGAACCTCCAGTGGGGGCTTGCGAAAAGTGCAATGTTCAAACCCAGAAATTCTGACACAGTAACACGTGGGAAAGAGCCCCGGGATTTACAAAAAGGTTTAAGCTCCCCAGGTTATTATGAAGCACAACCAAACTCGAAAAGTGCCAATTTATGCAAAATACTACTATGACCCAACTATACAGGATGCTGCTAACAAAAGGTAGCTAAATGCCAATATTATAGTGTAACTCCATTTGCTTGTATGTTATATGTATATGCTTTATAATAAACAGTATACCACCAATTTTGTAAATATACACACACGTTGATATATAGACACATAGATACCTGGGAGGTAGGATGATAGGATTCTAGCATTTCTCTTCTTTTATCCCTTTCTCTTCTTTACTCCTGCTCTCCACCCCCATTGCCCAAAGGACAGGGGTGACCCCAAGCTCCCTTGTCCCTGTGACACCAACAAGACTGTGATACCGACAAGACTGTGATAGAAGGAATTTATAGTCACAGACCCCTAGAAACAAGAGGCACACCGTGCTATGCCATGTAAGGCCACAGGGTAGGTAAGGAGGCAGAAGAGGAGAGAGAGGAGAGCAGGGCCCAGAGCTTTTTTGGGGATTTCCCCAGAAAGGATGGGCCAGACAAAATAGGTATAATCATAAGCTTAGGGTGGGAAAGTTTGAAGGAGTTCAACAGGCTCTGGGCAGTGTGGGTGGTCTCTGGATGTTTGAGACCTGGCTCTGGGCTAATTGAGGGCAGGAGGAATACTGACTTGCTCTGTGTGAATTTAATAAAGGAGATGATGTAGGTGTGGGCTCTGGGTTGGTTGGTTTGTATATCACAGGAGCACTCTTGGGAAAGTCATTCACTACCTTTAGAAATTAGCCGCCCCTGGGAGGAGCAGTCTCTCCAAGATCAAGGCTCCAAATGTCAGAGTATCAATAATACAAAAATGTTAAAAAATATAGTCCATTGTGCTCTACATAATCAACCTTCAAAAATGCCACTGAGGTCTTTAAATGACAGAGAGCTAAATCAATTGCAGGGTAAGAAGTTTTGTGTACTTTCTAGAATCTTGTGAGCTGGACACAGACTTCAGGGCTCTTTCACTCTCCTGTTTAAATGATGATCCTCATAATTTTAGCATCAACTTTTACAAAGCACTTTCTTTCACACATTTTACTTTACTTAATTTCCATAACCATTCTAAGAGATGAGCATTTGGTTCCTATCTGATTCATAAAGCAGCAGTCTGGTGGGGTTTGAGGTCAGGGGAGTGAAAACAAGGGACACATTAGCATGTGTTAAGTTCTCCTAAGGGGACACACTTACACAGGTCAAGCTCTCCTAAAGGATTCCCTGGTGGCTCAGAGGGTAAAGAATCTACCTGCAGTGTGGGAGACCTCTTTGTTCCCTGAGTTGGGAATATTCCCTGGAGAAGGGAATGGCTACCCATTTCAGTATCCTTACCTGGAGAATTTCATGGACAGAGAAGTCTAGTGAGCTAGAGTCNAACAGTTAGAACTGGACATGGAACAACCAACTGGTTACAAATTGGGAAAAGAGTACGTCAAGGCTGTATATTGCACCCTACTTATTTAACATATGCAGAGTACATCATGAGAAACGCTGGACTGGAAGAAACACAAGCTGGAATCAAGATTGCTGGGAGAAATATCAATAACCTCAGATATGCAGATGACACCACCCTTATGGCAGAAAGTGAAGAGGAACTAAAAAGCCTCTTGATGAAAGTGAAAGAGGAGAGTGAAAAAGTTGGCTTAAAGCTCAACATTCAGAAAACGAAGATCATGGCATCCGGTCCCATCACTTCATGGGAAATAGATGGGGAAACCGTGGAAACAGTGTCAGACTTTCTTTTGGGGGGCTCCAAAATCACTGCAGATGGTGACTGCAGCCATGAAATTAAAAGACACTTACTCCTTGGAAGAAAAGCTATGACCAACCTAGATAACATATTGAAAAGCAGAGACATTACTTTGCCAACAAAGAACTGTCTAGTCAAGGCTATGGTTTTTCCTGTGGTCATCTATGGATGTGAGAGTTGGACTGTGAAGAAAGCTGAGCATAGAAGAATTGATGGTTTTGAACTGTGATGTTGAAGAAGACTCTTGAGAGTCCCTTGGACTGCAAGGAGACCCAACCAGTCCATTCTAAAGGAGATCAGTCCTGGTGTTCATTGGAAGGACTGATGCTAAAGCTGAAATTCCAATACTTTGGCCACCTCATGTGAAGAGTTGACTCATTGGAAAAGACTCTGATGCTGGCAGGGATTGGGGGCAGGAAGAAAAGGGAATGACAGAGGATGAGATGGCTGGATGGCATCACCGACTTGATGGAAATGAGTTTGAGTAAACTCTGGGAGTTGGTGATGGACAGGGAGGCCTGGTGTGCTGTGATTCATGGAGTGGCAAAGAGTCAGACATGGCTGAGCAACTGAACTGAACTGGAGGCATTGTCATTCATTCTAACACACCCACATCTAATAAAAGGATAAAGACTCCAGTGTTATTAAATTTATCTGGAACTTAGTCATTCCATTGTTTCCAAAGTTCTTATTACACTTTTGTGCCCTGGGCTAGTCAGAAGTGATTGTCAGATAGCAAAATTATTGCTGAAAGGTTAAGTGCAAACATTGGATCTTAGGCTTCAAAACTGTAATTTGAACTCTGTAGTTTTAATTGCTGCTGGTTCAGGTTAACCAGGTGAGTTGACATGAAGCAACCTTAGATTTTCTCAGTGTGAGGCTAGGAAAAGCTGTTATTTCAACCATCTAGTCGAGAGACAAACATTCCAGCTACTGCCAAAGACTCTCTCTCTTAGATCGAGTGTAAATGGACTTTGGGCTCAGTCCTTGGCCACTTAGTCTAGTTTTCCAAAGAATCCTGCTGAATTGGTTTAGTGAAAGTCCTTTACCTTTGGTATCTGATCACCTTGTATCAAATCAAATTCCTCATCCTGCATTCTTGATATTTTAGGGCCAGTCTTTAGCAGGAATCTCCCTTACCCCTAATGTGTTCTATCCACTGACCTGTATCTTGCTCCTTGACTGTAACTCCCTGCTTGTCTTTATTGTATTTAGAGTTGAGCCCACTCTCTCTCCTCAAATGAAGAACCCTCATTACAATAGTTTGTCTTGAATGATATCTTCCCTAGTCTCTTTAGATAAAGTGTCATGAACATTTTTTTTAACATCATGTTCATATACATATTTTATAGGTATCTCCAGAAGTAGGCTATCACTTCAGAAGCAGATCTCTGTTGCTTTCTTCTTCTTTCTCATAGTGTTTTAACTGTTAGTTCATGGAATTGTTTAGTTTCTTATATAAGTTATGAGTACTATAAAGTCATATCATTTTCACTTACTGTCTTAAGAGAGCAAAACAATCTTTCACGTCATAACTATTTCAGAAATCTTTTTTATATTAACTCTGCAACTAAATTTAGCAACTTTAGATTTTCAAAACTAGGTATATTTTCATCCAAAAATATACTCAATTGGAAAAGAATTTAAATGAAATGCTCTTACATTGAGTTGAATACCAGAATTAGCAAAGAATAATGATTCTTTGTAGTTTGCATAGTACATTTCTATAAAATTGGCTTTCATATATGTTATTTCATGTGATCTTGACAGTGACAATAATAAATAAGTTATTATCATCAATCTATATTTGAGGCAACTTAGAATGTGGCAGAGCTGGAATGAGAATTAAGTCTGCTGGGTATCGGTGGAGTACTGTGTTCCTTTTACTACACTGCTCTATATACTACATAGCCAGAGAAATATTCTATGTAGCAGTGCAAGAAGATTAAATGAAAAGAAATGATAGTGTCGATGAAAGCATTTACTTTGAATAGATATGTCTTATCTGCATTCTTTAACTGGTTCATGTTTGACATAATTCATAAATCTCCATTTACAGAGGAATAATATTTTATCCAATAGTGAAATACTAAATACTGACTCATTAAAAAGACCCTGATGCTGGGAAGGAGTGAAGGCAGCAGGAGAAGGGGACCACAGAGGACAAGATGGTTGGATGGCATCACTGACTCAAAGGACATGAGTTTGAGCAACCTTGAGGAGTTGGTGATGGACAGGGAAGCCTGGCATGCTGCAGTCCATGGGGCTACAAAGAGTCGAACACGACTGAGCGACTGAACAACAACATATCTAAGATCAGAAGCAAGTAAAAGATATCTGTTATTACCACTTCATTTCAACATTGTATTGGAAATCTTAGTTGCTTCAGGGATAGAAGAAACAAAACTGTCACTATTGGTGAATGGTATAAGTTTTTTAAAAATTATCTATTTATTCATGTATTGGCTGTGCTGGGTCTTCTTTACTGCGCGCAGGCTTTCTCTAGTTGAGGCAAGGAGGGGCTGCTCTCTGGCTGTGGTGTGTGGGCCTCTAATTGTGGTGGCTTCTCTGGTGGCCAAGCACAGGTTCTGGAGCAGTGGGCTTCAGTAGTTGTGGCACGTGGGCTCAGTTGCCGCACAACACGTGGCGTCTCCCCAGACCAGGGGAACTGAGCCTGTGTCCCTTGCATTCGCAGGTGAATTCTTAACCACTGGGCCAACAGTGAAGTCCCTAAAATTTTTAAATCTAGAAGTTAATTATTAAAATCGATAAGAGAAATTGGAAAGACTATTTAAAAATCAATACGCAAAAGTCAGCTGCAACTCAACAGCATATATCAGTTGGAAGATGTAATTTTTTAAAATGCTATTTTCAACAACAACAACAACAAAAACATATTCAGGAATAAATTTAATAAAATATTAATGTATGTAATTCTTTTTTGAGGGAAATGATAAAGTGTTAGAAACTACATTAAAATCCTAAGTAAATAAATGTCAGGTTTTTAGATAAGACTCTGTTTGATAGTTTTGTGTGTGTGTGTGTGTGTGTGTGTGTGCTTAGTCGCTCAGTCGTGTCCAACTCTTTGTGACCCTTTGGACTGTAGCCCGCCAGGCTCCTCAGTAAGTGGGATTTTTTTTGACAAGAATACTGGAGTGGGTTGACACTTCCTCCTCCAGGGGATCTTCCCAACCCAGGGATCAAAGCTGCATCTCTTGTGTCTCCTACATTGCAGGCAGATTCTGTACCACTGAGCCATCACAAGGAAACCTTTGTGAATCTCTATGGGAAAGCAATGGACCATTACTCATACAATATACAAAAGAATATTCCAGATAGATTGAGACCTCAATACAGAAAAGAGAACTTCAGACTTCTTAAATGATATGTAGGACGGTATCTTTATTTTATTAAGGGTGCTGAGAAGTTTCTTGAATTGAGCACAAAAACACAAACCATAAAAGAAAATATGAATTAATTCAATAGATTTAAATTAAGAACTTCTGTTTATTGAAAGACACCAAAAAGAGTAATAAACTGAGAGGGTACTGTGACACATAAAACTCACAGAAGATTAGCATCCAGAATAATTGTAAGACTGTTAGTTAATAAGAATAAGACTAATACCAAAATAAAAAATAGGTACAATACAGAAACAGTCATTTCACCAAAACAGAAGAAATCAATGGTTCATAACCATATTACAGTGTGCTCAACATCTTTAGTAGTCAGGAAAATAAAAATTTTAAACCAAATAGTGCTATTTCATGATAACCAGACTGGGCAAAAATTTAAAGTGGGTTAATGTTAGATATTGATAAGAATATGTGGAGCAATCAGAACTTTGATACGCTGCTGGTAGACAAGTTGAAATTGGTACAACCACTTTGGAAAATAATTTGGTATTTTCTGGGGAAAAAGAACACAAGTATACCCAGCAACCCACTGTTGCCACTCCTAGGTACAGTTTAAGGCATCTCTTGTACCTGTGCCTTAGGAACACACATAAGAATATTCATAGAAGCAATGTTTGTGATGGCAAAAATGGGAAACCCAAATGTCCTTCAACTTAAAAATAGACTAATAAATTGTTGTGTGTTTCTCAACTGAATACTTTACACAGCTGTGAAAATGAATTAACTTTTATTCTACTGCTAATGAAAATTCAATTAACTACAAGTTAAAAAGAAAAAGGAATTTTATGTGAGCCAAACTGAGAATTATAACCCGGGAAGTAGATTCTCAGAAAGCTATGAAAACTGTTCCACCTAGTAGAAGCTGAAGGAATAGTCATATATATTTTTGAGACAAAGGATTGTACCTCAAAACGATAAGCTGGTATTTTACACAAGGTTCATCAAGGGTTCATAGGCCAGGTAAGCATATATAACCACTATAACCCCCTACAGAGCCAGGAAAGAACACTATTTTTTTTTAATAGCTGAAGAGTTTTATTTTATTTTAAAAATTTTATTAGAATATAGTTAATTTACAATGTAGTGTTAGTTTCAGGTTACAGCAAAGCTATTCAGTTTTACATATACTTATGTTCATTCCTTTTCATAGTTTTTTCTTGTACAGAGTGTTAGAATACCAAGTAGAGTTCCCTGTGCTATACAGTCGGTCCTTGTTGGATATCTATCCTTCCCAGTTTTTCTAGTTCCCCGGTCCTGGATGCAGGAATCTGGTCGAAGGGCCCTCAGCCTGAGCTGAGGATTGGAGACTGATCACCTTCTCTTGGCAGAGAACATGAATTCTGGTTCTGGTCTGGTCTGATTTCTGGTACGGCCGAGTTCCAGTCCTCCCTTCTCTGGAGGCCCAGGAAAAAGTCCCATAACGCCTGAGTATCTGTAGGTGGCAGTAGAGGTCTGTAAGGCCATCCCTTTCGCCCCGCCTCTCCCGCCTCCTCTCCCTTCTTCTTTAAACCTGGCTTCCTTTCCTCCCTTGAAATCTTTGATGTTAGTACTTGGATCTGAAATTCTGTCTCTATAGGAGGTTTTCTGAGAGACTGTATTCTTGTATTTAAGGGATTCCCTGGTGGTGCAGAGGTTAAAGTGTCTGCCTGCAATGTGGGAGACCTGGGTTCAATCCCTGGGTCAGGAAGATCCCCTGGAGAAGGAAATGGCAACCCACTCCAGTATTCCTGCCTGGAGAATCCTATGGACGGAGGAGCTTGGTGGGCTACAGTCCACATGTCGCAAAGAGTCAGACACGACTGTGTGACTTCACTTTTACTGTCAGTGTGTGCATATTAATCCCAAACTCCCAATTTTTCCTTCCTGCTCCATGTTTTTCCTTTGATAAACCTGGAGGAGGGCACGGCAACACACTCCAGTGTTCTTGCCTGGAGAATCCCATGGACAGAAGAGCCTGGTGGGCTATAGTCCAGAGGNACGGAGGAGCTTGGTGGGCTACAGTCCACATGTCGCAAAGAGTCAGACACGACTGTGTGACTTCACTTTTACTGTCAGTGTGTGCATATTAATCCCAAACTCCCAATTTTTCCTTCCTGCTCCATGTTTTTCCTTTGATAAACCTGGAGGAGGGCACGGCAACACACTCCAGTGTTCTTGCCTGGAGAATCCCATGGACAGAAGAGCCTGGTGGGCTATAGTCCAGAGGGTCTCACAGAGTCAGACACGACTGGAACAACTTAGCACTCAGGCATAACCATAAGTTTGTTTTCAAAATCTATGAGTCTGTTTCTGCTTTGTAAATAAGTTCATTTGCATGATTTTTTAAAAATTAGATTCCACGTGTGACTAATATCACTTGGTATTTGTCTTTGTCTGTCTGACTTATAGTTCAGTTCAGTTGCTCAGTCGAGTCCGACTCTTTGCGACCCCATGGACCACAGCATGCCAGGCTTACCTGTCCATCACCAACTCCTGGAGTTTACTCAAACTCATCTCCATTGAGTCGGTGATGCCATCCAACCACTTCATCTTCTGTCGTCCCTTTCTCCTCCTGCCTCCAATCTTTCCTAGCATCATTGTCTTTTCAAATGAGTCAGCTCTTCGCATGAGGTGGCCAAAGTATTGGAGAGTTTCAGCTTCAACATCAGTCCTTCCAATGAACATTCAGGACTGATCTCCTTTAGGATGGACTGGTTGGATCTCCTTGCAGTCCAAGGGACTCTCAAGAGTCTTCTCCAACACCACAGTTCAAAAGCATCAATTCCTTGGCAATCAGCTTTCTTTATAAGTCCAACTCTCACATTCATACATGACTACTGGAAAAACCATAGCCTTGACTAGACAGACCTTTGTTGGCAAAGTAATGTCTCTACTTTTTAATATGCTGTCTAGGTTGGTCATAACTTTCTCTCCAAGGAGTAAGCATCTTTTAATTTCATGGCTTCAGTCACCATCTGCAGTGATTTTGGAGCCCCCCAAAATAAAGTCTGACACTGTTTCCACTGTTTCCCCATCTATTTGCCATGAAGTGATGGGACCAGATGCCATGATCTTAGTTTTCTGAATGTTGAGTTTAAGCCAACTTTTTCACTCTCCTCTTTCACT
>SJYA01001547.1:1339540-1368683 GCA_006410615.1 Neotragus moschatus | reverse complement strand
TTTTTTTTTTTTTTTTTTTTTTTTTTTTGCATGTATCCTTCTGAATTATGGTTTTCTCTGGGTATATGCCCAGGAACAGGATTGCTGAATAATATGGTAGCTCTGTTTTATTTACTTATTTTAATTTTTAAAATGTTTAAAATTAAAAAAATTTTAATCTACAAGGGCTTTATTTTACCTAATTTAAAAAATAAATTTGCACTGCTAATATTTATTTCATTTTTCAGTTTAGATATTATTCAATGATTTTTATTTTTCAGTTTTTTTTTAACTTTTTTTATTCAAGTATAAGCAATTAACAATGTTGTGACAGTTTCAGGTGGACAACAAGGCACTCAATCATACGTATACATGTATCCATTCTCCCCCAAACTTCCCTTCCATCCAGGTTGCCACATAATACTGAACAGAGTTCCTTGTGCTATACAGTAGGCCTTGTCGCTTATCCATTTTAAATATAGCATGTGTACAGATTGATTCCAAGCTCTCTAACTGTCCCTTCCCCCATCCTTTCCCCTTAAATTGGACCAAAATGGCTGACATACTGCAGTCCACGGGGTCTCGACTGCCTGGCATGCTGCAGTCCATGGGGTCTTGAAGAGTCAAACACAACTTGGTGACAAACAACAGGTCTTCCTTGCGGCGTGTGAGATCTTTGTTGTGGTGCCCTGGTTCTAGAGCACGTGGGCTCTATAGCTTGCAGCAAACAGGCTTAGTTGCCCTGTGGGATGTAGGATCTTAGTTCCCACACCAGGGATGGAATGCATATCCCCCGAATTAGAAGGCAGATTCTTAACCACTGAATCACCAGGGAAGTCCCTATTTTTAGCTTTATAAGGAATCTTCATACTATTCTCCCTAGTGACTGTACCAGCTTACATTCCCACCAACAGTGTAGGAGGGTTGCTTTTCTGCACATTTTTGTCCAGTATTTATTGTTTGTAGATTTTTTTGATGATGGCCATTCTGACTGGTATGAGGTGATATTTCATTGTAGTTTTGATTTGAATTTCTTTAATAATTAGTGATGTTGAGCATTTTTTTTCATGTACATTTTGGTCATCATTATGTCTTCTTTGGAAAAGTGTCTAATTAGATCTTCTGCCCATTTTTGGTTGTTGTTTTTTTGTTTTTTTAACATAGACCCTCATGTGCCATTTGTATATCTTGGAGATTAATCCCTTGTCAATCACATCATTTGCAAATATTTTATACCTTTCTGTCAGTTGTTTTTTTGCTTTGTTTATGGATTCCTTTGCTGTGCAAAAGCTTTTAAGTTTAAGTAGGTTCCTTTTGTTTACTTTTTTTTAATCTTATTTTCATTACTCTAGGAGATGAGTCAAAAAAGAACCTGCTTCAGTTCATGTCAAAGAGCGTTTTGCCTATGTTCTACTCTTATGAATTTTATAGTGTCTGGCCTTACAGTTAGGTCTTTGATCCATTTTTAGTTTGTTTTTACAGATAATGTTAGAGAATGTTCTAATTTCATTCTTTTACATGTAACTGTCCAGTTTTCCTAGCACCACTTATTGACGATATTATCTTTTCTCCATTATATATTCTTGTCTCCTTTTTCATAGATTAGGTGGCCATAGGTATATGAGTTCTGTACTGTTCTAGTGATCTGTATTTCTGGTTTTGGGCCAATGCCATACTGTTTTCTTAACTGTACCTTTGTAGTATAATCTGAAGCCAGGGTGCCTGATTCCTCCAGCCCAGTTATTCTTTCTCATAATTGCTTTGGCTATTTGGACTCTTGTGTGTGCCCATACAGATTAATTTTTTTTGTTCTAATTCTGTGAAAAATGCCATTGGTAATTTGATAGGAATTGCACTGAATCTATAAATTGCTTTGGGGAGTACAGTCATTTTCACAATACTGACTCTTCTGATCCAAGAAACAGTATATCTCTTCATCTCTTTGTGTCATCTTTGATTTCTTTCATCAGGGTCTTATAGTTTTCTGAGTACAGGTCTTTTGCCTCCTTAGGCAGGTTTAATCCTAAGTATTTTATTTTTTGATGCCATGGTAAATGAGACCATTTCCTTAATTTCTCTTTCTGATTTTTTATTGTTAGCATATAGCAATGCAAGAGATTTCTCTGTATTAATTTTTTATACTACAACCTTCCTGAATTCAGTGATGAACTCTAGTAGTTTTTTGGTAGCATTTTTAGGATTTCCTATGTATAGTGTCATGTCATCTACAAGCAGTGACAGTTTTACTTCTTCTTTTCCAATTTGGATTCCTTTTATTTCTTTTTCTTCTCTCCTTTCTGTGGCCAGAACTTCCAAAATTAAGTTGAACGAAAGTGTTGACAATGGACATCCTTGTCTTGTTCTTGATCTTGGAATGTTTTCAGCTTCTCACTCTTGAGAATGATGTTAGCTGTGTTTGTCATGTATAGCCTTTATTATGTTGAGGTAAGTTCCCTCTATGCTCATTTTCTGGAGGATATTTTTTTTTTTTGTCATAAATGAGTAGTGAAAGGAACATTATTGCTTTAAGGAGTTACACAGCTCCACAAAGAAGATGGGAAAAAAATTGATCTTTGTGGTTGAGCAGGCACTCCCATTTTTGAGGAGCTCTAGTTAATGTGTAATGCAGGTGCACACTGAGCTTTAGGGTTTTTCTTATTCTGCCTTAAAATATACATTTTATTTCATCACCACATATCAACATAGATGATTCTCAAGAACAACATATTAAGAAAAAAAATTCAAGTAACAGAAGAAAAACACAGTACAATTTCATTTATACAGAGACCAAAGAAATGCAAACTCACATAATATACAGTGATTACCTTTCAAGCAAAGGCAAAAAGACACAAAGTGACTTCTAAGATACCAGCAATTTTCTATTTCTGAATTTGGAATGGTTGGTTGATCCTTTTAGGCTTCCCTAGTGGCTCAGATGGAAAAGAATTTGCCTGCAATGCAGGAGACCCAGATTTGGTGCCTGGATCAGAAAGATCCCCCGGAGAAGGAAATGGCAGCCCACTCCATATTAGTATAATCTAAATTGTGCATATACATTTGTAAAAAGAGAATTAAAACAAAAATTTAAAAATTAGGACCATCATGGTGGAGTTGCGTTTCATCATACCACAGCAAAGTCTGTGGCACATTTGCCAGAGTTTATGGTCTTGTTGTATGCAGGCAACTGAGATTATATCAATGTTAGGGTATTACTGTACTTATAGAATACATTTATGGTGTACCTGTGGTCAAAGTTCACTTTTTTTTGCAAATGGCAGAAACTCAAACTAGTTTAAACACAAAAGAAGTATCTATTGACTGTATAATTGAGAAATGCAAGATTGCTTCTAGTTTCAACTACAGCTAGATTCAGATTCTCAGATGATATCATTGGAAAGCTGTCACAAACCCACCATTCTCAACATTTTCTTGTTGCTGTTTTTAGATTTATTCTTTCACAAGTTTTCTCCGAGTGGTGGCAACGGTGGCCATTTGCCAGTCTAGACTTCTGTTTTCCTTACAATAGTGGAAGAGTGCCTTTTCTTCAGCATTGTTAGCAAGTGTCCTAAAGAGGATTGTGATTACCCTTGCTTGGTCCCTCTTCCTGATCAGCTCCTGCTGCCACAGATGTGCAGTATCTAGCTAGGTCTGTGCCATCTGTGTATTTCCTAAGGTGGTGGTCGTCGTGGTGGTAGATCCAGAAGGGGATGCCTGGTGGAGAAGGGCAGGGAATCAGCCCCGCAAGAAATGGAGTCCCCACAAGAAAGCAGTGAGGAAATGTCTGCTGGGTAGAAGAAGAATTAATTAGCACAATTCTCTGGCAGTACTAAAGCTGCCTGTCATGTCCAGCATCTTGTGTTTGTTGCTGACAAGAATAATTTTAGATTCTGAGTATGCACTGCTTTTCAGATTCTTAAACTTTGGAATAAACACCAAGAAACTATTATCCGTCCTATGGTATATGAAATATTTCAGTACACGAACCTGGCAAGTATCCAACAATATTATAGTTCACAGATTATCTCTATTAATAGAATTTCTCAAGCAAGTCATGTATTGCAGCAGTGCATAATGTGATGTTTTATGATTTATGCAAAATGATTCACAAATTACCTTGATCAACGGCCCCACGGTGTCAATGCCAGTAGCTTTTCCCTTGGCTTAATTGCTTGCTCATGGACTAATTATTTTACTTTGTGTAAAATCTCATATTGTTGCCCGAGATATCAGGCAAGTGCTATGAATTTCTGACTAGATTTTGGAGCTCATTTACAGACAATTTTATCCACTACCTCCCCAATTTTTCCCACTTCCATTTTGATTAATAAACTATTAATTCTTATTCTCTACCTATCTCATCACTCAGAGTCATTTCATTATGGTTACAGAATTTGATGTCAAAGAAGTATTGTGTTGAAGGCAATATGTGTGGTGGTTAGGAGATAAGCTTTAGAGACAAGTAAAAGTAAGTTCAATTCCTAGCTCAGTTACTTGTTGGCTCTGTGATATTGGAATAAATAACAGTGCCTACCTCATAGGAATTTTGCAAAGAATGAATAAGGTTATTTATGTAAAAAGTTTAACAGTGCACAGCTTGTAGGAAACATTTAATAAATTGTTGTTATTGTTGATCCTCTTCTCTTTAAAAGATGCTAAAATTGCTATTTTTTCCCCCTTTGAAGTAGTCATTGTAGTTTTTAAGTTTTCTATTTCCTTTCATCCTTTATTCTAGTTTCCTACCTTGTGGTCACTAAAAGAAAATATATTTTGACAATGAAAGATCCTGAAATAAATCAGTACCTCACTTGAAGAAAAACTGGTTTAGAGAGTAAAATGAATTTGTGGAGCAGTTTTGTTTAGAGTTGGTGTTTAAAATTGGCAGTTATTAAGCATACAATACATGAAGAGACAATTTGACTATAAAATACACAGACCACCATAACTATGAAATTTTAGAAACTTACAGGAAACCTAGGTTGGATTTCCTTATCATTGTTGCTGTGTGACTCATATTTATGAAATAGGAAAAAGTTGAAGAAAAGGACATGACAAAAAGAAATAAAGCACAAAAAATGTAAAGATTTTATTGCCACACTAAAGAATGTTTTTAATTGGGGTTGTGCATGGGTAGGGCTTCCCAGGCGGCACTAGTGGTAAAGAACCCGCCTGCCGGATAGGAGACGTAAGTTTGATCCCTGGGTCGGGAAGCTCCCCTGGAGGAGGGCATGGCAGCCCATTCTAATATTCTTGCCAGGAGAATCCCATGGACAGAGGAGCCTGCTGGGCTACAGTCCATAGGTTCACACAGAGTCGGACACAACTGAAGTGACTTAGTATGCTCACATGTGCGTGTGTGTGGGATCTGTGTGATAAACTTTCTGTATTGAATTGATTAGATAAGTAAGTGCTTTTTTAAAATTTATTTTTAATTGAAGGATAATGCTTTACAGTGTTGTTAGATCAGCGCTTTTAAGTTGAGATACACTGCTCCCAAGTCTGTATTACACCATGTTTACAATTTTTTGTTAGTAAATTTAAACAGATAGACTGTTAAGGTGTCAGATTTTACTACAATATTCTTATGATTCTGAATTTGTTATAAAAAAGTTTTAGAAACATTCTTGATGCCATTAACAAAAGAACCTTGACAGTGAAGGTTTTTACTTTCTGTTGTTACTTTCTTATTTTACTTTTTGTTATTGTTTAGTCTCTAAGTCGTGTCCAACTTTGTGAGCCCCATGGACTGTAGCGTGCCAGGCTCCTCTGTCCATGGGATTTCCTAGGCAAGTGGGTTGCTGTTTCCTTCTCCAGAAGATCTTCCTGACCCAGGGATTGAACCCACCTTTTTAAATTGGCAGACGTAGTCTTTATCACTGAGCCACCAGGGAAGCTTTCCTTTTAGTTTTACCCTTTTATTTATACACGGTCACATTCTAGTTGAAAGTTGGTCATAACTTTAACAGTTTTCAATTAGTATTTCACATTTATTTAACAGTATAAGTTGGAAATTTTTTGGATATTATTGGAATATCCAGACATTGAAAATGTTGGAAACTATAAAGGATAAAAATATTAATTGTGTTTCTCTGATCTATGAGTTTTTCTCCCAGTGGCTTGAAAAGAATTTTTTTTAAGTTATGCTTATTCAATGAACCTAATGGTTATTGGAATAAGACTATATCACTATATATCTTAAAAATAGTTGGGCTGAGATATTAACTGAATCTTATACCTATTCAAAGATTTATCAGTAATATGCTAATGAAACAGCTAGCCTCATCTCAGTTCAGCCAAAAGCTCAAAGATTAATTCATCTGCCTCTTGTCGAGTATTTGTTTTCAGTAATTTAGGAGTAAATGACCAAAGAAAGGAATACATGGCCTAAAGAAGGATTAGAGTGGTAGAAATGGTTGTTTCAAGTTTCAAAGAGTGCTTTCAACCTCTTTCATTCTTTACAACTTAAGCTGCTTACAAATTTTGTTTGACTTGTTTTTTCAGTGACTGCTGTTAATAGCACCTCTTTGTTCTGGATATCTGCTTTTCTTTCACAGACGTTGTTGGCTTAATTTATTTTATAATTCAAACTTTTCCTTACCTTGTACCTCCACCTGGCTTTTGATTTATCCATTTTTCTGTTGCTCACATAGGAAAGGTAACTTTTTTTAATAGCAATTCTAGCTTGTGGATGCTGGTGGAAGAAATATAGTGTAATGACTCCACAGTTACAGTCCCTGTGCCTTCAGACCTCCTGGAAAGAGGTTCCCTTGGTAAATGCCTCTGGTCTAACAGACCCTAAAGAATTAAAGAATCTCTCTTTGGCAAGTGTGTGTTTGTGCATGTGTACCTCTACATATATCTACACACACACATATATATACCCCATACAAATGTAAATACATATATATATGTGTATATGTATGACAGAAGCAAAATTCTAGATTAAAATAAGCTCTTCACACAACAAATCAAATTAATGCTAGCCCACAACAGAATATCATGTCTGTCTAAATAGCATGTTAAAGAAAGATTTGTCTCATAAAACCATCTGTGTTGGATTTACTAGAAATGTTATCAGTGCACAATTCTTCTTGCCCTTTAGTTTCATTTCAGCATTTATAAGGACATTTATGTCAACATGGGCTGTTACTCACTCATTAAATTTACCCTTATGAATTTATGAATCTTGTGTATTCAATATTTCTATATATTTATGAATGTATATATTTTACAACAAATCAAAAGTATATTTTTCTATACATATGATTTCATCTATATAAAAATGTATAAAAAAGATTAGAGAGAATATATGAAATGACAACAATGATTGTCTCTTGGATTTTTCCTTCACTTTATTTTCATATCACTTTCAAATTCTTAATAATTATCTTTACAATTTGCAGAAATTAAATAAGATATTGTTTTAACATATTCATAAAACTGTATGGTGATTTTTAGTATGTAATGACTATTTTAAAGGTTAGCAGTCCAAATGCAGTAATTTAACATTTTATATGTAGCTGTACATTTCAGTTTATTCCTTTTGAGAAAGTTTTTTCCAGAGTTTTCTCAAAATATAAACAAAATGACTTAATCAAAGCATACTAAAAAAAAAGTGGTGTGCAAGCTTTTTTGCATATTATTTATTTTTACATTAAATATATTACTATACTAACATATAATGTATGTTCCCTCATAGCTCAGTTGGTAAATCATCTACCTGCAATGCAGGAGATCTGGGTTCGATTCCTANCAAAATGACTTAATCAAAGCATACTAAAAAAAAAGTGGTGTGCAAGCTTTTTTGCATATTATTTATTTTTACATTAAATATATTACTATACTAACATATAATGTATGTTCCCTCATAGCTCAGTTGGTAAATCATCTACCTGCAATGCAGGAGATCTGGGTTCGATTCCTAGGTTGGGAAGATCCCCTGGAGAAAGAAATGGCAACCCACTCCAGTATTCTTGCCTGGAGAATCCCATGGACAGAGGAGCCTGGTAAGCTACAGTCTGTGGGACTACAAGAGTCAGACACGACTTAGCAACTACACCACCACCACCGTGCAGTGCACAGACATTTTTAAGGGTAGAATAAAAATATAAATTGACATTTATTCAATAGTTTGTTTCCATACCCAGTGAATTGTCTTGTGTAGCCCTAAAGGACACACACCAGACTTTGGAGACCATTGCCTTAGAAAACTAAAAAGTCGACTAAGGGTTTTACGTTTATTTATATGCTGGGTTCCCTCCATTATTTAAAAAAAAAAAAAAGTGACAGTAAATTCTTTCTTCCCCCTATTTTTGGTATTGTTTTGGAGAACCAAACTCTACATGTCTTTGATGCTAGATTTTGCATTCATTTTTTTTTTTTCAGGACTGTGTTTACTATTTAAGTTCAAATTTTGGAATTTGCTGCTTAAAATTATATTTCATAGAATTGTATAGGAAAGGCTGGAAGTATAAATGAAACTGTCAGGCAGCCCATGAAGTATAAAATGAGGGCAAAGCAAGGTCAGGCTCTCTCTAAAACACACTCTATAACATAATCTTGAGAGCTGTCCCTGGACAAAGACAAGCACCACTGGCTTGAATTAGAAGAGTTTTTGGCTGTTTCTTTTAGCCTTCTAGACACTGTTCACAGGAATAAGTAAACAGTTCAAGGAATTCAAGAAGGCACTCCCAAAATACTTCCAATCTCTATAGTCTCCATCTTTTAGCACAAATACAGATAAAGGGACGGAAATTAATCTTGAGTCATGCACAAGGGTGAAAAAAACTAATGTCTGTGAAGAAAAGAAACCTTGTTCACTGATGCGTGAAAACATTATTAATAAGTTTATGCTTAATACACCAATGTTAGCTAAATATTCTAAACAGAAAGAATCAGAGAGGTAGTAAACTGAGAAAAAAACACACAATCATTGTTTTTATTTTGAAAGTGTTTAGATCAGATTTTTATTTTATTTTGAAAGTGTTTAGATTAGATAAATGAATAATCAGGTACACCTTTGCTTTTTAGACTTGTAGTCAAAATTACTTAAGAGAAGCAAAATGAGTTGATTTAATTTTTATTTACCTGCTCACTGGATATACAAATAAGTAATGAAATAAGCAAGAACT
Organism: Neotragus moschatus; assembly: GCA_006410615.1. Taxonomy (NCBI): domain Eukaryota; kingdom Metazoa; phylum Chordata; class Mammalia; order Artiodactyla; family Bovidae; genus Neotragus; species Neotragus moschatus. The sequence goes on along the minus strand of SJYA01001547.1, from coordinate 1,359,576 downwards.
GACTAAAACTCACATTTGTTCATCATTCTTTTATGTCATCCAGTTGGCTGGCTATATTAGCACAATATTTCCTTTTTAAAAGATTTATTAGGGAAAAACACTATCAACAACATGTTTTGGACAATTCAGGAGGCTAGAATGGACTATATTGCTAGATTTCTTGGGCATAAATGTGGCATTGTGGGCATGGAGGAGAATACATGATGAACTGCTTAGCAGTGAAATGTCATGGAGCCTGCAGCTTATTTTCAAATGATTCAAACAGTGAGAGAGAGAAAAAAGCAAATTGGTAAAATGCTAACAAGTGGTGAATCTAGGCCAAGAATACATATAGATGCATTACATAATTATTTCCTTTTTTTTTTCTCTGTAGATTTGAAATAAAGAGTTGGAGGAAAATGATGTAAATAAAGCTGTTTCTGAAGCCTATAAAAGGGTTTTCCCCTTTGAAGCCTTTTGTAAAGAAGTAATACTCAGTGCTTTAAGAGGCTAAGAAAACCTATTTTAGGGAATTCCCTGGTGATCCAGTGATTAGGACTCCTCGCTTTCAGTGCCGGGGCCCAAGGTTCAACTCTGCAAGCCGTGGCACAGCCACAAAAAAAAAAAAACCTAGAATAAAAGGTGTGATGTGTGCGTGCTAAGTTGCTTCAGTAGTGTCTGATTCTTTGTGACCCTATGGCTATATCACCAGGCTCCTCTGTCAATGAGATTTTCCAGGCAAGAATGCTGGAATGGGTTGCCATGGTCTCCTCCAGGGGATCTTCCCAACCCAGGGATCCAACCCATGTCTCCTACATCTCTTGCATTGGCAGGCGGGTTCTTTACCACTAGCACCACCTGGGAAACCTAGATTAAAAAGCAAATAACCCTGAATAGTCATTGGAAGGACTGATGCTGAAGCTGAAGCTCCAATATTTTGGCCATCTGATGCTTAGAGCATCAGACCCTGATACTGGCAAAGATTAAAGGCAAAGGAGCAGGGGGAAACAGAGGATAAGATGATTGGATAGCATCAACTCAATGGGCATGAATGTGAGCAAACTCCAGGAGATAGTGAAGGACAGGGGAGCCTGGCGTGCTGCAGTCCATGGGATCACAAAGAGTTGGACACGATTTAGCAACTGAACAACAGCAACATTCAGTGATAGATGTTAACTAGCTGAGGTTAAGTCTCATGTAAGCTTACTTTGAGTCTTTCCCTTTTGCAGTGCTTGTTTGAGCACAACTTGTTTGATGCTTTGCTCTCCTGCTGGACCATAAGCTCCTGATGGTGAGAATTCTGTTAATTTTTTAATTTGTTATATTGCCATATTTTAAAGTACATAGCAAAGAAGTTTATTGGTTCAATAAATAGATGAAAATATATCAGGAAACTTTTTGCTCACCTGTTGCTCAAAACAAAGCTATAACAACCAAGCATAAAATTATTTTTCAGATTCCTAGCAACCAAAACAAATAGAGAAGAAGCCAAAGGCCTTAGCTTGTGGCCTAACAAGCCAGGGGTCAGCCTCTGTGTCAGAAAGCAGTGTGGAAAAAGCAAACGTACTAGCTAATGAAGTCACTCGGGATTCCTAGTTGTTAAGTGCCTTGAGGAACAGAGTACAGGGTCCATATCACTGGCCTGGGTTTCAAGGCAGGATTTTGGTCTCTTGAAAGAGCATAGTCACAGAGGAACTAGCTTTCAAATGGGAACCCAGTTGATAAAGAACAAAATGCAAGCTGTGTTATTTGCAGTGAGGGTTTAGGAGGTTATAAAATCCCATTATCAGTCCTGTCCAACAGGATTAGCACAGGGCAAGCTTTAGTTGTAGGAAATGGACCAGAGCTAATGCACTAAACTTCCCATTTTCAGGATTGGTCCCAGAGTATAGGAGGAGTTAAAACTTCAGTGGCTGGGGACACTAAGAACAGAGAATCAGGCAGGCCGTTAAAAATCCTAGGGTTAATACCGATCCAGTTATTTTATCTCATGATATATCATACTGTACCATAGTTATGTGGGAAAATAAAAATAGTGGAATGCTAAAGGGAAAGAGGGGATATACTACAAAAATGCTTTAAACCTCCAAGATCCTTTTTTTTTTTTTTAAATACAAACAAACAGACCATTATTCATTTATTTATTTTTGGTTGTGCTGGGTCTTCATTGCTGCATGAGCATTTCCTAGTTGTGGAAAGCAGGGGGCTACTCTCTAGTTGTGGTGGGAGGGCTTCTCATTGCAGTGGCTTCTCTTGTTGGGGAGCCAGCTTCAGTAGTTGCAGGCACATGAGCTCAGTAGCTGTGGCTACCAGGCTGTAGAGCACAGGCCCAATAGTTGTGGCACATGGACGGAGTTTTTCCACAGCATGCGGGATCTTCCCGGATCAAGAATCTTCTGCATTGGCAGGCAGATTTTTTACCACTTAGCCACCAGGAAAGCCCAACCCCCAAGATCTTGTAGTAAGAAATAGTGAAAAGCACCGATAAAGTGCTCAGTAAAGCTAACCTCCCTTACCTTGTGCATGTTTGGAGGCTGTGCTGTACATTCATGGACCACTTTGGATCCTCTCTGAAAGTGAAAGTGAAGTCGCTCAGTCGTGTCCGACTCTTTGTGACCCCGTGGACTATAGCCTACCAGGCTCCTCCCTCCATGGGATTCTCCAGGCAAGAGTACTGGAGTGGGTTGCCATTTTCTTCTCCAGGGAATCTTCCCGACCCAGGGATTGAACCCGGGTCTCCTACATTCTAGGCAGACGTTTTAACCTCTGAGCCACCAGGGAAGCCCCTGGATCCTCTGGTGGCACGCTAATCCTCAGTGATTACTGTTTTCAAAAATCTCTTGTAAGTTAAAAAAAAAAATCCCATGAATAAATTCCTTTATTGATGCTTTCATTAAAAGTCATTTTGTAGTTTACGAGTCTTAAATATTCAAATAAATTAAAAATGAATTAAGAAAACAGATGATAGAAACAGACCCTTGGATATATGAAAACTTGATATAAGGCAGATGTGACCTGGCAGATAAAGAAATATAAACCAATTGGAAGGTGGGCAAATGATATAATTAGATATTTCACATCTAATCTTAGCTATATGAAATAATCATATCATGTCTTGGAAGGGGGGCTTTCTTGATGGTTCAGTGGTAAAGAATCAACCTCCCAATGCAGGAGATATGGGTTCGATCCCTGGGTTGGTAAGATCCGAGAAGGAAATGGTGACCCACTCCAGTGTTCTTTCCTAGAAAATACCATGGACAGAGGAGCCTGGCGGGCTGCAGTCCATGGGGTCGCAAAGAGTCAGACAAGGTGGAGCATGGACACACACATGGCAGTTCTATTCATAGTTTTTTAAGGAATCTCCACACTGTTTTGCATAGTGGCTGTATCAACTTACTTTCCCACAAACAGTGCAAGAGGATTTCCTTTTCTCCATATCCTCTCCAGAATTTATTGTTTGTAGATTTTTTGATGATGACCATTCTGACTGGTGTGTGTCGTCCATAGTATCACAAAACAGTCAGACGTGACTTAGTGACTAAACAACAACAGAACCTTAGAAGGAAGAGCATTTATGGCCAAAAAAGCGTGTGAAAAGATTCTCAACTTCATTAGTGATCAGAGAAATACAAACCAATGAGATACCATTTCATACCTACCAAACTTGCAGAAAGAAACTTGAAAATCGGTCAGTTTTTGATGTTGGGAGGGAGTGGAGTCATAGAAACCCGCATACACTTCCTGCCTGCATGCGTGTTCACTCATGTCCAACTCTGTGACCCCATGGACTGTAGCCCACCAGGCTCCTCTGTCCATGGGATTTTCCTGGCAAGAATACTGAAATGGGTTGCCATTTCCTCCTCCAGGGAACCTTCCCGACCCAGGGATCAAACCTGTGTCTCCTCCATTGGCAGGTGGATTCTTTACCCCTGCCACCTGGGAAGCCCCATACATTCCTTGCACGCATGCATGCATGTTCAGTCACTTCAGTCGTGTCTGACTGTTTGTGACCCTACGGGCTGTAGCCCACTAGGCTCCTCTATCATAGAATTCACCAGGCAAGAATACTAGAGTGGATCGCCATGCCCTCCTAGAGGGGATCTTGCTGACCTGAGGGTGACCTGCATTTCTTATATCTCCTGCATTTAGGAGATAGGTTCTTTACCACTAGTGCCACCTGGGAAGTCTTAATGAGACTGTAAATTTGCTCAAGACTTTGGGTAACAATTTTGTATTATCTTATAAGTTGAAAATATCATTTCTAATGACCTAGCAATTCTACTCCTAGATATTTACCCTAAAAACAATTTTTACATTCACCAGTAGGCATATGCAGGAGCTTCTTAGCTATACTATTCGTAAGAGCAAAGAACTGGAAATATCAATGGATAAAGCTGTGGTGTAGTCAAACGATAGAATGCTATACAGCAGTGAAAGGATGGACTACAGCCTTAGGCGTTAATATGGATGAGAATCTCAAAAATGTTGACCAAGGAAATAAAGCTAGCAAAGAAAGGTACTTAGAGTGTGACTCCATTATATAAAGTTGAGGACAGGCAAAACTAAAACAATATAATTCAGGAATATATAGTCAGAAAGCAAAAAATATTTTAAAAGTTTAAAAGTTGATGTTTATTATTCTGTAAGTTGCACGTCCTTGTATTTTACCTCTGTATTGATGATACGTTTCATAGTATAAAGTAAAATATAAATTATTCATTTAATTTAATAGTCTGTGAGAGTAAGGATTACCCACTTACCTCATCTCTGCTTGACATCATTATGGAACTGCCTTCCAGACGTGGTTTATATCAACCAGATCCCTACTGAAACAGCATCAAGGCTTCCTATTCACCATAGTCTGACGTACAGCCACTCCGGGTGACAGAAGATTCAAGACCCTCCCCATTTAGACCCCAGTTGACCATTCTTGTTTTGTTTTCCACCACAGCATCTGCTGTAGACACACTTATCCACTCACTAATACTGAAACACACTATGAGTTCTCTCACTTCTTGATCTTTGTTTCTGCCATTTTGGCTACTTACTAATTTTAATTCTAAAAACTGTACTTTTTATCACCATCAAGCTACCTACTGCTAAGTCGCTTCAGTCGTATCCGACTCTGTGCCCACTAGGCTCCCCATCCCTGGCATTTTCCAGGCAAGAACACTGGAGTGGGTTGCCATTTCCTTTTCCAATGGATGGACATGAAAAGTGAAAGAGAAGTTGCTCAGTCGTGTCTGACTCTTAGCGACCCGATAGACTGCAGCCTACCAGGCTTCTCCGTCCATGGGATTTGCCAGGCAAGAGTACCGGAGTGGGTTGCCATTGCAGTTACTATTTTGCATTTTTAAAATAATCTATCTAGTTTCAATATGTTGTAAAAAGCAAATTTCGGGATCCAAACCAACAGACTTTTGGAGAAGGAAATGGCAACCCACTCCAGTGTTCTTGCCTGGAGAGTCCCAGGGACAGGGGAGCCTGGTGGGCTGCCGTCTATGGGGTCGCATAGAATCAGACACGACTGAAGCGACTTAGCAGCAGCAGCAGCAAAACAACAGACTTTAGTTTTATAGATAAGTGAAAAGTGCAGATACCAATGCACTAGCTTGTTCTTGTNAGGCAAGAACACTGGAGTGGGTTGCCATTTCCTTTTCCAATGGATGGACATGAAAAGTGAAAGAGAAGTTGCTCAGTCGTGTCTGACTCTTAGCGACCCGATAGACTGCAGCCTACCAGGCTTCTCCGTCCATGGGATTTGCCAGGCAAGAGTACCGGAGTGGGTTGCCATTGCAGTTACTATTTTGCATTTTTAAAATAATCTATCTAGTTTCAATATGTTGTAAAAAGCAAATTTCGGGATCCAAAGCAACAGACTTTTGGAGAAGGAAATGGCAACCCACTCCAGTGTTCTTGCCTGGAGAGTCCCAGGGACAGGGGAGCCTGGTGGGCTGCCGTCTATGGGGTCGCATAGAATCAGACACGACTGAAGCGACTTAGCAGCAGCAGCAGCAAAACAACAGACTTTAGTTTTATAGATAAGTGAAAAGTGCAGATACCAATGCACTAGCTTGTTCTTGTTTGTAAACTTTTTATTTTTTTGACTGTGCTGAGTCTTCATTGTTGTGCATGGGCTTTCTCTAGTTGTGGCAAGCAGGAGCTGCTCTTCATTGCAATGTGCAGGCTTCTCATTGTGGTGGCGTCTCCTGTTGTGGCGCACTGGCTTTGGGGTGCACAAGCTTCAGTAGTTGCAGCTCACCAGCCCTAGAGCTCGGGCTTAGTAGTTGTGACACACGGGCTTAGTTGCTCCATGGCGTGTGAAATCTTCCCGGACCAGGGATTGAACCCATGTCCCCTGCGTTGACAGGCAGATTCTTATCCACTGTACCACCAAGGAAATCTGGCCTGTGCTTGTCTGTGATCATCCTTCTGACAGAAGAATTTTTTTGTTTGAACTGAGCACACTTGTTTTTGCAACATGATTATAAAATTAGTAATTCTGCCCACTCATTGACTCTTACAACTATAATAATATTATTAATACTTTGTATTTTTCTGACTAGCTGTGGGTAACACAGCTGTTCAACCAATTATGAAGTAGCACGAGATTTCTCCTTCACCTTACAGTTTAGGAAACAGAAGACAAAGAACATTTTAATCAATAAAATCTGGTATGTGAGTTTAAATGATTGTGTTAGTACTAATAGGAGAAATTAAAACAGCAACAATAATATCCTGAATGTGAAAGTCCATGGGTTCCTGAGTTTTACCCGTTACCTGAATTACTCTGTTTACAGAAAAGTTTACTAAATAAAGATGAATTTATTCAACAAACATTTGTTGACCACCTGCCAAATGTAACACGTTAGACACTGACAGATTTACAAAGATTAATGATATGGCATGGTCAGTGTCTCCAGGAAGCTTCAAGATAGGAGGGGGAACCTACCAGTATTTTAGATCGGGTACTATAATAGCTTTTGTATGTGCTCCACAGATTAAGACATTGTGTTCTCAGTTCATACACTAAGAAGAGCACCTAGTACTTTTCCTTTACCATTGAAAGCCTTCAGAGTACATTCAGTAATTTGGTAAGCACACCAAGGAGGAGGGAGCCCTCTGAACTCTATCAGTGTGTTGTTTTCATTTTAAACAGCATCTGGTTCACTGGAGGCTTTAAACGAATGTTGATTAAAATATTTGTTCCTCTTGATTAAGATGATAGCAAATGATTAATGAATTCCATATCACAATTAAATGAAAATTTCTACCTTCCTGATTAACAGAAATATCCAGATGATAACAACTCTGGAACAGAAATCAGAGAAATTACTACGTAACCCTTAGAAGATGACAATCTTTTGTAAATGTGTCTGATCCTAGAAGGTTAGCACAGTTGCAGCTCTGAACTGTTATGAAGTTCATGGTTCAATTAGTACAGTTGCATACATGACTTTGAACTCTAACATTTGCTATGGATAGCACACATTCCTCAGCACAAATCTTCTCTTTGTCTCTTAGTTTGATTACGATTATGAAAATGCCAGGTTATACAGACTAGTACTATTGATGGCAAAATAATTAGTATTAAAGAGAATTTTGCATTATGGATCTTTGGATGGGTTCAAACAGAAAGAAAGCAGAGGGCTATTTTGTTGATAAGCAGTTCTACCTGCTATCAAGTAGATAGCACTTTGAAGGAGATCATGTAAAAATAAGAATTTCTTATGCCAACAAATATTACTAATGTTAATATTAATAATAGATAAATATTATTAATATTATTTGAAGATAGATTTAGATAAATTAAAAATGCCAAATTCAGAACAGAGATATAATTAATAAGCCAATATAAAGGATAAAACAGAATATAAAAATACTCAAGACAAAAGATAGGAAAAGAGGAAACAAAAGGACAAAGGACAGATGAGACAGATAGAAAATATCAAAACAATAGACTTTAACCCAATGATATTAATTATTCTATTATATATAATGACTAAACATTCCAATTGACACATTATTGACCAGGGGGTTTTTGCAGAAACTAAAGCCTGTGACCACTGATTTGTTACATAAGTGAATACTAAAACATCTTTAGTCAATAATGTTCAGGTAACAAAAGGTATATTAATACATCTCTAGTCAATAATGTGTTAAAAGGCAAAGATTGTACTCAGTCATGTCTGACTCCTTGCAACTCCATGGACTGTAGCCCACCAGGCTCCTTTGTCCACGGAATTTTCCAGGCAAGAATACTGGAGTGGGTTGCCATTTCCTACTTCCAGGGATCTTCCCAACCCAGGGATGGAACCCACATCTCTTGCATCTCCTGCACTGGCAGGAGAATTCTTTACCATTGTGCCACCTAGGAAGTCCAAAAGCCAAAGACTGCTTAAACCGATAGATTATATGCATCTATGAGAAACATTTAAAATAAAAGACATAATATCACTGATGTACATAGATGCAAAAGCCTCAAAAAATACTAGCAAACAGAATCTTAACAGCACATTAAAAGGATTATACACACTAATCAAGGCTGTATATTGTCACCTTGCTTATTTAACTTATATGCAGAGTACATCATGTGAAATGGCAGGCTGGATGAAGCACAATCTGGAAATATCAATAACCTCAGATATGCAGATGACACCACCCTTATGGCAGAAAGCAAAGAGGAACTAAAGGGCCTCTTGATCTACGTGAAAGAGGAGAGTGAAAAAGTTGGCTTAAAATTCAACATTCAGACAACTAAGATCATGGCATCTGGTCCCATCACTTCATGGCAATTAGATGGGGAAACAATGGAAACACTGAGAGACTTTATTTTCTTGGGCTCCAAAGTCACTGCAGATGGTGACTAAAGCCATGAAATTAAAGGACACTTGNTTCCAGGCAAGAATACTGGAGTGGGTTGCCATTTCCTACTTCCAGGGATCTTCCCAACCCAGGGATGGAACCCACATCTCTTGCATCTCCTGCACTGGCAGGAGAATTCTTTACCATTGTGCCACCTAGGAAGTCCAAAAGCCAAAGACTGCTTAAACCGATAGATTATATGCATCTATGAGAAACATTTAAAACAAAAGACATAATATCACTGATGTACATAGATGCAAAAGCCTCAAAAAATACTAGCAAACAGAATCTTAACAGCACATTAAAAGGATTATACACACTAATCAAGGCTGTATATTGTCACCTTGCTTATTTAACTTATATGCAGAGTACATCATGTGAAATGGCAGGCTGGATGAAGCACAATCTGGAAATATCAATAACCTCAGATATGCAGATGACACCACCCTTATGGCAGAAAGCAAAGAGGAACTAAAGGGCCTCTTGATCTACGTGAAAGAGGAGAGTGAAAAAGTTGGCTTAAAATTCAACATTCAGACAACTAAGATCATGGCATCTGGTCCCATCACTTCATGGCAATTAGATGGGGAAACAATGGAAACACTGAGAGACTTTATTTTCTTGGGCTCCAAAGTCACTGCAGATGGTGACTAAAGCCATGAAATTAAAGGACACTTGCTCCTTGGAAGAAAACCTATAACAAATCTAGACAGCATATTAAAAAGCAGAGACATTAGTTTACTGACAGAGGTCTGTCTCATCAAAGCTATGGTTTTTCCAGTAGTCATTATGGATGTGAGAGTTGGACTATAAAGAAAGTTAAGCACCAAAGAATTGATGCTTTTGAGCTGTGGAGTTGGAGAAGCCTCTTGAGAGTCCGTTGTACTGCAAGGAGATCCAACCAGTCCAACCTAAAGGAGATCAGTCCTGGGTATTCATTGGAAGGACTGATGTTGAAGTTGAAACTCCAAAGTATTGGATTTTGGCCCCCTGATGCGAAGTGCTGACTCATTTGAAAATACCCTGACGCTGGGAAAGATTGAAGGCAGGAAGAGAAGCGGACAACAGAGGATGAGATGGTTGGATGGTATCACCGACTCAATGGACATGAGTTTTTGTAAAGTCCGGGAGTAGGTGATGGACAGGGAGGCCTGGCATGCTGCAGTCCATGGGGTCACAAAGGGTCGGACACAACTGAGCAACTCAACTGAACTGAAAGTTGTAAGTGGAAAAGTTACAGTTAATACACAGGAATCTCTTGGATGCCTAAACACTAACAGTGAAAAATCAGAAAGAGAAATTAAGGAAACAATTCCACTTACCATGGCATCAAAAAGAATAAAATACCTAGGAATAAACTTATCTAAGGGGACAAAAGACCTGTACTCTGAAAACTATAAGATACTGACAAAAGAAACTGAAGATGACACAAACAGATAGAAAGATATACCATGTTCTTGGATTGGAAAAATCAATATTATCAAAATGACTATACTACCCAAGGCAATCCACAGATTCAAAACCATCTCTATCTAACTACCAATGGCATTTTTGACAGAATTATAACAAAAAAAATTAAATTTGTATAGAAACACAAAAGACCCTGAATAGCAAAAGCAATTTTTTAAAAAAAGGATTTATTTATTTTTGGCTGTGCTGGGTCTTTGTTGCTGCACTTGGACTTTCTTAGTTGCAGCAAACAGGACCTACTCTTCACTGTGGTACGTGGGCTGCTTGTGGTGGCTTCTCTAGTTGCAGAGCATGGGCTCTAGGCATAGGGTTTCAGTAGTTGCAGCACGTGGGCTCAGTAGTTGTGCCTTGTGGGCTCTAGAGCACCGGCTCAGTAGTTGTGGTGCACAGATTTAGTTGCCACATGGCATATGGGATCTTCCTGGAGCAGAGATCAAACCCATGTCCCCTGCATGGATTCTTAACCACTGGATCATCAGAGTAGACCAGCCAAAGCAATCTTGAGAAAGAAGAACAGACCTGGAAGAATGAGGCTTCCTGATTTCAGACTATATTACAAAACCATAGGAATCAAAACAGCCTGGTCCTGGCACAAAAGCAGAAATATAAATCACGAAAACAGGATAGAAAGTCCAGAGAAAAACCCATGTACTTATGGTCATCTAATCTATGATAGAGGAGGCAAGAATATACAATGGAAAAAATATACAGTGGTCTCTTCAATAAGTGGTGCTGGGAAAACTGGACAGCTACATGTAAAAGAATGAAATTAGAACCTTCTCTAACATCATATACAAAAATAAAATAGATCAAACACCTAAATGTAAGGCTGGTCACTATAAGACTCTTAGAAGAAAATATAGGCAGAACACTCTCTGATATAAATTGCAGCAGTATCTTTTTAAATATTACTTTATTTATTTATTTCAGCTCACCAAGTCTTAGTTGTGGCATGTGGGATCTTCAGTATTTGTGTGGCCCATGGGATCCTTAGTTAGGGCACGTGAACTCTTAGTTGTAGTGTTTTGGATCTTGTTTCCTGACCAAGGATCAAACCTTGGCCCCCTGTATTCAGAGCACAGAGTCTTAGCCACTGCACTATCAGGAAAGTCCCAGCAATATCTCTTTTGATCAACCTCCTAGAATAATGCAAATAAAAACAAAAATAAACAAATGGGACCTAATTACATTTAAAAGCTTCTTCTCAGCAAAGGAAACCATAAACAAAATGAAAAGACAGCCCACAGATGGGAGAATATATTTGCAAATGAAGCAACCGACAAGGGATTAATCTCCAAGATATACAAACAGCTCATGCAGCTCTATACCAAAAAGAAAACAACCCAATCAAAAAATGTGCAGAAGACCTAAAGAGATATTTTCTCCAAAGGAGACACACAGATGGCCAAGAGGCACATGAAAAGATGGTCAACATCACTAATTATTAAAGAAATACAAATCAAAACTACAATGAGTTATCACCTCACACCAGTCAGAATAGCCATCATAAAAAAAAACAAATCTACAAACAATAAATGTTGGACAGGGTGTGGAGAAAAGGGAACCCTCCTACACTGTCTAGAGAGATGTCTAGAGGGATGGATATTTGGATAGATATGTAATAAAGAAAGCAGAGTGAAATATACATATAGATTCTAGATGGTGGGCATTTGGGTAATAATCATATTATCCTTTCAACTTTTCTATACTTCTGGAAATTAAAAATAAAATCTTAAATAAAATCAATGATCTAACTTTCTACTTGAACAAGGTAGACAAATAGGATCAGCTACAAAAAACTTAGAGCTAGCCTTTATACAAATAGTAAAATATTAAATTATTTTTTTTTCTAAGTTCAACAACAAGGCAAAGGTGTCCTTTCTCATTATTTTAACTCAAGATTGTGTTGGAGATCTTAACCAATGCAAGAAAAAGAAAAGGATTACAGGTAGGAGAAGAAAAAGTAAAACTGTTAATCTTTGCAGTTAATGAAAAAGTTGGGAATCTGAGCATCTATAATACAACCCCTAGATCTGGTACTTCCAAGATCAAAGATACATAGTCAAAATTTACAAATCAATACTATTGGAAATACAATTGGGAAATGAAATGAAAACAATTCTATTTACAATAGCATAAAATACTTCAATTAACTTAACAAATTAACTTAGCAAAAGCTGTGCATGACCTCTAACCTGAACACTGCAAAAGAAATTGTGATATATGTAAACAATGAAATACTATTCAGTAACAAAAAGGAACAAACTGCTGATACGTGAATCAACTTGTTTGAATCTCAAAAATATTAAACTTAATGAAAGAAGCTAGAACAAAACTAGTATATAATATATGATTCATTTACATGTGCTTCTAGAACAGGCAAAACTAATATATAATGAAAAAGAAAATCAGGGCAGAGGTTGCTCCTAGATGGTATTGGGATCGGAATTGATTGGGATTGACTGGGGAGGAACATGAGAGAAACTTTTGGGATAATGGAAATGTTTTTAGGGGTGAGTTACGTGGATTTATGTAGTTACAGATATGTCTATTAATGTATGGATATATACATTTTTTAGCTTTGTCTGCTGAGAGGGCCTACAAACAATGACACATCAGTAGCAGTGAGCATACCTAGCACCCAGATTTTATTCTTTTATTGAAGTTTCTATCATTATCTAAATTTAAGACAATTTGAGCCTTATAATAAATGATAGAAATGGAGTATAATCCATTGAATAAAATAAGATTCTATGAATCCAATCTGTCCATTGGATTCTCCAGGCAAGAATACTGGAGTGGGTTGCCATGACCTTCTCCAGGGGATCTTCCCAACCCAGTGATTGAACCCAGGTCTCTTGCATTGCAGGCAGCTTCTTTACCATCTGAGCCATCAGGAAAGCCCTACAATAGAGTGCTCACTAAAAGATATAGAAGAAACAGTAAAGTTGGATACTGTTAGTGGACGTTGTAACTAGTGGGCAAAAATATTACACATAGAATATTTACATAGTATTGAAGTATTTCTACACAAATTACTTAATATTTACATAGGGGAAAATGTTAACTTTACAGTGGAGATATCTCATGGCCATTACCTAAGCTAATTAGTAAAGTTTGGCCAATTTGACTGGGGAATCCCTGGCAGCTCAGATGGTAAAGAATCTACCTGCAATGCAGAAGACCCGGGTTCAATCCCTGGGTTGGGAAGATTCCCTGGAGAAGGAAATGGACAATTTGACATCATGTATTTCCTGACATGATGCTCTAAGAAAGCTACAGCACCTCTCTGTGTTATTATTAACAGAAATGGATAACCTGAATCTAATTATGATGAAACATTAGACAAATTCAACTTGAATGACTTCCTGCAAAATATCTGATATATACTCTCATCACTGAGGAACTGTTCCATATTAAAAGAGACCAACAAGTCATAACATCTAAAAATAATATGGAATCTTGGGTTGGATCCTAGACAAGGAAAAATAAATATGAAGAATATTATGAAAAATATTATCTGGACAAGTGATGAATTTTGAATATGAACTTCAGAGTAAATAACAGTATAGTACCAATGTTAAATTTTCTGATTTGGGTCATGGTACTGATTACCTAAGAGAATGTTCTTGTTCTTAGAAAGTACAAAAGTATTTTGGGGTAAAGGCACAATTACCCTCTCTCCCTGGTAACAACTTAATTTTAAATGGTTCAGAAAGAATATACAAAAAAATATATAAATACATATATATACATATGCAGGCAGGCATATACAAACAAATATATATCAGAGAGAGAGAGAGAATGATAAATGGTGCAAAATATAAATTGTGAGTCTGGTAAGTATATGGGGTTTCTTACACTAGTCTTACAACTTTTTAGTAAATGTGTAATTATATCAAGGTCTTCTCTGGTGGCTCAGATGGTAAAAAAACCCACCTGCAATGCAGGAGACCTGGGTTCGATCACTGGGTCAGGAAGATCCCCTGGAGAAGAGCATGGCTACCCACTCCAGTATTCTGGCCTGGCAAACTCTATGGACAGAAATTAAAAGTTTGAAAAGTTATTTATACTACCAGCATATGTATGTTTAAGTGAACCTATGTGAGTGTGTGTGTGGGAGGGGGGAGGGTAAACATAGTGGCATGCTACGATATTTGTAAGTATATGAACTCAGTGTTCAGTTTGAAATGGTGGTTCTTATTCTTAAAGGTAACAAACCTCTTTACTGATAAGTCCCACCATTCTGTCTGCTTCAAATGCTTTTTTGTTTCATTGTTTAAGAAATACTGAGAAATCGGGAAAAGATAGCCTACTTTATTTTCATCTGTGATCAAAACTAGCAAACCTCTTTTCCAGAATCTACTCAGGATTTACCCTGCCAGGGAAAGTGAATATTTACAACCATGACTTCAGATCTGTTCATGAGACAATTATGTGTCTGTTGATTTGCTTCAAGGGATGGATTACTGAAAGGCATTAGTGTAATCCCAAGATGTGTCTAGTGTGAAAAAATGTGTCCACAAAAATCCACAAAGTTCAATAGCCAGCGATGTTTTATAAAACCCAGACAAATATGAAGCTTTAATGAATCTTTTTGGTTTTCATCTCCATCAGCATTTTATATGTACTTTGTTTAAAGAGTCAAGTGATTCAGCAAGTTTTGTTAAGAAAAAATATCAATATCCCGTGCTCCCTCTGCCTATTACCCACTCTTCAGAGGTAACCGCTTTCATCTTTTGTAGCTGATTATTTTTATGTTTGCTGCCATGTCTCTAAACATAATTAATTTTATTTCTTTGATTTTTCAGTTTTGTACATGGATATTTATTTGTAAACTTACTGTGGAAGGTAGGACCCAAATTCTCATTGCTCTCCCTTCACCCACCACACAGTTACACACCCTTCCTGTCTTTCCATCCTCCCCTCTCTCACAACCTCCAAAAACTGTTCTATCAAATTTGATTCAATCTGTATTAAGTAGGTACATAATTATGATCATGTAAATAGAATTTACAGCTGATGCAAGTCATGTACTATGATTATTGTCTTATCCTGAACATGCCTTTCTTTTCCCTGGAGTTAGTAACTGTTGTGTTTTGTAATTAGCTTACTTTTCCATGTACGTATCATGAATTCAGCCCCGAACTCTTTGACAGTTGTGTGAAATTCCTTTCAAGAAGTTCTGACACATCAAATATTCTAGTGGTTTCCTCTTCCAAGGAATAGTGCCTGTAATCTACTCTTGTCTGAACTGGTATGCCCATGTGCCTGGTGACAACTGTCATCCGGAAATTTCTCTTCACTGTCATCTAGTATGTGTGCATGGTCAGTCATTTCTGACTCTTTGTGATCCCATGATCCGTGGCCTGCCATGCTTTCCGCCCATGAGATTTTCCAGGAAAGGGGGTAGCCTTTATCTTCTCCAGGGGATCTTCCCAACCCACTGATCCAACCCAGGTCCCCTGCATGTCAGGTGGATTCTTTACCAGTTGAGCCACCAAGAAAGCCAGAGAAGACTGGAGTGGGTAGCCTATCCCTTCTCCAGCAGATTTTCCTGACCCAGGAGTTGACCGGGAATCTCCTGCAGTGCAGGCAGATTCTCTACTGGCTGAGCTACCAGGGAAGCCCTTTGCAGGGAAGAATACTGGTCATTTCCTACGCAAGAGGACCTTCCTGACCCAGGGACTGAACCCACTTCTGCTGTGTCTCCTGCACTGGCAGGTGGATTCTTTACCACTGTGCCACCTGAGACGTCCCCTCACTGTCATCATTCACCTCTCAGTTACTGTAGATGTCCTGTTCATTTTCATCTTGAGTTGTACTTTTGTTTTAGGGGAGCATATTCTCTAGTTACTTCAAAAGAAAGATGCAAAAGAATTTTGTTCTATTTTTTTGTTTTCTGAGTATTTGCATTTCTGAAAATATCCTTATTTCCCCAATGTACCTGATTTAGGAGTAAGTCCTTCACCAAAGACAATATCGTTGGGGATGGAACGAACAAATATGAGTTAAGATCCTGTTGCTGTTGTTGCTCAGTTGCTCAGACATGTCCAACTCTTTGCGACCCCACGCTGCAACATGCCAGGCTTCCCTGTCTATCACCAACTCCCCGAGCTTCCTCAGACTCATGTCCATTAAGTCAGTGATGCCATCCAACCATCTTGTCCTCTGTCATCACTTTCTCCTCCTGCCTTCAAACTTTCCCAGCATCAGGGTTTTCTCTAATGAGTTGGCTCTTCACATCAGGTGGCCAAAGTACTGGAGCTTCAGCTTCAGCATCAGTCCTTCCAATGAATATTCAGGATTGATTTTCTTCAGCATTGACTGGTTTGATCTCCAAGGGACTCTCAGGAGTCTTCTCCAACACCACAGTTCAAAAGCATCAATTCTTTGGCTCTTAACTTTCTTTAGAGTCCAGCTTTCACATCCATAATAACTACTGGAAAAACCATAGCTTTGACTAGACAGACCTTTGTTGGCAAAGTAATGTCTCTGTTTTTGAATATGCTGTCTAGGTTGCTCATAACTTTTCTTCCAAGGAGCAAGCGTCTTTTAATTTCATGGCTGCAGTCACCATCTGCAGTGATTTTGGAGCCCAAGAAAATAAAGTCTCTCACTATTTCCATTGTTTCCCCATCTATTTGCCATGAAGTGATGGGACTGGATTCCATGATTTTCATTTTTTGAATGTTGAGTTTTAAGCCAACTTTTTCACTCTCCTCTTTTACTTTGATCAAGAAACTCTTTAGTTCCTCTTTGCTTTCTACTATAACAGTGGTGTCATCTGCTTAACTGAGGTCATCAGTATTTCTCCCAGCAATCTTGATTATGGCTTGTGTTTCATCAAGCCCGTCATTTCACATGGCGTACTCTGAATATAAGTTAAATAAGCAGGGTGACAGTATACAGCCTTGACGTATTCCTTTCCCGATTTGGAACCAGTCTATTGTTCCATGTCTGATTCTAACTGTTGCTTCTTGACCTGCATACAGATTTCTCAGGATGCAGGTAAGGTGGGCCGGTGTTCCCATCTCTTGAAGAATTTTCCGGTTTGTTGTGATCCATACGGTCAAAGGCTTTATCATAGTCAATGAAGCAGAAATTGATGGTTTTCTGGAATTCTCTTGCTTTTTCTATCATCCAGTGGATGTTGGTAATTTGATCCCTGGCTCCTCTGCCTTTTATAAATCCAGCTTGAACATCTGGAAGTTCATGTTCCACATACTGTTGAAGCCTGGATTGGGGAATTTTGAGCATTACTTTGCTAGCGTGAGATGAGTGCAGTTGTGCAGTAGCTTGAGCATTCTTTGGAATTGCCTTTCTTTGGGATTGGATTGAAAGCTAACCTTTTCTAGTCCTGTGGCCACTGCTGAGTTTTCCAAATTTGCTGGCATATTGAGTGCAACAGTTTTATAGCATCATCTTTTAGGATTTGAAATAGCCCAACTGGAATTCCTTCACCTCCATTAGCTTTGTTCGTTGTGATAGTTCCTAAGGCCAACTTGACTTTGCATTCCAGGATGTCTGGCTCTAGGTGAGTGATCACAACACCATCATGGTTATCTGGGTCATGAAGATCTCTTTGGTATAGTTCTTCTGTGTATTCTTGTCATCCCTTCTTCATATCTTCTGCTTCTGTTAGGTCCATATCATTTTCATTCTTTGTTGTGCCAATCTTTGCATGAAATTGCCGGGAGCCAGCATGGGAATCCCACCCGTGAAACGGTCAGGTGGCAGAAATCCGATGGGCAAGGTGATTCGGATTTCAGACATTCCCCCTGAGTTTCCCTGATCGTCTACACCCCAAAAATAAGGAAACCCGAATATGCCTGCTGCCAGGAGCCAGTGTGAGGATTCCCACCCANTTAGGTCCATACCATTTCTGTCCTTTATTATGCCCATCTTTGCATGAAATGTTCCCTTGGTATCTCTAATATTCTTGAAAAGGTTGCTAGTCTTTCCCATTCTGTTGTTTTCCTCTGTTTCTTTGCATTGATCACCAAGAAAGGCTCTTTTATCTCTCCTTGCTATTCTTGGGAACTCTGCATTCAAATGGGTATATCTTTCCTTTTCTTCTTTGCCTTTAGCTTCTCTTCTTTTCAAAGCTATTTGTAAGGCTTCCCCAGACAGCCATTTTGTCCGTTTGCAGTTCTTTTTCTTGTGGATGGTCTTGGTCACTGCCTCCTATATAATGTCCAAACCTCCATCCATAGTTCTTCAGGCACTCTATCAGATCTAATCTCTTGAATCTGTTTCTCACTTTCACTGTATAATCATAAGGGGTTTGATTTAGGTCATACCTGAACGGTCAGTGGTTTTCCCTGCTTTCTTCAACTTAAGCCTGAATTTGGCAATAAGGAGTTCATGATCTGAGCCACAGTCAGCTCTGGGTCTTGTTCTTGCTGACTGTATAGAGTTTCTCCATCTTTCGCTGCAAAGAAAATATCAATCTGATTTCAGTATTGACCATCTGGTGATGTCCACGTGTAGAGTCTTCTCTTGCGTTGTTGGAAGAGGGTGTTTGCTACCACCCGTGTGTTCTCATGGCAAAATTTTATTAGCCCTTGCCCTGCTTCATTCTGTACTCCGAGGTCAAATTTGCCTGTTACTCCAGGTATCTCTTGACTTCAACTTTGCGTTCCAGTCCCCTATGATGAAAAGGGCATCTATTTGGGGTGTTAGTTCTAGAAGGTCTTATAGGTCTTCATAGAACCATTCAACTTCAGCTTCTGCAGCATTACTGGTAGGGGAATAGGCTTGGATTACTGTGATCTTGAATGGTTTGCCTTGGAAACGAACAGAGATCTTTCTGTCGTTTTTGAGGTTGCATCCAAGTACTGCATTTCAGACTCTTTTGTTGACTATGATGGCTACTCCATTTCTCCTAAGGGATTCTTGCCCACAGTTGTAGATATAATGGTCATCTGAGTTAAATCCACCCATTCCAGCCCGTTTTAGTTTGCTGATTCCTAAAATGTCCATGTTCATTCTTGCCATCTCCTGTTTGACCACTTGCAATTTTCTTTGATTCTTGGACCTTTCATTCCAGGTTCCTATGCAATATTGTTCTTTACAGCATCAGATCTTGCTTCCATCACCAGTCACATCCACAACTGGGTGTTGCTTTTGCTTTGGCTACATCTCTTCATTCTTTCTGGAGTTATTTCTCCACTGCTCTCCAGTAGCATATTGGGGCACCTGCCGACCTGGGGAGTTCATCTTTCAGTGCCCTATCTTATTGCCTTTTCATACTGTTCATGGGGTTCTCAAGGCAAGAATACTTTATTAGTTTGCCATTCCCTTGTCCAGCGGACCATGTTTTGTCAGAAGTCTCCACCTTGACCCATCCATCTTGGGTGGCCTACATAGCAGTCTCATAGTTTCTTTGAGTTGACAAGGCTGTGGTTCATGTGATGAGAGTGGTTAGTTTTCTGTGATTATGGTTTTCAGTCTGTGTGCCCTCTGATGCAGGAGGAGAAGAACCTGATGGAAGCTTCCTGATGGGAGAAACTGACTGAGGGGAAAACTGGGTCTTGTTCTGATGAGCAGGGCCATGCTCAGTAAATCTTTAGTCCAATTTTCTGTTAATGGGTTGGGCTGTGTTCCCTCCCTGTTATTTACCTGGGGCCAAACTATGGTGGAGGTAATCAAGATAATGGTGACCTCCTTTAAAAGGTCCCAGGCATGCACTGCTACACTCTGTCCCCAACCCTGCAGCA
>SJYA01001547.1:1218707-1335784 GCA_006410615.1 Neotragus moschatus | reverse complement strand
TAGTTCTTCAGGCACTCTATCAGATCTAATCTCTTGAATCTGTTTCTCACTTTCACTGTATAATCATAAGGGGTTTGATTTAGGTCATACCTGAACGGTCAGTGGTTTTCCCTGCTTTCTTCAACTTAAGCCTGAATTTGGCAATAAGGAGTTCATGATCTGAGCCACAGTCAGCTCTGGGTCTTGTTCTTGCTGACTGTATAGAGTTTCTCCATCTTTCGCTGCAAAGAAAATATCAATCTGATTTCAGTATTGACCATCTGGTGATGTCCACGTGTAGAGTCTTCTCTTGCGTTGTTGGAAGAGGGTGTTTGCTACCACCCGTGTGTTCTCATGGCAAAATTTTATTAGCCCTTGCCCTGCTTCATTCTGTACTCCGAGGTCAAATTTGCCTGTTACTCCAGGTATCTCTTGACTTCAACTTTGCGTTCCAGTCCCCTATGATGAAAAGGGCATCTATTTGGGGTGTTAGTTCTAGAAGGTCTTATAGGTCTTCATAGAACCATTCAACTTCAGCTTCTGCAGCATTACTGGTAGGGGAATAGGCTTGGATTACTGTGATCTTGAATGGTTTGCCTTGGAAACGAACAGAGATCTTTCTGTCGTTTTTGAGGTTGCATCCAAGTACTGCATTTCAGACTCTTTTGTTGACTATGATGGCTACTCCATTTCTCCTAAGGGATTCTTGCCCACAGTTGTAGATATAATGGTCATCTGAGTTAAATCCACCCATTCCAGCCCGTTTTAGTTTGCTGATTCCTAAAATGTCCATGTTCATTCTTGCCATCTCCTGTTTGACCACTTGCAATTTTCTTTGATTCTTGGACCTTTCATTCCAGGTTCCTATGCAATATTGTTCTTTACAGCATCAGATCTTGCTTCCATCACCAGTCACATCCACAACTGGGTGTTGCTTTTGCTTTGGCTACATCTCTTCATTCTTTCTGGAGTTATTTCTCCACTGCTCTCCAGTAGCATATTGGGGCACCTGCCGACCTGGGGAGTTCATCTTTCAGTGCCCTATCTTATTGCCTTTTCATACTGTTCATGGGGTTCTCAAGGCAAGAATACTTTATTAGTTTGCCATTCCCTTGTCCAGCGGACCATGTTTTGTCAGAAGTCTCCACCTTGACCCATCCATCTTGGGTGGCCTACATAGCAGTCTCATAGTTTCTTTGAGTTGACAAGGCTGTGGTTCATGTGATGAGAGTGGTTAGTTTTCTGTGATTATGGTTTTCAGTCTGTGTGCCCTCTGATGCAGGAGGAGAAGAACCTGATGGAAGCTTCCTGATGGGAGAAACTGACTGAGGGGAAAACTGGGTCTTGTTCTGATGAGCAGGGCCATGCTCAGTAAATCTTTAGTCCAATTTTCTGTTAATGGGTTGGGCTGTGTTCCCTCCCTGTTATTTACCTGGGGCCAAACTATGGTGGAGGTAATCAAGATAATGGTGACCTCCTTTAAAAGGTCCCAGGCATGCACTGCTACACTCTGTCCCCAACCCTGCAGCAGGCCACCACTGACCCTCGCCTTCCCCGGAGACTCCTGGACAGTCATGGGCAAGTCTGGGTCACTCTCTTGTGGGGTCACTTCTCCTTTCTTCTGGGTCCTGGTATGCACAGGGTTCTGTTTGTGACGTCCAANAAGATAATGGTGACCTCCTTTAAAAGGTCCCAGGCATGCACTGCTACACTCTGTCCCCAACCCTGCAGCAGGCCACCACTGACCCTCGCCTTCCCCGGAGACTCCTGGACAGTCATGGGCAAGTCTGGGTCACTCTCTTGTGGGGTCACTTCTCCTTTCTTCTGGGTCCTGGTATGCACAGGGTTCTGTTTGTGACGTCCAAGAGCCTGTTTCCCCAGTTCTGTGTAGGTTCTGGTGGCTCTGTGGTGGGGTTAATGGCGACCTCCTTCAAGGGGGCTTATGCTGTACCCGGCTATGTTGCACCCAGAGCCTCTGCCCCTGTGGCAGTCCACTGCTGACCTGGACCTCCACAGGAGACACTCAAACACAGTTCTGTCTCAGTCTCTGTGGTACAGAGTACATCATGCAAAATGCCAGGCAGGAACAGGCTGAATCAAGATTGCCAGGAGAAATATCAATAATCTCAGATATGCAAATGACACCACCCTTATGGCAGAAAGTGAAGAGGAACTGAAGAGCCTCTTGATGAAAGTGAAAGAGGAGAGTGAAAAAGCTGGCTTAAAACTTAACATTCAAAACACGAATAGCATGGCATCTGGTCCCATCACTTCATGGGAAATAGATGGTGAAACAATGGAAACAGGGACAGACTTTATTTTGGGGGGCTCCATTATCACTGCAGATGGTGATTGCAGCCATGAAATTAAAAGACATTTGTTCCTTAGAAGAAAAGTTATGACCAACCTAGACAGCATATTACAAAGCAGAGACATTACTTAGCCAACAAAGATCCATCTATTCAAAGCTATGGTGTTTCCAATAGTCATGTATAGATGTGATAGTTGGACCATAATGAAAGCTGAGTGCTGAAGAACTAATGCTTTTGAACTGTGGTATTGGAAAAGACTCTTGAGAGTCCCATGGACTGCAAGAAGATCCAACCAGTCCATCCTAAAGGAAATCAACCCTGAATATTCATTGGAAAGACTGATGCTGAAGCTGAAACTCCAGTACTTGGCTACCTGATGTGAAGAACTGACTCACTAGAAAAGACCCTGATGTTGGGAGAGATTGAAGGTGGAAGGAGAAGGGGACAACAGAGGGATGAGATGGTTGGATGGCATCACTGACTTAATGGACATGAGTTTGAGCAAGCTTCGGGAGCTGGTGATGGACAGGGAGGCCTAGCGTGCTACAATCCATGCTTTGCAAAGAGATGGAGATGACTGTGTGACAACTGAACTTAACTGATGTTACTTTCAGATGTAGCACATAGTGAATTCAAATTTTTATAAATTATACTGCATTTATAGTTATAAAAGATTGACTTTTATCTCCATGCTGTACACAATATATCTTTTAGTTTAACTATTTTTTAATGAGTATTTTAAACCTCCTAATTCCCTGCTCCAGTATTGCCCCACCTCACTTCCGTCTCTGAACTCTTAACCTATGATTTGTTCTCTTTATGTGGGCATCTGATTCTTTTTTGTATAATGACTACTGTTTTCATTTTTAGGTTGCACATGAAACTGATAACACAGTATTTGGCTTTCTCTGTCTCACTTATTTCACTAAACATAATACCCTCCAGATCCATTTATATTGTTGCAAATAGCAAAATTTCTTTCTTTTTATGGCTGAGTCATATTCCATTGCTTATATACACCATATCATCTTTATCCATTCATCTGTTAATGAACACTTAGGATGCTTCTTTGTATAGATTTGGTATCAGGGTGATACTGGCCTCATACAATGGTTCAGAAATGTTCCTTCCTATAAACAGTGGAAACAGTGTCAGACTTTATTTTTGGGGGGCTCCAAAATCACTGCAGACGGTGATTGCAACCATGAAATTAAAAGACACGTACTTCTTGGAAGAAAAATTATGAGCAACCTAGATAGCATATTCAAAAGCAGAGACATTACTTTGCCAACTAAAGTCCGTCTACTCAAGGCTATGGTTTTTCCAGTGGTCATGTATGGATGTGAGAGTTGGACTGAAGAAGGCTGAGCACCGAGGAATTGATGCTTTTGAACTGTGGTGTTGGAGAAGACTCTTAAGAGTCCCTTGGACTGCAAGGAGATCCAACCAGTCCATTCTGAAGGAGATCAGCCCTGGGATTTCTTTGGAAGGACTGATGCTAAAGCTGAAACTCCAGTACTTTGGCCACCTCATGCGAAGAGTTGACTCACTGGAAAAGACTCTGATGCTGGGAGGGATTGGAGGCAGGAGGAGAAGGGGACGACAGAGGATGAGATGGCTGGATGGCATCACTGACTCGATGGACGTGAGTCTGAGTGAACTCTGGGAGTTGGTGTTGGACAAGAAGGCCTGGCGTGCTGCAATTCATGGGGTTGCAAACAGTCAGACACACTGAGCGACTGAACTGAACTGAACATATTTATTTCACCTCCACATATGTGTGTTTGCATTTTTTTCTTCTTCTTGATTTATAGTTTCACAGCTTAGGGTGGCAAAAGATTCTTGGTATCATTTCAATTTTACAAATTTACTAAGGCTAGCATATGATAAGTCCTGGAGAATATTCCATGTACATTTGAAAAGAATGTGTGCTCTACTGCTCTTGGATGGAAATTCCTACATTTATCTATTATATCCCCCTTGTCTAATGTGTCATTCATTGTCTCTTTTATGAAACATCTCCAATCATATAAGACACATTAGAGGCCCCTACTATTAATGGGTTACTATCACTTTCTCTATGTTGTTAATATTTGCTGTTTCTATTTAAGTGGTCTTATTTCAGGTACATTTATCTTTTCATTTTTTTTATCTTTTTGGATTGACCCCTTGGTCATCAAGTAATGTCCTTCCTTACCTCTGTTAATAGTGTCTATTTTGGAGTCCATTTTTCTGATATAAGTATTGACACCCAATCTTTATTTTGATTTCTTTTGTGCATGGAGTATCTTTCTTCATCACCTCCCTTTCAGCCTGTGCTTGTCTTTGGGTCTAAAGTGAGTCTCCCATTGCAACATATATATGGGTCTTGTTTCCATATCAGTTCATTTACTATGTCTTTAAATGTTGTTATTGTTGTTCATTTCTGAAGTCATGTCTGCCTTTTTGTGATCCCATCGACTGCAGTATGCAAGGCTTCCCTTTTCTTCACTATCACCCAGAGTTTGTTCAAACTCACATTCACTGAGTCAATGATGGCATGCAACCATCTCATCCTCAGTGATCCCCATCTCCTCCTGCCCTCAGTGTTTCACAGCATCATAGTTTTTCCCAGTGAGTTGGCTCTTCGCATCAAGTGGCCGAAGTGTTGGAGCTTCAACTTCACTATCAATGAGTATTCAGGGTTGATTTCCCTTAGGATTGACTAGTTTGATCTCCTTGCAGTCCAAGGGACTCTCAAAGAGTCTTTCCAACACCACAGTTTGAAAGAGTCAAATCTTAAGCACTCAGCCTTCTTTATGATCCAAATTCCTCATCCATACATGACTACTAGAAAACCGTAGCTTTGACTATGTAGACCTTTGTCAGCAAATTGATGTCTCTGCTTTTCAATGCACTGTCTAGGTTTATCACAGCTTTCCTTTCAAGGTGGAACCATCTTTTAATTTCATGGCTGCAGTCACCATACACAGTGATTTTGGAGCCCACAAAAGTAAAGTCTGTCACTGCTTCCACTTTTCCCTCCATCTATTTGCCATGAAGTGATGGTACCAAATGCCATAATCTTTGTTTTTTGACTGTTGACTTTTAAACCAGATTTTTCACTTTCTTCTTTCAGCTTCATCAAGAGGCTTTTTAGTTCCTCTTTTCTTTCTGCCATTAAAGTGGTATCCTCTGCATATCGGAGGTTGTTGATATTTATCCTGGCAATCTTTATTCCAACTTGTGATTCTTCCAGCCTGGCATTTCACATGATGTACTCTGCATAGAAGTTAAATAAGCAGGGTAACAATATATAGCCTTCAAGGAATCCTTTCCCAATTTTGAACCATTCCATTGTTCCATGTCCCGTTCTAACTGTTGCTTTTGACCCTCATTTTCTCAGGGAACAGGTAAGTTGATCTGGTATTTCCATCTCTTTAAGAATTTTCCACAGTTTGCTGTGATCCACACAAAGGCTTTAGCGTAGTCAATGAAGCAGAAGTAGGTATTTTTCTGGAATTCCAATGAATGTTGGCAGTTGGATCTCTGGTTCCTCTGCCTTTTCTACATCCAGCTTGTTCATCAGGAAGCTCTCAGTTCACATAGTGCTGAGCATTACCTTGCTAGCATGAAATGAGTGCAATTATACAATAGCTTGAGCATTCTTTAGCATTTTCCTTCTTTGGGATTGAAATGAAAGCTGACCTTTTCCATATCTTTAATAGGAGCATTTAATCCAGCAATTTGCAGTAATGATTGATATGTATGTGTTCGCTGCCATTTTATAGTTGTTTGAGGGTTATTTTTGTAGTTCTTTTTTCTTTTTCTTTTGTTCTCTTCTTTTGTGACTTGGTCATCAGTGTTGTGTTTGGATTCTTTTTCATTCTCTCTGTGTGTATGTATTTTCAGATCTTGGTCCCCTTGTGTTTTACAGGAAGCAGCCCATCTATACATAATTAATTTAAGTTGTTGATCTCTTCATTTGAAACACATCTTAAAATCCTGCAGTGTGACTCTCCTCTCATCATTATGGGTTTGTTTATGGTTTTTAACATGATATTTTACATCTGTTTTGTATATACCTCAACTGCTTGATGTGCATACAGATGATTCTACTGCCTTTGTCTTTTACTCTTCCTACTAACTTTATATGTGGCTGATTTCCTATCTGTATTATATACTTATCATTACCACTGTACTTTTCCTCTCATAATTTTCATGTTGCTATTTGTGGCTTTTTCTTTTTATCTTAGAGAAGGCTTATTAACACTTCTTATACAGCTAGTTTGGAGATGTTGAACTCTTTTATCTTTTGTCTGTAAGATTTTTCAGCCATCCATAAAATCTTAATGGGAGTTTTGCTATGTAAAGTATTCATAGTTGTAAGTTTTTCCTTTCATCACTTTGAGCTAGGAGTCAGTGAAAATTACTACAAATAAAAAATGGTATCTGTAATAGTGAAGAAGTGAAATCCTTCCCCTAAAATAAAAAACTAGAATTTAGGGTAGGTCTTGGTTCTTTTCACTTCTACTTAATGTCTTTTCAGATGTCTTAGCCAGTGCAATAGGCAGGAAAAGAAGAAATTTGAAAACCTTAGAAATAATGAGGGAAACTAAATTTACATACAGATAACATGGTTGTGTATATAATCACATACACACACACATACAAATATGTGCCAGAAACATAAGTAAAATAAGATCATGAGATGGAAAGCAGCTATACAAAATTCAAAGATATGTCCACATATTTCCTATGATCAAAATTGAAAAATTTGAAAACATTACTTAAAACAGCATCATTAATATATAGTTAATGNACGAATCATCGGTCTATATTCGGTTCAGGATACAGGATGCTTGGGACTGGTGCACGGGGATGATCCAGAGAGTTGATCTGGAGTGGGAGGTGGGGGGGTTGGGGTTCAAGATTGGGAACTCATGTACACCTGAGATGAAAAAAAAATAAAAATTAAAAAAAAAAAAAGAAAATTATACAGCCTGGAGCCTCATTTTTCTTATATATAAAGGTAGATTTAAATGCCTACACTTCAGGATTGTACGTATTAAATACACTCTGATTTAGTGTGCATGAAACCTTAGCACGACGTCTTGCTTGTACTGACACTAAAGAAGCCGGAGCTTTCTTCAGTCATCAGTATCAGGTGTCTTTTCATACATTAGGACCAGTTCTGACTTTTAGAGAAGGTCCGGGCAATTCTCTAGGACTTCTTAACAAGATTAAACCTGAAAGAAAATGAAGAGCAATTTAGAACTTACTGATGGCTTACTAGCTTTCTTAATTTATATTTCCCCTAGATCAGTCTATTAAAATATAGAATTAAGAAATATTTATTCCTTTATGGCAATCTTACCTAGAACTCTTACTTCAATCTTTTTTTTCCCCATTCTGGACTCTAACTAGATTCTAGCCCTGGCCTCTGAGTGGTATTATTTCACTGTGATCTCCATGTACCTTGGAGAAGAATGATCAGCACCTCCTCCAAAGTGTGACTACTGTCAGAACACCCCATCAGAGTTCTAGTAGGAAGAAGAAAAATGGCTAGAAAGAGGTCTTGTTCCCTCACCCAGGTGAGTTCTGTGGGACCTGGAGATTACCTGATATCCTGAAGAACAACTCTCTGGGGGACTCAAGGCCCTGGTCACACAAGTTACTGAGAACCTTTTTAGTATATATATATGAGAAAATTTTTTTTGATCAGTGGCTACTGACCTGAGTGAATCTAAGGGGAAGAAAACATTTATTAAGGTATAAATATTTTATAGCATTTTTTTCTTAAAGACAGAAATATGTTCGATGCAGGATATGGGATGCTTGGGGCTGGTGAACGGGGATGATCCAGAGAGATGGTATGGGGTGGGAAGAGGGAGGAGGTTCAGGATTGGGAACTCATGTACACCCATGGCGGATTCATGTCAATGTATGGCAAAACCAATGCAGTAATGTAAAATAAAGTAAATAAATAAATAAAATTAAAGCAGAGAGCAAAAAAAAAAAAAAAAAAAAGACTACATCAGGTAAACTAAATAAAAAAGATATAAGAATGTATATTTAAAAAAAAAATTCTCAACTAATTCTGTATTTTTGATTTGTCATGTTACTTCAGGGATTGACTTATTTTCTTCTTGACAGTGTCATATATTAAAGTTTAGACACTATTGGATACCTTAAAAAAAAAAAAAAGACAGAAATAGAAAACGTTCAACCCACCGCCTCAGTGGACGTGAATCTGAACAAACTCCGGGAGACAGTGAAGAACAAGAGAGCTTGACTTCTACAGTCCAGTCTGTGGGGTCACAGAGTCAGACAGGACTTTGCGACTGAGTAACAAACGCTCTAGTTAAGTGAAAGATTCTGCCCACTAGGTGTCGCTGTTGCGCTTGACAGATAAAACGGTCTTTAACACTAAGGTTTTGGGGTTGTTGTTTTTTTTTTTTGGTCTTAAAAGGCTTATTTCCTTCTTTTTTTTCAAGCATTAGAAGACACCACCGGACGACCCAGACTAATTTGATCTCAGGATAATTTCCTTAAAAGGGAAATTATCAAGAAGGAGTTTCTTGTACAGAATTTAGGATTTGTCTAGAAGCATCCAGTGTCTGCTGAGGAATGACAATTTTCAAAGTCCCATCCAGGAAAGAACTTTTAATTTTCCTGTTAGCCTGTTCATTTGGGGGCGAAAGTTTATTTTGACGAACCCCTTCATTTTCCATGACCTGTGTCATGTATGCAACCCAAGACAGGCTTTCTTCTGACGATAGAAGTCAGAACATCGCTCCCATATTCTTTCCTTCTTTCGCATCCCAACCTCTTTTATGACCTAAGTCCTCAAAGCATAAAGTACAGTCATATTTCCATTTTTAAATCAAAACACTAGGGACTTCCCTGGTGGTCCAGTGGCTGAGACCACGACCCCAGTGCAGGGGGCCCAAATTCAATCCCTAGTCAGAGAACCAGTTCCTGTGTGCTGCAACTAAGACCTGGCAAAGCCAAATAAATTAAAAAAAAAATTTTTAAGATAATAAAAACAAAATTGTAACACTAAGCATTTCTCTAGTCAGGATTTACAAAGATGATTCAGATTTTTTCTTCATTTCTCTTTCCCTGTTGTGTTTATTAACAAAACAGAAACAAAAATCCTACTAGCATGTGGTTTTTGAGCCCATGAATGTTCCCTTATCCCTGAAGTTGTACTCAAATACAACAGATGGACTCACAGTCGGATATGACATATGCTGCATAGGGAGAAAAGAGTCAAAGGCTATTCACACTTCCAAAACAAAGAAAGGGAGGAAGGACTAAGGAGAGAAAAAGGCAATAGTGACAAGTCTTGATTGGTGCTGCCTGGTACCATGTGGCTCATTAAAATGTATTGAGGAGAAAGGTAAGCTCCTGGAAAGGAGCCACTCATCTATGTAAATGTTACTTTAACCGTCTTTTCGTTTAAGAACTTCTATACTTGCCGTTGTACAATTTCAGTATGAATGAAGAGTGATGGGAAAGTGACTTTAGAACTTCAATCAAACTTATTTTCCAGCGGCAGAAGATTGAGGAGGTAGAAGAAGTTTAGGAAGCTATTCTTCTCTGTGACTGGTCTTTCCTTTGCCAATATCTTCCTACCCCAAGAATGATTCAAATTAGTGAGTTAGGTTAACATTGTTTGATTTTTTGAAATCAGTTTTTGTTTCATAAAGTTCTATAATTTTCACATCATGTGAATTACCATCAGTATTCTGAGATGAGTACTATAAAGTACTGCATTGAATACTTTACAGTTAGACCTGAGTTTAAGTCCCAGCTTTTTCACTTACTGGTTGTGTTATCTTAGACACACATTATTATTATTATTATTTTACTTTATTTTACTTTACAATACTGTATTGGTTTTGCCATACATTGACATGAATCCGCCACGGGTGTACATGAGTTCCCAATCCTGAACCCCTCTCCCACCTCCCACCCCAAATCATCTCTCTGGATCATCCTCATGCACCAGCCCCAAGCATCCTGTATCCTGTATCGAACCTAGACTGGCAAATCATTTCTTACACGATAGTATACATGTTTCAGTGCCATTCTCCCAAATCATCCCACACTCTCCCTCTCCCTCAGAGTCCAAAAGTCCGTTCTATACATCTGTGTCTCTTTTGCTGTCTCACATACAGGGTTCTCATTACCATCTTTCTAAATTCCATTTATATGTGTTAGTATATTGTATTGTTGTTTTTCTTTCTGGCTTACTTCACTTTGTATAATCGGCTCCAGTTTCATCCACCTCATTAGAACTGAGTCAAATGTATTCTTTTTAATGGCTGAGTAATACTCCATTGTGTATATATACCACAGCTTTCTTATCCATTCGTCTGCTGATGGACATCTTGGTTGCTTCCTTGTCCTGGCATTATAAACAGTGCTGCGGTGAACACTGGGATACATGTGTCTCTTTCAATTCTGGCTTCCTCGGTGACACACATTATTTTTATTTGTTTGTTTGTTTGTTTTGGTCACAGCACACAGCTTGCAGGATCTTAGTTCCCCAACCAAACACATTATGACTTGCTTTATTGTGATCATTTGCTCTAATGCAGTATTCGTTTTATTGTGGTGGTCCAAAACTGAACTCATGACATCTCTGAGATGTTCCTGTATCTGTTTGAGTCTCTGCTTTCAATTCTTTTGGGTATATATTTCCTAGGAGTGGAATTCCTGGGTCAAGTATAGCTTTGTGTTTAAACTTCTGAGAAACTGACCAAATTGTTTTTCACTCTTTTTTTTTTATATTTATTTATTTGGCTGTGCCAAATGTCAGTTGCAGCACATGGGATCTTTGATTTTTGTTGTAGCATGTGAGATCTTTAGTTGGGGCATTTGAACTCTTAGTTGCAACATGTAGGATTTAGTTCCCTGACCAAGGACTGAATGCAGGCCCCCTGCATTGGTAGTGTGGACCACCAGGGAAGTCCCTCCCTTTAACTTTTTAATCTAGCTTCTATAATTTAAAATTTGACACATGATCAAAATGCAATTAATTGAAATAAACAATGAAATATAGCACCCTGAAATACTCTGTGTTCATCGTATATATATATAATATTAATCTAAAAGTACACTTGTTTAGAAACATTTTCACAATGGTGGAATAAGAACATATGAATCTGCTCATTCACAAAAGCAAGAGATTATGTTAGTGTGTTAGTCGATCAGTTGTGTCCAGCTCTTTGTGACCCCATGGACTATAGCCTGCCAGGTTCCTCTGTCCATGGAATTCACCAGGCAAGAACACTGGAGTGGGTTGTCATTTTCTTCTCCAGGGAATCTTTTCAACCCAGTGATTAAACCTGGGTCTCCTGCATTGCAGGTAGATTCTTTGCCATCAAAACTAGCAGGGAAGCCCCAAGGCAAGAGAACAATGACAAAAAATTGTCAAAATCAACTTCAGAACTCTAGAAATGAACGAAAGGGTTGCAATATTCTAGGATCACTTATTCAAGAAAAATGGCTAAATAGCAGTAAGAACAGTGAGCTTTGTGGCTCTTAATGTGCCTTTTTCCCACGCCTCTCCCCCTAGTTCCAGGATAGTCATAGAAACCATTGGCTTCACAGCTATGATAGACGTGAAAATCAGAAGCCTGGTAGCCACTGGTGGAGAGGGGCAAAGTGGATTCGACACTCCTACTCTTTCCATTCCCAGATAATTCTCACTATTTGACCTTTTAGCTCCTTGAAAAGCTCTGTTATCAAAGTTAGTCTTTATCTGACCTGCATCAGAGCTTACTCTGTGTGAATAGCCTTGTTATTATGGGACATTTGCCAAAAACAAGTCGTGTCAGTTGCTTACCACTGCAGGTGCACGAGGCAATTATATTAGTTGGAGATACTAAGACCCTGACCAAAAAAATTAAAAGGAAAGAATGTAGAATGAGATGTCTATGTTACAAAGGTTCCACATATTCCAGGAAATCTGGAAGGTCCTGTGCAGGAGTGGTGCTCTGCTCATGTTCAAGAAAGAGCTGAGAAAGCCATAATTTCTCACCTCCGACTGACCTTGAGGCTCTGCGCAAGAAGAAAATGAAGGTGAAGGCATAGTTGTAAGCTACCTGCTTATAGCATTGAAAACATACCCCAAAACATGCACAGAGTGGTGTTTAGGCTGAAATTTATAACTTTATACATCTATACTAAAGTAGAAGAAAGGACTTAAATCAATAAAGTAACCATACACTATAGGAAACTAAAAAAGAAGAGCAAGCCAAAACTAAAGCAAGCAAAAGGAAGGAATCAAAAAGATAAGAGTGGAAATAAATGAAATAGAGAATAAAAAAGTATATTAAAAACCCAACAAAGCTAAAAGCTGGTTTCTTGAAAAAAAAATGAACAAAATTGACAAACTTTTAAGTAGCTGACAAAGCAAAAAAGACCCAAATTACTAAAATCATAAATGAAAAGGAAATGTTACTACTGACCTTGCAAATAAAAGGATTATGGGGATCCTGTGAAGAGTAGTATTCTAGCAAATTGAAATAGGCAAATTCCTAGAAGGACAAAGCTACCAAGTGGACTCTAGAAGGAACAGAAAATTTGGATAGACTTAACAATCAGAGAGATTGAATTACTAACCAAAACTCTTCCCAGAAATGAAGGTCCATGCCCCAATGTCTTCACTGCTGAATTCTACCAAACCTCTAAAGAAGAATTAATAGCCATCCTTCACAAACTGTTCCAAAAAAGTAAGAGACAGGAATGCTTTCTTTCTAACTCATTCTGTGAAGCCTGTATGACTGATACCAAGACCAAACAAAGACACCACAAGGAAAGAAAACTACGAACCAATATTTTATGAATATTTTAAAAAATCTTATAAATATTTTTGCATCTTTAGGAAAATTGATGCAAACATTCTCAAGAAAATACTAACGTACCAAATTTCGTGATCTATTTATATAAAAGGGTTATG
Organism: Neotragus moschatus; assembly: GCA_006410615.1. NCBI lineage: Eukaryota > Metazoa > Chordata > Mammalia > Artiodactyla > Bovidae > Neotragus > Neotragus moschatus. Next base: position 1,322,539 of record SJYA01001547.1, on the reverse strand, counting down.
CACCACAACCACATGGAGTTTATCCCAGGAAGGCAAGATTGACTTAACCTACAAAAACATCAATGTAATAAAACACATTATTAGAAGAAAGGGTGAAAACACATGATCATGTCAGTAGGTACAGAAGATAATTTGACAGAATCCAGTATCCATTCCTGAAAAATCTCTCAGCGAATTAGGAAAAGGAGGGAACTTTCTCAACTGGATAAGGGACACTGATAAAGAAGACTACTGCTAACATACACTCAATGGTGAAAAACTAAATGATTTCCCTCATGTATCAGGAGCAAGACATGGATATCAGCTCTCATTACATCTTCTATCCAGCACTGCCCTTCAGTTTCTATCTAGAGTAATATGACTTTTTCTAAGAAAGTTTCAAGATTGGAAAGGAAGAAATTAAACTATTTAATGTAGGTGATATGATCTTTTATGTAGGAAATTCCATTATATCTACAAAAAGTACTAGAACCGATAAACGTGTTTAGCAAAATTGCAGCACAAAAAATTAATATATAACACTCAAATGCATTTCTATATGTTACCAATGAAAATTCAGGGAATACAAATTGAAAATACCATTCTCAATAGCATCACAAAGAATAAGATACTTGAAATAAATATACCCCCCCCAAAAAGGCAAGACATACACTGGAAACTACAAAAGATCATTGAGAGAAATTAAAGACCGAGATAAAGGGAAAGACATCTTGGATTGATGGAGTTCTTCATATTGTTAAGATGGCAATACTTCTCAAATTGATGTGTATATTCAATGCAATCTCAATCAATACTTCAGCTGCCATTTTTTGTAGCACGGTGCAAGTTGATTCTAAAGTTCATATGGAAGTACAAGAGACCCAGAATATCCAAAACAATCTTGACCAAGAATAACAAAGTTGGAGGACTCACACTCCCCAATCTCAAAACTTACTAAAAGCTATAGTAACCAAAGTAGTGTGAAGCTAGCATAAGGATAGACTTACAGACCAATGAAATAGCATTGAGAATCCAGAAATAAATCCTCACATTTATATCAATTGATTTTTGAAAAGAATGTCAAGAAAATTCCATAGGAAAACAATAATATTTTCCATGAATGGTGCTGGGATAATGGGATATCCACATATAAAAAAGTAAAGTTGAACTTCTACCACCCACAATACTAAAGTTGAATCTGACACCATTTATAAAAATTAATCAAAAAAGAATCATCAACTTAAATGTTTTAAATGTGAAAACAATAAAGAAACTCTTTTTGAAGGGAAAAAAAGAAACTTAGAAGAAAACCTAGATAAATATCTTTTTGACTTTGAGTTAGGCAATATTTTCTTAGCTATGATACCAAAAAGAGTAAACTATAAAAGAAAAAATAGATAACTGAACCTCATCAAAATTTAAAACTTGTGAGCTCCAAAGAACCTCATCAAGAAAGCGAAAAGACAGCCCATGGAATGGGAGAAAATATTTGCAAGCTATATATTTAATACTTGTCTAGTATCCAGAATATATGAAGAACTATTACAACTCAACAACAGCAACAAAAAGAGACAAGCCAGTCACGAAGGTGACAAAAGGTTTGAATAGTAGTGACTCAAAAAAACATATTAATACAAATAACCAGTAACCACATGGAAGGATGCTCGATATCATTAATCATTAGAGAAATGCAAACCAAAACCAGAGTGAGATACCACTTCACACAAGGATGGCTATAATCAAAAAGCTAGATAATAAGTACTGGTTAGGATGTATACAAATTAGAACACTCATCCATTGCTGGTGGGAATGTTAAATGGTGCAGCCACTTTGAAAAACAGTTTGGCAGTTCCGCAAATGGTTACATGCAGAGTTACCACATGATCCACTAGTCCTAGGCATACACCCAAGAAACACATGTTCACAGAAAAAATTCCAAAATTTCATAGCAGCATTATTTGTAATAACCAGAAAGTAGGAAAAAACCCAAGTGCCCATCAACAAAAGAATACAGTATATCTATGGAATATTATTTGGATATAAAAAGGAATGGAATGCTGATACATGCTACAAAAACATGCTGAGAGAAGGAAGTCAGTCACAAAGCACTACCTATTGTAGGATTTCATTTCTGTGAAATGTCCAGATGAGGAAGATTTATAAAGACAGAAAGTAGATCAGTGGTTGCCTAGACCTGAATTTGGTCGTACTTATGAGGTTGTGTGTTGATGGCTAAAGGGTATAAGGTTTCTTTTTGAGGTTAAAAAAAAAAGAGGCTAAAATGGATTGTGATGATACATGCACAACTCTGTGAATGTACTAAAAGTCATTGAATTGCACACAAATGAAAAGGTTATCAGAACATTTTAACATTTCTCGTATCTCCTCATTATTTTTCCCCATCTGTCTGGGGAACTTAAATCATTTCTTATATTCAAGTTATTTTTACCTTTAAATATATCTTTTATAAGACTTGCTAATAATATATTCTTTGTTTTGGAATTATTCATAATAATTATTGCAATATAATCTTATGATTAAATGGATTTTTAATTCTTAGCACCCATCCTTTGATACAGTCATCTCTCCTCTCTTTGAACCTCTATTTTGACTACTTCTCTTGGCTGACCAGAATTTTACTTGAGTATTTTTTCAGGAAGGGTTATGGGTAGTCCTTGGCTATCTAACACTGTTTTCTTCACATATGAAATGACATACTGACTAAGTATAAAAGTCATGAGACTCAATCTCTTTCAAGTACAAAGACATTGCATTGCTTTCTAGTATGTAATGTCATAGCAAAAAAGTCTGAGCTTAGTTTGATTATTTTTGTTGCTGGCATTTGTGCTTGATATTTTATTTAGTTTTATGCATGTATGTTTTTTTTTCTCTATTGACGTTCAAGATTTTCTCCAGCATGTATCTAAATATTGATCTATTTTTGTTAACTTTTTTTCTTAAACACATACTTCCCATTGACTTATGCAAGTAGAGAATCTTAGAATATACTACTCATTTTCCTAAAAATCTTATTGACTATTGAAGTCATTAAGATAATATGCATTATTTTAAAAACTAATTTGAAAATAGATTTTTTTGGAAATTTTCAATATTTAAGAAACCACATTTTATGGGCATCCTGTTCATATTATTTTATTCTTGTACTTCACAAAGATTGTTATTTTTATTTATAATAACCTGTCAATGGCAAAGAGACTTATGAATAAATGTTCAAAATAAACATCATGAAATAAGAAAACAAATCTACCAAATTATGAGTTTCAAGTTAATCAAATATTCTTTGCTCTAAGCTGTCAAGATAAAGCTTTCTCAGCTTTCAACTAAAAGAAAGAGGAGCAAAAATAGGGAGGGAAGAAGGACGGAAAAGAAGAAGCCAAAGAGAGAGGCAAAGAGAGACAGAGAGAAAGCATTAAAATTACCAGATGAACAAAATAGACCAAAGATTCAGGACAAAGGAGACACACACACACATACACACACACACACACACACACACACAGCAAGAAAGAGAAAAATTTTAAGTTATAAGGACTCAGTATAGGAGAAAACTACAATGGAGGTAGATTTAGAAAAAAGAATAAAAAGAAAAAATTAAGGAAACAAGAAAAATAGTTCAGAGAAAGATTAATAGTAATTTTTTAACTGGTACAAAAATTTATTCTGTTTTCATTGTATTATGCAGTGAAATTCAAAATAGGTAATTGCTCATCAAATCAACTGGAAATTTTAATTAAAATGCTAACCATATTCCTAACTTTGTAATTTGTCTAATCCTTGAAGTTTGGAAAGTTCTCTTCTGAATCCAAAAGTCATAATAATCCACCAAGGAAAAATTATTTTAGATTGCAACTAAGAAGTCAAGAACACAGTTACCACAAGAGTGTCAGATTTGGTATATTCTCCATCTCTGTTTTACAATATTTCTTATCACAGAAAAGAAATGGCCAGAAGAAAACCATAATTATTAATAAGATAGTGTTCAGCTCAGTTCAGTCGCTCAGTCGTGTCCGACCCTTTGCGACCCCATGAATCGCAGCACGCCAGGCCTCCCTGTCCATCACCAACTCCCGGAGTTCACTCAGACTCACGCACATATTGTATCTATTTTAACTTCTGATTGAACAAAAGGAGAGAAAATAAAGGTAACAAGGCCTGTTGCTGTTGGAATTTAAGCTGTTTAAAATAAATGTTAATTGAATTCTATATGGCGCTCCAGAGATAAGGCTTTAATGGTAATTTCACCCCTGCTCCCAACCTATGTTGAGACAGTAAAAAGTTCACATGTAGACTTTAAACATTAAAAGCACTAACAATTATAACAGTCTGAAGATACAACTTGGCATGAAATCCCTATGAGTAGAGTGTTTTATTTCATTTAGGTAAAAGTGAACAAAGAAGTTTAGGCAATGCAGCTAGTTTAAAAACAAAGGGAAAATGATGCTTTATGGGTTCATTTAGTGTGTGAAAATTCACTGAACCATGTAGTTATGATTTGTTTTTGTATATTGTTAAGAAAAAATTATCTCTGAATCAATTCATATGTTGTAAAATGCTCTTTCATTGGTATTAAAATATTAAAATGTCCACATATATGTTTTGTTCTACCAATATGAAAGGAGGCAGACTACACAGATATAATCACAGTCTTCATGTACTTTCTTTCTCAAATAGATAAGATATGTGAAGACAGACATACAACAGACCGACACTCAGTGAGCTGACCACTGATTGACAGCAGCATCACCTCTCTTTGTTTATGATAAAGTCCCAGCTAAGTGCCAGAACCTCTTCTTTAATAGCATCTGTTTATTCTCTGTCCTTGAACCATTGCCCACAGATCATTTAGAAGCTGTATCTGTCCAGCGTCTCAATTCCCTTTCCAAACCTCATCAAATTAATAACTCCTTATTAATGGTATACAGTGTGCTTTGTACTCTTTCTTATTCCTTTAACTTAATGTTTCTAAAACTTCAGTCTTTCATTTATGATCATCACAGTTTTCACAGTGTCATCATACCAACTGGGCTGTTAATTTTTAAAATAATTTGAAGTTGACTCATATTCCTTTCACTGTAATGCTTACTTTAACCTAGTCCTAAACATTATTATCCATGGAATTGTTGATTTTTTTTAATAGCGTGTCTGTGTATCATCAACTAAAATAATTATGTAAACCCCCAGTGGCATGCTAACCACACTTGAATAACCACAGCATTCTTGGAGTCAGCTTAGTTATCACCTAGTAAGAATGATAAGTGTACCAACATAGAATCTTGCCCTACAGAACATAAGCTGCTTTATCTCCTGTCTCAAAAGGTAGTCTTATTTTTTTGTAATCTCTAGTAAATAGACACATTCCAAGATGTGCATAACGAAGAATATTTAAGGAACTCTTTTGAATTTTAGTTTAACATGCTGGTTAGTTTCACAGATTAAAAAATTCTTTTCAGAAAAATCATGTGTGGATTTTTTTTTGTATAAAATTCTTTAGATTGGTTTAGTTATGACTGAAGTTTACTCTGATAATAATGACACATAAATCACTGTCTCTTAATTTTTATCATATAGAATGGTGAAAGTCAAACTCAGAACTTGTGGAATTTAAATAATAGGTAAAGGAAAAAATTGGACCTAGAGAAAAAATAAGGCTCTTTGTTCATTTATTCTGATTCTTGAGTGCATATTATATGCCTGCCATCTTTCTACATGCTGAAGACGCATCAATAAAGAAGTTTTAATAGACAAAAATACCATGATCATGCATACATAATAATTGTAATACAAAGTTTTATAAAAAAGTCTTAAAGTACATGTTTAACTTTGAGATACTCCTACTGAGATATTCCTATCAGTGTTTTCTAGTATCTCATTTCTTATTATTCTCATTTTCAAAATCTCTATTCTAATTACTATTTTAATTTATATTTATAAATTTTATTAAAAGTTATTTATTCTCAACATTTGCATATTATAAAAAGTTGAAACATAAAAGTTCAAACAATAACATAAGACTTTATTCTTCCATTTGTTCAGACTAAAAACATCAGTGTTACTGATTCTTTTCACTTTCTATGCCTCACCATTTTTGCAGTATCATCACACCAACTGTGTCATTATTTTAAAAAATATTTTAAAGTTAGCTCATTTTCCTTTCATCTTAATACCTACTTGATTCCTATCCTTCAATACCCCTCAAATTTTGTTGCTTGTACCTTCATAATATATCCTGAGTTCTACCACTTTTCTTGTCATTCTCACTACCACAATCTTAGTCCAAGACATCATCATCTATTACATAAATTATTGCAGTAGCCTCGCAGTGGATCTGCCAGCTTCTGTTCTTACTTTCCACCCTCCACATTCTACCTCAACAAAGCACCCAGAAAAATCCTGTTATAATGTGAGTCATATAATATTGTTCCTCTGCCCAAAGCACTACAATGAATTGTCATCTTACACTAAATACAAGTCAGAATTATTTTTCCTTTTTTTCTTATTGAAGTATAGCTGATGTACAGTATTATATGATACAGGTGTACAATATGGTGATTCACAGTTTTTTAGGGGGGATATGGGTTTAAGGAAAGATTTATTACTTGCAACAAATAAAGAGAACACCAGGGATTATTTTTCAAAATGTCTCCCAGAACTGCAAAACTGGGAAAGTCTTAAACTAAGGGTATGTGCATATCCATGAGGGGTGTTGAGCAGAGGAGAATTCAGCTTAGAACTGAGACAAAGGTCAACAGAGTCCAAGCTTTAGTTGATTGAAGTCTGGAGGGTCAACATCATTCCCTCCTCCACCTGGGTGGGGAGCCTTAATTCCTGGTGTCAGGACTGAACAGATGCTCAGGTTTTCGATCTTTTTGCAGAAAGAATTCAGTGAGAGACAAAGTGATGGGTAAGAAGTCATTTTATTTAGAGAGGTACATATTCCACAGGGCTTCTCAGGTGGCTCTTTCATAAAGAATCTGCTTGCTAAGCAGGAAACTCGGGTTCTATCACTGGGTCAGGAAGATCCCCCGAAGAAGGAAATGGCAACCCAGTCTAGTACTCTTGCCTGCAAAACCTCATGGACAGAGGAGCCTGGCAGACTATAAAACATTTGGACACGACTTAGTGACTAGACAATAACACGTTCCATAGACAGAATGAGGTTCATCGCAAAAGGTGAAAGTGGCCCTGAGAGAAACAGACTTCACAGAGAGGGCATGAGTCATCTCAGAAGGCAAGAGGCCGTGATTCACAATTTTTAAAGGTTATCCTCCACTTACAATTATAAAATATTGACAATTTTTCCTATGTTGTACAATATATCTTTGCACTTTATTTTATACATATTAATAATAGTTTGTACCTCTTACCCTCCTACCCTATATTGCCCCTCCCCTTTTCCCTCTCTCCACTGGCAACCACTAGTTTGTTCTCCATGTCTGTGAGTCTGCTTCTTTTTGTTATTGTTGTTGTTTTATTAATGTTCGTTGTAGTTTTTAGATTCTACATATAAGTAGTATCATACAGTTTTTGTCTTTCTTTGGCTAGCTTACTTCACTTGGCATAATATCCTCCAAGTCCATCCATGTTGCTGCAAATGGAAAAATTTCATTCATTTTTATGACTGAGTAGTATGTCATTTTGTGTGTGTATGTGTGTATCTCATATCTTCTTATCCACTCATCTGTTGATGGACACTTAGGTTGCTTTCAAGTCTTGGCAGTTGTAAATTGTGCTTCTATAAACATTGAGGTTCATGAATCTTTTCAAATTATATGTATATATATGTGTGTGTGTGTATATACAGCTTATATGTACTATAAGTTTTATAATGTCACCTTGCTTATTTAACTTATATGCAGAGTACATCATGTGAAATGTTGGGCTGGATGAAGCACAAGCTAGAATCAAGATTGCCTGGAGAAATATCAATGACCTCAGATATGTAGATGACACCAGCCTTATGGCAGAAAGTGAAGAACTAAAGATAAAGAGCCTCATGAAGAAAGTGAAAGAGGAGAGTGAAAAAGTTGGCTTAAAACTCAACATTCAAAAAACAAAAAACATGGTATCCAGTCCCATCACTTCATGGCAAATAAATGGGGAAACAGTGGTAACAGGGAGAGTTTATTTTATTGGGCTCCAAAATTACTGCAGATAGTGACTGCAGCCATGAAATTAAAAGATGCTTGCTCCTTGAAAGAAAAGCTATGACCAACCTAGACAGCATATTAAAAAGCAGAGACATTACTTTGATGACAAAAGTCTGTCTAGTCAAGGCAATGGTTTTTCCAGTGGTCATGTATGGATGTGAGAGTTGGACTATAAAGAAAGCTGAGCACCAAAGAATTGATGCTTTTGAACTGTGGTGTTGGAGAAGACTCTTGAGAGTCCCTTGGACTGCAAGGAGGTCCAACCAGTCTATCCTAAAGGAGATCAGTCCTGAATATTCATTGGAAGGACTGATGCTGAAGCAGAAACTCCAATACTCTGGCCACCTAATACAAAGAACTGACTCATTGGAAAAGACCCTAATGCTGTGAAAGATTGAAGGCAGGAGGAGAAGGGGACTACAGAGGATGAGATGGTTGAAAGGCATCACAGACTCAGAGGACACGAGTTTGAGTAGGCTCCAGGAGTTGGTGATGGACAAGGAAGCCTGGTGTGCTGCTGTCCATGGGGTTGCAAACAGTCAAACACAACTGAGTGACTGAACTGAGTACTTGTATAATCTCATTTAAGCCTCTCAATAACTCTATGCACTAAATGTTNGCAGGCTCTGAGAGTTGGTGATGGACAGGGAGGCCTCGTGTGCATCTCTCCTTGGGGTTGCAAAGAGTCGGACATGACTGAGTGAACTGAACTGAACTGATCCAAGAATAGAATGTGGACTCATATAGTAGCTCTACTTTTAGTTTTTTGAGAAACTGCCATACCATTTTCCACAGTGGCTGCACAATTTACATTTACATTAGTAGTGTTTGAGGGTTCCCTTTTCTCCAATCCTTGCCAACATTTGTTATTTGTGGTCTTTTTCACGATAGTCATTCTGACAGATGTGAAGTTTCACTGTGGTTTTGATTTGCGTTTCCCCTGATGGTTAGCAATGTTGAGCATCTTTCATGTGCCTATTGGCCATCTGCATTTCCTCTTTGGGAAAATGTCTATTCAGTTCTTCCACCCATTTTAAAATCAGATTGTTTGTAGAGTTCTTATTATTCTAGGAGTTTTCTATGTTTTTGTATGTAGTTACAATAAATTCAGTTTTCACTACTAGATGATAATCTAAGAAAATAATTCATTTCATTAACTCATTATTTCATCTATAGACATTTGGGGACCTTTCAGTTGTCTTGCAATTATAAATAATGTCCACAGTAAGAAATGCTAAAAGAAATTCTTAAGGATAGAGGAAATGATATTAGACATAATTTCAGAAGTTTGGGAAGAAATGACTAACTCTTATTTATAGTTAACTGATTTTCAACAGGGTGCCAAAAAATTCTAGTGGGGAAAACATGTTTTTTTCTAATGAATGGTACTGGGACATTCAGATATTCATTACGTAAAAGAATGAAACTGGACCCATGTATCACACTATATATGAAAATTAACTCAAAATTGATCATTGACCTAAATGTAAGAGCTTAAACTATAACATTGCTGGGAAGAAAAAAAACCTAGATTTGGATTTTCTTGGATTTAGGTTAGATGCTGGTTTCTTAATGAGACCCCAAAAACACAGCAATAAAAGGAAAAAGAATAAATCAGACTTCATCAAAATTAAAAACTTCTGTTCTTTAAAAGAAATCATAAAAAAAAAGAAAAGATAACACATAGAATCAGAGAGAAAATATTTGCAAATCATGTATCAGATTAGGGACTTGTATTAAGAATGATTAAAAAATACAACTCAACAATAAAAGCACAAATACCTTAATTTTTAAAGTGAGCTAAGTATCTCAATAGACAGTTCTCCAAAAGAGACTTGCAAATGGTCAGAAAGCACATAAAAGATGCTTAACATGTGAATTAAAACCACAATGAAGTGTCCATTTCAATAATTGAGGCCTGAAAATTCTGGGTTCCAACCCAGTGGGAAAATTTGGCCTCTGACTAAAGAGGAGACCCATGTTATGTTTGAGAAGACAGCAAAATTCATCAGAGAGAACCTTCAGCTACTGGTCAACAGGTCCTACAGCACCTACTGTTTCAGGCTGCACAATGACCGCACAGTGTACTGTGTGAATGAGATGATCTTGAAGTTGGCCGTGGGTATCTCTGGTGACAAGCTTGTTTTGCTTGGGAGGTACTTTGGAAAATTCCCTAAGACCCACAAGTTTCAGTTGGACGTTACAGCTCTGGATTACCTAGCACCCTATGCCAAGAATGGGGCTTCCCAGGTGGCGCTAATGGTAAAGAACTCACCTACCAATGCAGGAAACATAGATGTGTGTTCAATCCCTGGGTGGGGAAGATCCCCTGGAGGAGGACATGGCCACCCACTCCAGTAGCTAGCCTGGAGAATCCCCATGGACAAAGGAACCTGGCAGGCTACCGTCCATAGTCCATAGTGTCACAAAGAGTTGGACATGACTGATCAACCTATCACTATGCCAAGAATAAAGTGTCCCTGAAACAGAGCAAGCCTTCCTGTCTGCGAATCATGAGCTGAAATCTGGACTCGGTCGAATTACTGGAAATACTTCTCAGTACTAGGGAGTCATGGGGAACTCCTTGGCAGACATCCCTTTGGCTTTTGGGGTGGCAGCAAAGTCTACACAAGACTGCAAGAGAGTCTGCAAGACTCTGCAAGACTACAAGATCATGATTATGGTGGCATTTCATCAAGCAGACATTGGGGCATATGTTCGGCACGAAGAGACCTTGACTTTAAACCATCACGATAACCTGGGGCTGTGTAGAAGGGCCTAACTTTGATGCCTGATCTGTAGACTCCAGCATCGGAAAAGGCAATGGCAACCCACTCCAGTACTCTTGCCTGGAAAGTCCCATGGATGAAGGAGCCTGGTAGGCTGCAGTCCATGGGGTCACTAACAGTTCGGCACTAATGAGCAACTTCACGTTCACTTTTCACTTTCATGCATTGAAGACGGAAATGGCAACCCACTCCAGTATTCTTGCCTGGAGAATCTCAGGGACGGGGGAGCCTAGTGGGCTGCCGTCTGTGGGGTCGCACAGAGTCAGACACGACTGAAGCGACTTAGCAGCAGCAGCAGACTCCAGCATCTTGTTGAATTTTGTCAACACTGTGACCTGTTCAGGGACTCCTTGATTTAATATTCACTCGATCATGGACAAAGTCGGATTCTCATACAGAAATGGCTCAAAAATGAAGTTTTGGATCTTTGTGATTGTGGAATAGAATACTGTGCTTTATATTAGAATCAGAGGGTTTCTTGTATTGAGTAACAAGTTCTAAATTGTTGGAACTGAGGAGAAGATGAGCTTATTATTGTTATCTGTGATAATATTTTCCAAATGATAAGAACATAATGAATTTTCTTATTTATTAATACAATGAAAGATAGATATTTCCATATCAGAATACTAGGGCATGTCTGAAATTTTACAAATGAAATTTGGATAAAATATAAGAGCAGTTTATTCTGATTTTCTATATGGTAGGTGCTGTGTGGTGTGGAAGAAAAACTTGGATTCAAACAACAGTTCTCACATCTATCAGATATATGGCCTTAGGTGGGGCATTAAACTTTAATAAGCTTAATTTCTTCAAAAAAATAGTTAAACTGTCTTCCTAAGCATAGTTCTTAGAATTAGAAATCATAACTGTAAAGCACTTAGCACAGTGCCTGGCAAATAATAGGTGTTGAATAAATAGTAAGAATTATTTATTTCTGTGATGATTCTACTGAGTATTTCTGTTACCGAGTAGGATCTTATGAATATTATTTGATTATATCTTGACTTTTACAAGCAGTTTATCAGTCTTTCTTGAATGATATGATCTCACACTGAATGTTATTTTTATGACCCTGATTTCCTAAAACATATTTTATCTTATAAATCTTTTTTTTTAATTTTTAATTTTTATTTGTTTTGTTTTTTAATTAAAAAAATTTTAAATTGAAGTATGGTTGATTTACAGTGGTGTGTTGGTTTGGGGTGTATGGTAGGGTGATTCAGATATATGTATACACATATACATAAATATATTCTAATAAATCTTTACTTACCTGACTAAACTGCATGAAAAACCACTAATCAGAGACTGAAATAATAATTCAGCTCTTCCATCCTTCCCCATGCCTTCCAAAATTATTTTTAGAATTATTAAAATATTTTTTCATTTTGATGTATGGCAAAAGCCAACACAGTATTGTAAAACAATTATCCTTCAATTAAAAATAAATAAATTTTAAAAATTTTAATGAAAAACATTACAAATTTTTTAAGCTACCTGTATTGTAAGGCAATTTCTTTGGTGATTATACTGCTTATTTTAAATTCCAAAGGTAGCATCTCTAAAATAAAACATTTTTCAATTACTAAAAAAAAAAACACAACACAACTGCACAATAAAATAGGAGTTTAACTATTTCACACTCTACAATAGTTAAAGTTAAAAAGATAGACAGTACTTAGTGTTGTTGAGAATATGGAGAAACTAGAACCCTTATACATTGCTGCAGGAGTGCAAAATAGTGCAGCTACTTTGGAAAAAAAATTGGAAGTTCCTCACAACTTTTAAAATACAGAGTTACTACATAACCTGCATTTCCAGACTTACTCTAATGAGAGGCCCTGGCAAGTGACATATCATGAACATTATGTTCCTTATTTATAAAGTAAGAAAGGAATCTGTTTGTTGATAATTTATTTCTTTTGTGTTTGTTGTATTTAGTTGCTCAGTCATGTCCGACTCTTTGTGGACTATAGCCTGCCAGGCTCCTCTGTTCATGGGATTTTCCAGGCAAGAATATCAGAGTGGGTTGCCATTTCCTCTTTCCAGGTATCTTCCCAACCCAGGGAATCAAACCTGTGTCTCCTGCAGTGCAGGTGGATTCTTTACCCACTTAGCCATCACTTAACTTCAAACAATAACAACAAAAATAAAATCTTTGGCTTTCCATAAGAAAATGAAAAACCAGCTCACAGACTGGAAGAAAATATTTGCAAAATAACACATAAGTTTGATAAATGGACTTTATAAAGAACTCTGACAACAATATAAAGACAATCCAATTTAAAATGGACAAAAGATTTGAACAGACACTTCACAAAAGAAGATACACACACGCACATGTATGTTAAAGTCTAATCAGCAAATGAAGATGCTCAATATCACTAATCATCATGGAAATGCATATTAAAATCATTTAGATACTTGTCTTCCCACCAAATAGAGTGAATAACATTAAAAAAAATTGATGACACCAACTAAAGTAATTGGAAGTCTTGTATATTGCTTGTGGAAGTGTAAAATGGTACAGTCTCTTTGAAAAACAATTTCACAATTTTTAAATAAAAATAAGTATATACCTATTCCATGTCGTATCAATTCAGCCCTAGATATTTTCTTAAGAAGAATGGAAACATATGTCCACAAAAGGATTTGTACAGAATACTTACAGTAGACTGATCTATAATAACCCCAAGTGAAATAACCCAATGACCATCACTGTGTGATAATTCATGCAATAGAAAATTAATTAGCAATAGAAATGAATGAACTACTGATACATGTAAAAACACAGATGAATCTCAAACACAGTAATTTCAGGGAAAGAAGCCAACACAAAAGAATGTTTGCTGTATAATTTTGTTTACATGAATTCTAGAACAGATGAAGGTAATCTATGCTGATAGAAGTCAGGTCAGTGGTTGCCTGGAGGAAGGGATTGACTACCAAGGGATATAGAGGAATTTTCCAAGGTTATGTAAATGTTCTGTATTTTGATTGTGGAAATGGTAGCTCAAATATATACATTCATTTAAACACATTGAACTGCACTTAAAATTTGTGCATTTTACTCTAATCCACAGCAAAGTTTATTTAAAAAATAATGCTACTAGAAATGTTTATATGAGTCATTTCTGTACCTGCCACATACATGTACATTTTTTACATGTTCTAGATATACATAGTATATACCTGGAAGTGGAAATCCTCTATCTGAGAGTTTGCAAATTTACTGTTTTACAGGATAATGTGAAATTGATCTTCAAAATTATTTTTCCAACTTACACTTTTGATTTTTTGCCAACTTACACACAAATGATTTTAACAACTTGCACTGGCAAGTGTTCCTATTGATTTCCATCCTCATCAGCACTTGGTATTTTCTGATTTAAAGAATTTTCCAATCAATGACTAAAAATATTACCTGACTACGGTCCTATTAAAAATTTTGGTCATTATTAATAAGGTTGAACTTTTTATTTTTCATATTGATCATTTGGATTGTCTCTCCCTAAAGTTGCAGTTCAACTAGTGTGTTTCTTTGACCCCTTTTTCTCATTGATTTTGTAGAATTTCTACATATATTCTGAACTCTAGATCTTTGACACGTGCTGAAAATATCTTCTTTCTGTAACTTGTCTTTTTACTCCTTTTAAACATTCTTTTGATGAACAGTTCTTAGTTTTAATGTGGGCTTTTCTTTTCCTTTATGATTAGTGCTTTTTAATGCCTTCTTTAAGAAATCACTTGGCTTCCCTGGTGGCTCAGAGGTTAAAGCGTCTACCTCCAATGCGGGAGATCTGGGTTTGATCCCTGGGTCTGGGAGATCCCCTGGAGAAGGAAATGGCAACTCACTCCAGTATTCTTGCCTGGAGAATTCCATGGACGGAGGAGCCTGGTGGGCTACAGTCCACGGGGTCACAAAGAGTCGGACACAACTGAGCAACTTCACTTTCTAAGAAATCACTCCATATCCTGAAGTTATAAAGATATTTTCTATTTTCTTCAGAAAGTTTTACAATTTTTGTTTTCCACATCTAATCTTTAATCCTTTCTCTTAGTATGTGTAAAGCTAAGCTTACTGTAGAAAAGAGAACTCAAAATGGGGGGCTTAAAGAATGTAGACTTTTTTCCCTTTCAGCTTTAAAGTGGGTCTTGCCCACCATGCCCAGCTCCTTCCCTGATCAGGGATGGAACCATTGCCCCCTGCAGTGGAAGGGCAGAGTTTTAACCACTGGGCCACCAGGGAAGTCCCAAAGTGGACATTTTAGTCTGGAGACTGGCTTTGTTTTATGGAGTCACTGGGGCCCCAGTTTTAGACGGTGTCTCTCCCAGTGGTGCTCAATGCCACTGCTCTGCTGTGTGTGCTCCGTCAGACCCACTGTTTGTGGTCCCATGGACTATGCCTGCCAGGCTCCTCAGCCTATGGAATTTTCCACGCAAGAATACTGAAGTGGGTTGCTGTGCCGTTCTCCAGGGGGTCTTCCCCATCTGGGGACTGAACCTGTTTGCGTTTCCTGCCTTGGCAGGTGAGTTCTTTACCACTGAGCCACCTGGGAAGCCATGGCAAGCTATATCCCTTCACTTTAAGTCTCCTTTAAGCAGCCAGTCCCATCACTTCATGGGAAATAGATGAGGAAACAGTGGAAACAGTGTCAGAGTTTATTTTGGGGGGCTCCAAAAGCACTGCAGTTGGTGACTGCACCCATGAAATTAAAAGATGCTTACTCCTTGGAGGAAAAGTTATGACCAACCTAGATAGCATATTCAAAAGCAGAGACATTACTTTGCTGACTAAGGTCCATCTAGTCAAGGCTATGGTTTTTCCAGTAGTCATGTATGGATGTGAGAGTTGGACTGTGAAGAAGGCTGAGTGCCGAAGAATTGATGCCTTTGAACTGTGGTGTTGGAGAAGACTCCTGAGAGTCCCTTATACTGCAGGCAGATCCAACCAGTCCATTCTGAAGGAGATCAGCCCTGGGATTTCTTTGGAAGGAATGATGCTAAAGCTGAAACTCCAGTACTTTGGCCACCTCATGCGAAGAGCTGACTCATTGGAAAAGACGGCAGGAGAAGAAGGGGACGACAGAGGATGAGATGGCTGGATGGCATCACTGACTCGATGGGCATGAGTCTGAGTGAACTCCAGGAGTTGGTGATGGACAGGGAGGCCTGGCGTGCTGTGATTCATGGGGTCTAGAAGAGTCAGACACGACTGAGAGACTGAACTGAACAGAACTGAACTGAAGTAGTAGCTGTAAAAAGGAGACATTGCTGCTTGGATTAAGGAACAAAATGGAAGAGATAGCATGGATAGAACCTGGTGACTTGCAGGAGGGGCTCCCACAGGCTGTACCCAGTCCCCCAGAGGAGAGAGTCCACAGCTGCGACCTCACGGGGGTGCCATGAAGCTGGTCCTTGGATGCTGAGCACTGCTCCTGCTCAGACGTCTTAGGGGATGGTACCAAGACTGGTGTTGGGACTTCTGGGAGGAAGGTGTCAGGCCTTTGAAGCTGTGAGCAGCAGTAGAGGTGGGAGGCTGGAGGTACAGCTGTTCTTGTGCTGCTCAGAAGTTCTGACTGCGACTGGAAGCAGGAGGCAAGCCCCTTCTCCCTTCTGCCTTCCTATCTCTGTCTCTCACTGACAAAACCTAAGAGAAATCATCTGGCAGGGGAACAAACAGTGCTGCTATTTGTGGAAAACCTTGTACATTTGTTGTTTTGTCTTTGTGGAGATAACTCCTCGGGGTAAGTTCTTAGAGGGATTGTATGTCGCTTTGCTAGATATTGCCATATGTTTCTCCATATGAGGTTGACCCATTTTGTACTGTCAGCAACAACACGTGAACATATTCGTGCACAGAGCCACAGGAAGAGAGTGCATTGTCAAACTTCTGAATTTTTGCCAAACCAATAGATTCTAAATGATATTACAGTAGAATTTTAATTCAGATTTCCTTTATGAAGTTGAACATTGTCTCGTATGTTTGAGATCCATTTATGTATCTTTTTCTGTGAATTGTCTGTTTGTGTCTCTTGGCCATGTTTGTATTGGATTTTGATAATTTTACTTGTATATATTAGGACAAATAGCCCTTTAATTTCATGTGAGTAGTAATATTTCCTCCAAGTCTGTCATTTATCTTTTGACTTTGCTTATCAACTTAACTCCAGAAAAAAAATCATGTTAGTACCATTATGAAACTGACTTATATTTATGTATTAATTTTAAGGAAAATGAACATCTTAATTTTATTTGCCTTATCCAAGAACATGAGATCCTTTTAATTTGTTCAAGATTACTATTGTAATTTCGAGTATTTTAAAGATTTTTCTCATATAAGTTTGCATATTTCTGGTTGTTTGCTGTTTAGTATTTTAAATTTTGTTGCTTTTATAAAGAAGGTTTACTTTTACATTAAGTCTTCTATCTTACTCTTTGATATATCTGAAGGGTAATATTTTTTGTATGTTAACTTAAAATTTAGCAGCCATTACTGAATTCTTTAATGTTTGTGTTAAATTCCTTGGATCTTATATGTTTATTCTAAAAACATTGGCAAGTGTAATTTCACTTCTTTATTTCCAGATTTTGTGCCTTTAATTGAATTGTTTTATTGCACTGGCTAATCTCCATTAAAGCAATAAGTTACAGTGAGATAGTGAGCATCTTTGTTTTGTTCTTGACCTTTAGTAGGAATGCCTCTGATGTTTCCCCAGTAACATGCTGTGACATATTTTGTTATTTTATTATGTTAGGGAGTATCCATCAATTTCTATTTTATTAAGTTCTTTTTTTAAAACAGAGGAAAAGATGTGGAATTGTATAAAAAGCCTTTTCAGCCAATGTGGAGATAATCTTAGCATTTTCCTCCTTGTATCTATTAATATGATAAATTATATTAATGGCTTTCTTAATATTGAACAATCTTTGTATTCCTAGAATAAACCCATCTTGGTCATAAAGTTTGGGTTTAAAAACTTTTTTTTTAACAGACTTTATTTTTTACAGCAGTTTTAGGTTCACACAATATTGAAAGGAAGGAATAGAGATTTCCCATATACTCCCTGCCCCACAGACACAAAGCCTCTCCCACTATCAGCATCCTCCACCTGAGTGGAACATCTATTACAATCAAATGAACCTGCACTGATACATCATTATTGCTCAAAGTCCATAGTTAACATGAGGGTTTATTCTTGGCTTTGTACATTCTATGGGTTTGGACAAATGTGTAATGATATGTACCCACTATTATAGTATCATACAGAATAGTTTCACTCTCCTAAAATTTTATACATCACCAATTTACCCCTGTCTCCTCCAATCCTTGGAAACCACTGATCCTTTTATTTTCTCCATAATTTTGCCTTTTCCAAAAGGTCATATAGTTGGAGTCATACAGTATGTAACATTTTCAGATTAACTTCTTTCACTTAATAATAAACATTTAAGATTTCTCTGTGTCTTTTCTTGACTTATTAGTTTCTTTCTTTTTTAGCACTGAATAATATTCCATTGTCTGGATGTATCACAGGTTATGTATCCATTCACCTACTGAGGACATCTTAGTTGCCTCCTTGTTTTGGCAATTATGAATAAAGATGCTGTAAACATGTGTGTGCAGATTTCTGTGTGGATATAAGTTTTCAGCCCATTTGGATACATAACCAACTGGTGAATTGCATAAAGTATCTTTTTCATGCGCTTTTATATTCTGTTCCTGATGATGCTGACTTAAAATTCTTTACATTTATATACATGAATGAGAATGGAGCAGTATTTGCCATATTTTGGAATTGATGTTATGCTGGCTTTGTAAAAACAATTTGGAACGTTTTCTTCTTTTAAAATGCTCTGAATCATTATATATAACTATTAAATAACAGCTCTTTGGAGATTTAAAATTTCCTTGTGAAACCATCTGGGCCTGGCACTTTTTGTGTGTGAGGAGACATTACTTTGCCAACAAAGGTCTGTCTAGTCAAGGGTATGGTTTTTCCAGTAGTCATGTATGGATATGAGAGTTGGACTGTGAAGAAGGCTGAGCACCAAAGAATTGATGCTTTTGAACTATGGTGTTGGAAAAGACTCCTGAGAGTCCCTTGGACTGCAAGGAGATCCAACCAGTCCATTCTAAAGGAGATCAGCCCTGGGTGTTCTTTGGAAGGACTGATGCTAAAGCTGAAACTCCAGCACTTTGGCCACCTCATGTGAAGAGTTGACTCATTGGAAAAGACTCTGATGCTGGGAGGGATTGAGGGCAGGAGGAGAAGGAGACGACAGAGGATGAGATGGCTGGATGGCATCACCGACTTGATGGACGTGAGTTTGAGTGAACTCCAAGAGTTGGTGATGGACAGGGAAGCCTGGCGTGCTGCAATTCATGGGGTCGCAAAGAGTCAGACACGATTGAGCGACTGAACTGAACTGAACTGAACAGAACTGAGGGTTTTGATATCTTTAGTTTTTAGAATAAAACTGATTAGTGTAGGCTTTTTACCTTTACTGGCACCCCACTCCAGTACTCTTGCCTGGAAAATCTCATGGACAGAGGAGCCTGGTAGGCTGTAGTCCACGGCGTCGCTAAAACTCGGACACAACTGAGCGACTTCACTTTCACTTTTCATTTTCATGTATTAGAGAAGGAAATGGCAACCCACTCCAGTGTTCTTGCCTGGAGAATCCCAGGGACAGGGGAGCCTGGTGGGCTGCCATCTATGGGGTCGCACAGAGTCGGACACGACTGAAGCGACTTAGCAGCAGCAGCAGCAGGGATTAATTTTGGCATATTGTGATTTGCATTAAATCTAGGTTTTCAAATGTAGATTTGCAATACTATGAAAATAATTATATCAACTACTTCAAATATGCAGATCCATCAGTTCAGTTCAGTCGCTCGGTTGTGTCTGACTCTTTGTGACCCCATGGACTGCAGCATGCCAGGCCTCCCTGTCTATCACAAACTCCTGGAGTTTACTCAAACTCACGTCCATCGAGTCGGTGATGCCATCCAATCATCTCATCCTTTGTTGTTCCCTTCTCCTTCTGCCTTTAGTCTTTCCCAGCATCAGGGTCTTTTCAAATAAGTCAGCCCTTCACATCAGGTGGTCAAAGTATTGGAATTTCAGCTTCAGCATCAGTCCTTCCAATGAATATTCAGGACTGATTTCCTTTAGGATGGACTGTGGATCTTCTTACTGTCCAAGGGACTCTCAAGAGTCTTTTCCAACCACAGTTCAAAAACATCAATTCTTCAGCACTCAGCTTTCTTTATAGTCCAACTCTCACATCCATACATGACTACTGGAAAAACTGTAGCTTTGACTAGATGGACCTTTGTTGGCAAAGTAATGTCTCTACTTTTTAATATGCTGTCTAGGTTAGTCATAACTTTTCTTCCAAGGAGCAAGCATCTTTTAATTTCATGGCTGCAGTCACTATCTCCAGTGATTTTGGAGCCCCTCAAAATAAAAGTTTGTCACTGTTTCCATTGTTTCTCCATCTATTTTCCATGAAGTGATGGGACCAGATGCTATGATCTTAGTTTTCTGAATGTTGAACTTTAAGCCAGCTTTTTCACTCTCCTCTTTAACTTTCATCAAGAGGCATTTTAGTTCTTCACTTTCTGCNAGTCACTATCTCCAGTGATTTTGGAGCCCCTCAAAATAAAAGTTTGTCACTGTTTCCATTGTTTCTCCATCTATTTTCCATGAAGTGATGGGACCAGATGCTATGATCTTAGTTTTCTGAATGTTGAACTTTAAGCCAGCTTTTTCACTCTCCTCTTTAACTTTCATCAAGAGGCATTTTAGTTCTTCACTTTCTGCCATAAGAGTGCTGTCACCTGCATGTCTGAGGTTATTGATATTTCTCCCGGCAATCTTGATTCCAGCTTGCGCTTCTTCCAGCCCAGTGTTTCTCATGATGTACTCTGCATATAAGTTAAATAAGCAGGGTGACAATATACAGCCTTGANTCTCCTCTTTAACTTTCATCAAGAGGCATTTTAGTTCTTCACTTTCTGCCATAAGAGTGCTGTCACCTGCATGTCTGAGGTTATTGATATTTCTCCCGGCAATCTTGATTCCAGCTTGCGCTTCTTCCAGCCCAGTGTTTCTCATGATGTACTCTGCATATAAGTTAAATAAGCAGGGTGACACTATACAGCCTTGATGTACTCCTTTCCTGATTTGGAACCAGTCTGTTGTTCCAAGTCCAGTTCTAACTTTTGTTTCCTGACCTGCATACAGATTTCTCAAGAGGCAAGTCAAGTGGTCTGGTATTCCCATCTCTTCAAAAATTTCCCACAGTTTGTTGTGATCCACACAGTCAAAGACTTTGGCATAGTCAATAAAGTAGAAGTAGATGTTTTTCTGGAACTCTTGCTTTTTCGATGATCCAACAAATGTCGGCAATTTGATCTCTGGTTTCTCTGACTTTTCTAAATCCAGCTTGAACAGATGATACCACTCTAATGGCAGAAAGTGAAAAGGAAATAAAGAGGCTCTTGATGAGGGTGAAAGAGAAGAGTGAAAAAGTTTTCTTAAAACTCAACATTCAAAACACTGAGATCTTGGCATCTGGTCCCATCACTTCATGGCAAATAAAAGGGAAAAAGTGGAAACAGTGGCAGATTTTATTTTCTTGGGCTCCAAAATCATTGATTCCAGCCATGGACAGTGATTATAGCCATGAAATTAAAAGAGACTTGCTCCTTGAATGAAAAGCTATGACAAACCTAGACAGCATATTGAAAAGCAGAGACATCATTTTTCTGACAAAGGTCTGTATAGTCAATTCTATGGCTTTTTCAATAGTTGTGTATGGGTATGATAGTTGGACCATTAAAACTGAAGAACTGATGCTTTTGAACTGTGCTGCTGGAGAAGATTCTTGAGAGTCTCGTGCACAGCAAGGAGACCAAATCAGTCAATCTTAAAGCAACCCTAAATATTCATTGGGAAGGACTGATACTGAAGCTGAAGCTCTGATACTTTGGCCACCTGATGGAAAGAGCCAACTCATGGAAAAAGACCCTGATGATGGGAAAGATTGAAGGCAAGAGAAGGGGGCAACAGAGGATGAAATGGACATGAGTTTGAGCAAACTCTGGGAGCTGGTGAAGGACAGGGAAGCCTGGCGTACTGCAGTCCATGGTGTCACGAAGAGTTGGACACAACCTCGTGACTGAACACCAAATAACAATGTAAACTTTTGTTTCTAAAGCCCCTTAGATTTCTTTTATTGAATGTTTATGCTTTCTTCCCTCTTTTCTGGAATAGGTTCATTACTGGTCTGTCATTAAAATATTTTTTGTTTTCCAATAATCAGCCTGTGTTGATTGTTTATTGGTCCTATTGGTTCTGTATATTCAGCCTCATTGCTTTTATCTTTATTTTCTTCCTCTGCTTTTCTTTGCTTTAGGTTTTCATGTTAGAGATAGAATTCATTTATTCTCATTGTATAAATGTTTGAAAGCTATAAAATTTTTTCTAATCACTAATTAGTTTTTTATAGATTCTGCTATGTATTGTTTCCATTAGCATTATTTTTTGGAAATGATTTGACTTTATGTTGTACTTTACCCTTTTCTAACACTTCTTTAATAGTATACTTTAAAATATTCACATAGGAAAGACTGTTTTCTGATTTTGTTATCAATTTTTAGTTTTATTATGGTATTTATTGCCATTATTGTCTAACCTAAATACTATTTGCATGGTTTTTACTTTTTTCTACTATTGAGGAGTTCTTTGTGACATAATACAAAGCCAGTTTTCATGACTGAGTCTATATGTGCTTAAAAAGAGTATATTCTCTATTTTTGAGGTTAAATTTGAATATGTCAATAATGCCTACTTTATTTATTACATTGTTTAGCTTTTCAATCTGTGCTTAATTTGCTCCATTAGACTTGTCTTTCCTTGAGAGAGATATATTGATGTCTTTTATTTTTATCTATTTATTTTTAATTGTAAGCTGAGTGGTGTGACTAATTTGATGCTGTGCTTTTGAGAGCAAAACAAAAAAGATGTACAACAGGATTTCTCTAAATGATACCTTTATTTCTGCTGAAAACTTTTCTAGGTTCTAATCCAGGAATTGCTACTACTAATTTCACGCTATTAGGGAAATCTTTTTCTCTAGAGGCTCATTCTTCTTTTATGTAAAATGAGGTGAGCTATAGAATATTTTTTTAACCCAATACTTTGCTTTGCCAGTTCATAAAAGTACCTTTTGAAATAGTACCTTTCTAAGTCCCACTGTTATTTACTGAAGTTATTGTAATCATAGCTATCATTTGCTGAGTGCCTACTGCATGCAAGCTTCCATGCTTAGCACTTTACATAAACAACTTCGTTGAATCATAGCACATTTGTTTTTTCTTCAAACTCTAGAATATTGAATAGGGAGAAATTCGATTGAGTGCCTCACTATTTTAGGAGACTGTCTACTGCATACCTTGGCAGGGCACACTTGCATGTTGTTGGAAACACCTTTCTACTTGAAGCAGGACAATGGTCAGAAAGATCACATTGGTCCAGGGAGCAAGTAGCCAACATTTATTTGTTAGTTTCCGGATTTGGCAGGAAACAAGACCAGAATGAGATAAGGAGCTCAGGCCTTTACAGGGTGTGATTGGACTCTTAGACAATGAGAAACAGAGCCCTTTTCCTGGCCAGCTATTTTCA
Source organism: Neotragus moschatus (assembly GCA_006410615.1). Taxonomy (NCBI): domain Eukaryota; kingdom Metazoa; phylum Chordata; class Mammalia; order Artiodactyla; family Bovidae; genus Neotragus; species Neotragus moschatus. The sequence continues at coordinate 1,298,905 of SJYA01001547.1, read as the reverse complement.
TCCCAGGCTTATACATGTGTTCCCAGTGTGGTAAAAATATGATAGCAAAAGATTGATCCTTGCAGTAGGCAGAGTTAACATCTTAACAAATTGTTTAGTTGTATATCAATCTCCTGATATCTTTAGTGGTAACACTGTTAATAAGATAGAAGTAAGTGGTAACATTGTCTTACCCCACCTTAGTATAATATCTGCCTCTTGGCCTAGAGATACTTTGTGTTGTTCTTAAATTCACTTAACCATCAGGCCAATCATTTAGCATCATGATCTGCTATTGCCATCATGTTGATAAATACATGTAGAGACTCAGTTACTAATAAACTTGCTTTCCTCCTTGAAAAATGAAGATGCAGCCTGTAATCCTTCTCAACCTGTTACCCAAGTACCACCCTAGAATTTACTTCCAGTATAAAATCTGTTGCCTTTCTTATTCAGGCACTCTGGATGCAGAGACGAGGGACTCACAGTCTAGTGTGGGGTGCAAAATGTAAACAACAACTCTAGTTCAAAGAGGAGTCGCTGCCTAACTTAGAGAGAGCTGTCTAGTTCCTTTAATGGCATCAGGATGTCCAACTCACTTGAATGCCTCAGATCAAGTTTTCTCTCTCGCTCTGTTCAACGTGCCAGCATATTTTGAATGTCTGCCTCAGTAGTTCTCACCACAAGCCACAGCATGCTTGTCTGCCTAGTCACAGATGTGCTTTGTTGGATCAATTGCAAAACCTGTGCTTCCCACAGTTGGAGCTAGCAAAGTCTCTCAGGTGGGCTATTGAGGTGGGTGTATCTTTTGCTATAAATATGGAGGCCTGATGTAAATAATAGCTAAGATACATAACATGACATCATGCTGTGTTATTGTATGGTATCTGTGTTTCGGTGCATGGGAGAGTGTGGGCATAGCTCGGTTCATGGCAGCCCTTATTCCGCCAGTCAGAGATATAAGCATATGAGCCATCCGTTCACATGCCTAGTGTTATATTTCAAAAGAGCGAGGTGTGTCTCTGTTTGGCTTAGCATTACATTTTATTTTTGTTTCAAAATGTGGAGGACCTGTTTCAGTGCTCTTGCCCTTAGTCTAATTTGTGGATTTAAAAGTATATATTAATATCTAAATTGGCATGGCTAGGAAATGCTACAGGTAATTAAAAGGCTCTAATTGGGGATATCTGAAAACATTTTGAGACACTTTATTCTGGACTAACTTAAGTGCACTGGATACAACATGGAATATGGAACAACAGTCCTTTCACTTTGAGGACTTTTAATCTAGATGCTTAGAAGGCAACAATAATGAAGAAGTTATCTTCCCCAGAGACTGTTTCCATGATGATTTTGCAGCATTTATTATAAAAGAAGCAATCAACATAAACTAGAAACAAATAGAGAAGGAAAATAGTAGACAATGCTTTGTGGACAATTTCGTTAATCCTGGAGACCTGCTCTACCCCAAGGTTGATTTGCATGCATTACATCAGGCAAAATGGTGCTACAGGAAAGATACACCAGGACAAGAAGAATCTTCTTATTATGTAGACCACTGTTATGAACCAAGGCATTAATAATAAATAATGCAGACCTATATAGTCCAAGAAGAGAAGTGAATACTATCAGAGCTATTATCTTGGAAAACAAGGATTGGTAGTGTGCTGTAGATTGTGCAGTAAATTGGTAGTATGCCGTTTTATTTTTTAAAGAGTTAAGCTATTATCAAAATAATGTGCTTTTAAAACAACTTACCCAAATCATCCTGCTACAGAGTTACAGCTGTTTGAAATAACTGTCCCAAATTGTGGGTGCAATTTTCAGCTAATTTTTTCCATGTTAACTGAATGCATTCAGTTCAGTTCAGTTCACTCAGTCATGTCCGACTTTTTGCGACCCCATGAATCGCAGCACGCCAGGCTTCCCTGTCCATCACCAACTCCCNAGGTTGTTCAGTCGGAGAAAGCAATGGCAGCCCACTCCAGTACTCTTGCCTGGAAAATCCCATGGATGGAGGAGCCTGGTAGGCTGCAGTCTGTGGGGTCGCTGAGAGTTGGACACGACTCAGTGAGTTCACTTTCACTTTTCACTTTCATGCATTGGAGAAGGAAATGCCAAGCCACTCCTGTGTTCTTGCCTGGAGAATCCCAGGGACAGTGGAGCCTGGTGGGCTGCCGTTTATGGGGTTGCACAGAGTCAGACACAACTAAAGTGACTTAGCAGCAGCAGCAGCAGCAGCAGCGGTAAAGTTCAGTGGTAAAGAATCCGCCTGCTAGTGCATGAGTCTCATGAGATGCAGATTTGATCCCTGCATTGGGAAGATCCCTTGGAGGAGGACATGGCAACCGACTCCAATATTTTTGCCTGGAGAATCCTATGGACTAGAGGAACCTGGCAGGCTACAGTCCATAGTGTCACAAAGTCAGATACAACTGAGCAAGCACATTGTAGGAGTTAGCTAATTTTCATTACAAAATGCTGATTAGTAAGAAATAATTTTTATCTGAAGTGTAAATTGCAACAAAATAAATAAAGCTGTTCAGGATTATTCCCCATGCCCTCAAACCTAAAAAAACCCTGCAACAACTCATGCATCTAAGTTGTTAGTACTATGGTAGGCTATAATCAACGTTTGATGAGATTGTTTGATAAAATAATGCACGAATGCATGCTGGAACTTTTAGTTAAAAATTGTTAGTGGTTCAGAAAGAAAACAAGAGGATTTACTATATAGCCTGTTTATAAAGCAGTTAAAGGCATGTTTTATTATTTGTGCTAGTATGTTGACAAAGAAAATAGGTAACTAGCAGTCTCTTGTTTGACTTTCTTTTGTAGTTACTCATTTGATGACATTGAGTAAAAAATTTTCCCCTGTTAATAGGCCTTTGTTTAAAAGAAAGTATGTTACCTTTGTAGTCTCTATACTCTTTTTCATCATAGAAAGTTCCAACTAAGTTGGGTAATAATTAATTTTGTAAATAGTGTTTAGTCCGGAACTGATTGTATTTCCTTCTGAGCCAAGTGGAGAGGAAACTCTCAATCTGTAACCACAGGTTGAAGGTTTGGTTACAAGACTGTGTTCGTGATGGTTTCTGAGACTTGGAAGGTAAGCTTGCTCCTTTCGTGAGTCATCATGTTGTCTCACAGTTGGCTGTGTGTTTTCTTAGCAACAGCTGGTGATTTCTGGTTTGAGTTGGGAAAGTATGTTTTGAAATGATTCAACATATTCTTTCAGGTTATATATGCTTACTGAACCTTATAAGCTTATTGTTAATGTGGTGAGTTCCACCATGAAGGAATGATTTCATTCTCTACTGGCTCTGCATTCCAAATCATTTTTCTTCTGTTTTTTTAGGGAATTGAGGGTGGGTATAAGAAAAGAGAAGAAGTCAATCTGGAAGACTATGAACCTGCTCATTTATGACCCTGGAATAGAGCAGAACCAAAATTGGTCTCCACATGCTGATAGGATAAAATGTAATTTACTGGTATCTTCGTCTTGAGTAATACTCCAGGGTGCATAAGTACTAAAGGACAAGTGAATTTTTGAAATGTCTGCGATATTGTGTAATGGTTATGAGTATAACTTCTGAAGTCAGATGGACCCTGGTTTGCCATTAACTGTGTCACTTTGGGGAAATTACAAACCTCCCTGAGTAGAGGTTCTTCATCTATAAAATAAAAGGCAAAATGTGACCTACCTCATGGGAGTGTTATGAATGTCACTGAGGCAACACGTGTAGCAGACAGTATGGCACGTGGTAGAGCACATGGTGATAAGTGCTAATCATTACATTCAGCTCAAGAGTGCAGCGAACGAGGGGCTAAGAGGCAGGTGTTAGAGGACAGTCAGCAGCCAGTCAGGCATGGCTCCCTTTTTGCAGGAACTGGGACAGAGAGCCTTGTAAACAAATCACTCTAGTATGATCCAGAATGAAAGAAGTGCCACCTGAAGTGCTAGCAAAGTGCTCTGGTCATTAATGCCCACTTTGGGGAAGTTAGGGCTAATTTTGTATTCCTATACAAATGTCAAATTATTGACATTTGAACTGGGCATATCGCTGGGTTTAGAGTGCAGAGTAGAGGTTTCATGGGTGGAAAATGGAGGATAGTAGATTGCAGGCTGAAAAATATCACAAACTGAAGCACAGGGCTCGTGGCAGGTTGTAGAAGGAGAGATGTGTATAGATGCTTTGTGGTTAGATTGTAGGGCATTTTGCTCATGGAACATTTGGACCATATTCTTGTCAGTGGGAACCTACAGCATGCACATGGTGTGAGCTCTATTTTACAATAATGGTCTGAAAAATGAAGTGGGGAGACAAGAAATCCAATTAAAAGGATGTTTTTAGAAATCTAGGGGAGTGATGAAGAAATTTAGAGAACAAAGTCAGAGGGGATTAAAAGGAGTTGGAAGAGAGAGGAGTCTAAATTTGATGCCAAGAAGAATGCTGGTGCTATTACTTGAGAGAGAGTTACCATAGAAGAAGGTATGGGGGAAAACCAACGGTCTGGTGGCAGGATGGTCGACTGGGTCTTTCTTTAAGTTGAGGTACAGTTGATTTACAGTGTCATGTTAATTTCAGGTATATAGCATAGTGATTCATATAGAATGTATAGGAATTTTTATATAGAGTGTCTATGCTAATCTCAAATTCCTAATTTATTTGTCCCCTTTCCTCTTTGGCAACCATAAATTTGTTTTCTATGTCTGTGAGTCTCTCTGTTTTTTAATAAGCAAGCTCATCTGTATCTTTTAAAAAATATATGCTACATATAAATGATACCATATGATACTTGTCTTTCTCTGTCTGGCTTCATTTAGTATGATAATCTCATGTTGTTGCAAATGGCATTATTTCATTCTGTTTGCTGCTGCTGCTAAGTTGCTTCAGTCGTGTCCGACTCTGTGCCACCCCATAGACAGCAGCCCACCAGGCTTCACCGTCCCTAGGATTCTCCAGGCAGGAACACTGGAGTGGGTTGCCATTTCCTTCTCCAATGCATGAAACTGAAAAGTGAAAGTGAAGCCACTCAGTTGTGTCCAACTCTTAGCAACCTCATGGACTGCAGCCTTCCAGGCTCCTCCGTCCATGGGATTTTCCAGGCAAGAGTACTGGAGTGGGTTGCCATTGCCTTCTCTGTTATGGCTGACTAAAACTATATATATGTATATATACACATGCCACATCTTCTTTATCCAGTCTGTCCTTATTTGTCTCTTATAACAATCTTTATTTTAAAGACTGTTTAAATGCAGGGTCTTTGGGGCTCAAAGATTAGTGAGCTGGCAGTTGGGAATTTAGTTCTGAAAGAAGGAAGCTAACAATTATCACACACCTACTGTGTCTCAGGTTTATGCTGAGCATCTTCACAAATCATTATTGGAAGCAAATAGTATTTTTATTGATGAAGAAATAAAGATCAAGAAGAGGCCTGATATTATAATGTTTAAACATTTTCCCTAATTTCAAAACATTTCTCACTTTTGTCATTTTCTTCAAGCTCGGAGCAAGAGGAGAGCTGGGGCTAGAGAGATTGAGTGAATGGGTACTGAAGGCATTGAACTATCCTCTGTGGCACTTTTCATCATTTCTGCATTCAGACTCTCATTACATATTCTTTACCACAAGGAGAGAACAGCCCTCTAATTATGTGGTTAGTATTTGTTACTCAAAGACTATTGAGGGAGTTTCATAATTAACCATATTTCTCAAGTTCTCATATTCCTTTCCTTTTAGAACTGCTTGAAGGTTGAAGTCCTCCAAGACTGTTTTTTTTCTCTTGCTTCTGATAAAATAGAAACGTTTGGCTACCAGTGGGTTTTAACTTTATAAAATGAGCCTTGTTATATTGGGTTAGAGAGGATGAGCCAAGGCAGAGAATGATGTTCTTTTCCTTAACGTTGCCACCTTTAAAACGTGTAATCCTGAGGTCAAGATCAAGAATGCAGATAAAAGTTGAGACTGGGAAGACTTTGAGCATGTCTTCAAAACTTTATGACAAAAGTCCAGCTACACACATACAACACACACATTTTAAAAGCAAAAGTTTGCCTTCATGTTATTTTCACTTTCCATTTCTGTTGTCTCTGTCCCTAGAGATAATCGCTGTGGACAGTTCTTTGTTTATCCTATTTAAATGTTTATGAATAGTTGGAACCTTGGCAGTAATTAGGCAAAAAAACTAGATTTTAAGCTTTTTCCTTTTCACTCGATATTTAGTATCAGAGTTTATATTAAAGTTTCATAATACAGATTCTTCTTTTAGATCATGTTCTGAGAGCCCTATAAACATCAAATGTAATTTATGTTAAATGCTCTCAGATTACCTTTCAAATCAGTGACATACCTAGGATTAGAATGTAGAGAACTTGAGCTTCTCATTTGTTGCTAAACCAGTTCTGTTAGTTAATTTATTACACAAGTTTGCCAGTTAACTGCAACACTGGGCAAAAACGTGTTTTATCTTACTTATTTTTTGGAGAAGAAAGGACAGAGAACTGCAAATTTAAACTAACATAAGCTCATTATAGTCACTATATTAATCTCTTAATTACTTCATATTTTGAATGCTTAGACAATATGTGTTCTGGTAAATTTCTCTAAAAGCTCACAGACCAGGTTAGTATAGGTTGGTATATCTTGGCTCTTAGGCTACCCACTCCAGTATTCTGGCCTGGAGAATTCTATGGACTATATAGTCCATGATATTGCAAGGAGTCGGACAAAACTGAGCAACTTTTCACTTCATTGGCTGTTAGGAATTTTAAGGCCATGGAGTTTGCAGCCTGCACATTTGTGTTCAAGCAAGAGTTGCCAATAGCTTGGTGTTCTCAGGAAAGGTGCTTATCCTCCCTGCTCCCCTAAATGGAGTAGTTGGTGTCTATCTTGTGAGGATGAAAGAGACAGTACATGTAAAATGTTTGACACAAAAACGTGTTCTTTGGAAGGACTGATGCTAAAGCTGAAACTCCAGTACTTTGGCCACCTCATGTGAAGAGTTGACTCATTGGAAAAGACTGATGCTGGGAGGGATTGGGGGCAGGAGGAAAAGGGGACGACAGAGGATGAGATGGCTGGAGATGGCATCACTGACTCGATGGACGTGAGTCTGAGTGAACTCCAGGAGTTGTTGATGGACAGGGAGGCCTGGTGTGCTGCAGTTCATGGGGTCGCAAAGAGCTGGACACGACTGAGTGACTGAACCGAACTGAAGAACTAAATATTAGCTCTTCTTTCTACTGTTTTGTCGTTATCAAATAGAGAACCTACAATTTTGGTCATCCATTTAGGCAGAATTTACCTGTTCGTACTCTCAGGCTGTAACAAAGGAGACCTCATTANTGTGCTGCAGTTCATGGGGTCGCAAAGAGCTGGACACGACTGAGTGACTGAACCGAACTGAAGAACTAAATATTAGCTCTTCTTTCTACTGTTTTGTCGTTATCAAATAGAGAACCTACAATTTTGGTCATCCATTTAGGCAGAATTTACCTGTTCGTACTCTCAGGCTGTAACAAAGGAGACCTCATTACAGTTCACTTTTATTGCACAGTAGGTTGTTAGAAGGAATGTACAAATATTGGGGTATGTTTTTTTAAGCAGATACAGATCTCAGTACCTCTCTTAGCTTCTTAATTAAGTAAGTTAGAAGAGTTTCGACCAAAGGACTGCAGAAAATTTTGTTTGGTCCCAGTGGTCCTATTTCTCAAGATTCTTCGTTGGTCCCAGTTTTGGTTCTACTCAGAAAATGCACAGGACACTTTCTTGAGAGTGTTCCAATTGTTCATCAATGGGGAGAAAACTACTTAGGTGGATTCTGTTTTGAGGATGTTTTATGTTTATATGAGTTTTGGGGGCTGGGGACTGGTCGGAGATCTTTCCAAGGGGAGGCTTTGAGAGAAGGAAAAAATATTTAAGAAATCTCAAAACTGTAGTCTGAAATTCCATGAACAGAAAATTTAAGATTTTCGTACTCTGAGTTACTGGAGTTAAAGGGTCAGAAGTATTATTTATGTTTCAGAAAGTTTTTCTTCACACATAAATGTATAACTTCTAAATATTTTAATGATGTAGAAGATATACTGAAGAAAAAGTAACCTTAGAAATGGACAGAAGTAGGAATTTTTTTTTAAGCCAGACAAATTTCTAATGGAGTCCCTGCACACATAAGTAACAACAAAGATAATTTTGTATACACAGAAGTACATTCTGTTCTTTCCCGATGTAACCTCATATCAGATCTTAAAATGGTGCCCACAGAACTGAAAACTGTGTCTTTAGATAAATTCAGAAACAAATAATTCTGGTTGTTTCTCTTCAGGTGGGAAACTTCTGTGTATTTAGAAATGGAAACTAGTTTGCAAGCTCTGTAGGGAGTCAGGAGGGAAGCCTGGGAGAAGGACTGATCTCACAGTTTGAGGTTCTAGTAGATACTTGACTGGTATTCATTGGTCTGCTCTCCAAAATCTCCTAAATCTACTTCAGAACTCAGATCCCTTTTTCAGCCTGAGTGTGTGTGTGCGCTCAGTCTGACTCCTGGCCACCCTAAGAACTGACGACACTCTCTATTTCTCTAGTTGCTTGATTCAGTCCCTTTTAAATAAATGAATTCCTGTTGGAGAATGGCACTGTTGGCTGACACCCCAGAAAAAGCAGCCTCCGAACCACACAACAGTTAATTTTTCAGCTTTGTTTTTTCTCCTCATTTACTTTCCCGGTAACCAGTCGTAACACTGGTTAGGTAAGACTGGGTGTCTAGTATTTTGTTAGAACTCTACCAAAGTAGTAGTGGATAGTTCCTTGGAAGTAAAGAGTTCAANGAAGATAAAAAAAATGTCAAAGGAGGAAAGTGTTTAAAGAAATTTCAGAGGACATGCGTTTAAAACTAGGAGGCAAGCAGAGTTCTCCGAGATAGTGTCATCCAGATTCATTTTAACTTCATCATCACATGAATACAGAGAACCCCTTCAGTCTTTGGTTTTTAAAGAACCTGGTTTCTTTTTGGAGGGTATTTTTCACTTTATGAGTTTCAGTTTCTAGTAATGATGTAACACACGACGTAGATAAAAGTGAAAGAGGGAACCAGGAGCACCGACCTTCCCATGGGAAGGTTCTTTGTGAACAGAACCCCAAAACCTTTACAAAGGTAAAGGTCTATTTAAAGGTTCACAATAACAATGACCACATTTTAGGGCTGTCTTCCAACCCCCTCACTTCCTTCTTCTAAGGGGAAGTTGAGCTTGGGGCGGAGGAGGTGCATTTAAGCTACAGTCAGCTTTTGTGGAATAACAGACCTTGATTGGGATGTTACTCCATGGGACTGGTGAAGTGAAGGTCCTTTGATTGATTTAGACTAACAGAATAGAAAATAACAGTGGGTGAATTAAATACTTGTTAATAGCACCCAGGACTTGGAGGTGGGGGAAAAAAACATACTTTTTTTTGAGGAGGGGCAGCACATGCTTTTTTTTTTTTTTAAATCAAGGTATAGCTGATTTACAGTGTTGTGTTAGTTTCAGGTGTACAAGACAATGATTCATATTTATATATATACACACATACATATTACATATGTGTGTGTGTGTATTCTTTTCAGATTCTTTCCCTTATAGGTTTTCACAGAATATTGAATAGAGCTTCCTGTGCTATTGTTGGTCCTTGTTGGTTGTCTATTTTTGTATAAAGTAATGTGTATATGTTAATCTGATAGTCCTCTTAATTTATCCCTCCCTGCTTCCCCTTTGGTAACCATAAATCTGTCTCCTATGTCTGAACCTCACATCTTAAGCAATAACAAACAAAACCTTCAGAATGTAAATATTTACAGTGGATTTTGTGTGTGTGTTTTTGGGCATGAATGTTTAAGCAGGTGTATTTGAGGGACTAGCAGTGTGTCACCAAGGGGATGCTTGGCTACTGAAGGTAGAAGAGCTAGCTGATGGCCTCTCCAGGGTCTAGAGCCCTCAGACCATGCCAGAAGCCTCAGAATGGTAGAGAATCTCTGGCCAGAGTGCCTGTTGCAGGAAGTATATCTTAGAAGGTCCCTCTGCGTAACATTGTTGTGCTTTAGGGGAATCTACAGATCAGGGTCATCCTGAGTGTCAAGCAAGTGTATTCTCCTTGGTTCTGTCTCGTCACAATAAAGATTTAGAGTGACGGACAGTAAAGCCTTCAGCACGTCACAGCCCTCAGGTCTCGAACAGACCGTTGTTATAGCTCTTAGACAAATCAGTGTTACAGCTCTGTGTTACAGCTCTGTGTTACAGCTCTATTTTATTTAGAAAATAGCAGAAGAATCCATGAGGCGTGAGGGCTTGCCGACCCAAAGATGCGAAGAGAAGAGAGTAGGGGAGCGCGCCAGCACCGGTGGTGGTGGGTGGTGTAGGGGAGAGAGTGAGAGAGCCCTTGGCTCCTCTTTTTATGGTTTTTCCTTCCCCTGGGTCTGTGCTATGTAAATTGGGTTAGCCAGGAGTGCTGTTTGTTCTACCTGAGGTCCTCACTCCAGTCCTCAGACCTTCCTTTGACCTTTCTTTATTCTATTTTTGCGGGCTTTTCCCTTCCTTGTCTTTTAGCCACTGCCATTTTGTTTCTATTCTAACTACCTAACACTGAGGATTTTGATTTACAAACTATGAAGCACCTGAAGGTCCTACATTTTTCTGAGCAGATCTTAAGAATTTGCTTTATCTAAAGTGTCTTTGTTTTTTTTGAGTGCTCTTGTTTCCTTCTTTCCAGTGGGACTTCATAAGGGGTTTCACACATAGGGGCCTGGACCTCCAAATTCTCCCAATGCAGATACTTCTCAGGATACCCTGAGCTCCTAAGGACTTGATGTAGATCAAGACCTGACTCCGTTCAAATCTCTGGGGTGGTTCCAGCAGCCTTAATGAACTAGATTCATTTTGGAGTCCTGAGGACCCTTTTGGGAACTTGATAACGTGAGTTCCTGATGGGACCCTGGATAATGAGAGTTCCCAAAGCCTCCGTGCTGTAGGTGCTCAGGATTTGGTTGCCCTTACTTGTGTACTGATTCCAGGGCTTCAGGTAAATGCATCTCACTATCAGTTCAAATACAGTGTAGTCTTTCCTTGCTTCCTAATTCCAGTGTCTGCTGGGGCTGTGGTTTATGAAGGTACATGGTATGGATTTGGTGGCTGTAGATTGAGTTGGTTACTTAAGCCTTATATAATTGCNCCGCCCCGCGCTCACCTCGCCGCTGCACGGTGAAGCGCTCCCCAGTCCTGTTGATGCGGCTGCACACCGCGTCCACCTTGGCTCGCCGCCGCTCCAGGACGTCCGGGCTGTTGAAGTGCTCGGCTTGAGGCCCCCCCAGCTCGGCCACCGCGCGGTCCTCGCCCGCGTTGCTGTCGAAGCGCGCGTACTCCGCTGGTTGTAGACGTATTTGACCACACCCCGCACCCCTCCGTCCAGTTGGTGAAGTAACACACGCCCTTAAACTGGTGTACGAAATGCTCTGAGAGGAGACAGCCTGTCGGTCAGGCTGTCTGCCGCACAGGCCCACGTGCACCTGACATTACATTTGTTGAAAATTTTGGTCCCACTGAAGCTTATATTTGTTAAGAATATGGACCCAGTGAAGCGCTGTTTTTCTAACAAAGTTAATTTGTTCAGGACCCAGGGACGGGGAGCCTGGTGGGGTGCCGTCTATGGGGTCGCACAGAGTCGGACACGACTGAAGTGACTTAGCAGTAGCAACTTAGCAGTGAATACCATTATAGTTTAATTATTTCTTAGTTGAAAGAACAACAAAATACATCCCTTTTGACTGCTTGGTAATCATCCTATGATCAGAGAAACTAAGAGAGTAACAACTGACTTGTTTAAAGGTTCCCAGTGAGTAAGTGAAAAAATAAGAGCGATCAGAACCTATGTCGCTAGAAACCCAGTTTGTTACTTAGTCCAGCAAACCTGTGTTTGAGGATTTACATGTGCTAACAGCCAGAAATAGACCAGTTGAGACCAAAGTCAATTCTCATCATTGGCCTCTTAGGATAAAAAGATGAGGGATACATCAGTTTGCTGGATAATTGATTCTCCCTTAGGATAGGAGAACAGAGAAGGCAATGGCACCCCACTCCAGTACTCTTGCCTGGGAAAATCCCATGGACGGAGGAGCCTGGTAGGCTGCAGTCCATGGGGTCGCTAAGAGTTGGATATGCCTGAGCAACTTCCCTTTCACTTTTCACTTTCATGCATTGGAGAAGGAAATGGCAACCTACTCCAGTGTTCTTGCCTGGAGAATCCCAGGAACGGTGGAGCCTGGTGGGCTGCTGTCTATGGGGTCGCACAGAGTCGGACACAACTGAAGTGACTTAGCAGTAGCAACTTAGCAGTGAATACCATTATAGTTTAATTATTTCTTAGTTGAAAGAACAACAAAATACATCCCTTTTGACTGCTTGGTAATCATCCTATGATCAGAGAAACTAAGAGAGTAACAACTGACTTGTTTAAAGGTTCCCAGTGAGTAAGTGAAAAAATAAGAGCGATCAGAACCTATGTCGCTAGAAACCCAGTTTGTTACTTAGTCCAGCAAACCTGTGTTTGAGGATTTACATGTGCTAACAGCCAGAAATAGACCAGTTGAGACCAAAGTCAATTCTCATCATTGGCCTCTTAGGATAAAAAAATGAGGGATACATCAGTTTGCTGGATAATTGATTCTCCCTTAGGATAGGAGAACAGAGAAGGCAATGGCACCCCACTCCAGTACTCTTGCCTGGGAAAATCCCATGGACGGAGGAGCCTGGTAGGCTGCAGTCCATGGGGTCGCGGGGAGTCGGACACGACTGAACAAGTTCACTTTCACTTTTCACTTTCATGCATTGGAGAAGGAAGTGGCAACCCACTCCAGTGTTCTTGCCTGGAGAATCCCAGGGACAGGGGAGCCTGATGGGCTGCGTCTATGGGGTCGCACAGAGTCGGACACAACTGAAGTGACTTAGCAGTAGCAGTAGGATAAGAGAAAGACAAAACCAAAATTGTCAGTCATTGAAAATGGTACAGTAAATTCTGTTTGGGTTTTGAGAACTTCCAGTCCTATAAATACATTATGGGAAGCCCTCAGGGAGAGAAAAAAGGCACACTATGGCTGTTTTCATATGTAAAAATAGCAGGGCCATGTAACTTGAAGAAAAATAACTTAGAATGTTATTCAAAGTAGGAGGAACTATGCTTTGTGACCAAAACTTCACTTTTTAAGTTTATTACCACATACTGCCAAAGATTGGTAAGTTGAGAAACAATAGGTCAAAAGTTTGGCCGGAAGGTTTTGGGAAGTGATTTATACAAACAAGACGTTTCTGAGAGTTTCCCTTTTTTCCTGTGGGGAGGCAGTTGATTTGGTTACCTGCATTCATGTTTTGTCTTAGTAAAGGTTAAGGAAACCATGGTAATAGAAAGAAGAACCATCTCCATGCTTTTAATGCTGTGATTGAAACAGAATTGCAGAATGCTTTGGGAGATCTATATGGATGTAAATTGTCATGGCTCTGAATTTCTAGCCTGCGTTATGTATTCGTTTGCTCTAGTGTTCTGAGTTTTGGAGAAGGCAATGGCACCCCACTCCAGTACTCTTGCTTGGAAAATCCTATGGACAGAGGAGCCTGGTAGGCTGCAGTCCATGGGGTCATGAAGAATCAGACACAACTGAGTGACTTCACTTTCATGCGTTGGAGAAAGAAATGGCAACCCACTCCAGTGTTCTTGCCTGGAGAATCCCAAGGACGGCAGAGCCCGGTGGGCTGCTGTCTATGGGGTCGCACAGAGTTGGACACTACTGAAGCGACTTAGCAGTAGCAGTGTTCTGAGTTTACTTCCTTTTTCTTGGGTTTCTCTGACCATGCCAGTTTATGGCTATCTGTCTCAAGGTGTGGCATTCTGCATTTTACAGTCTGGGCCATTTGACTTGGCACACATGGTCTTTAGGTGGTAAGTGGGTTTGTGAATGTGAAATGGCACGTGTGGGAGCTTGAATATGACTTTGCCCTGTGGGGCTGGCATGTCTAGATCTCGTTGGTCTGCCCTTGATACATCTACATCATCTGTTTGGGCCTGAAACCCCAGTAACAGGCCTGCTGCAGGGGCAGTGCACACCCTCACCTCTGGGTGTAGGGCAGTGAGGTTGTGGGACTGGTTGTTTGTCCAGAAAAGTTAGTTAATATATTTTATATTTAGGACCATACAGGAATCAAGATAATGATTTGCTGACATCCATTCTTCCTAGATTTCAGGCATTTCATTGTCTGCTGCTGAAGCTTTTGTTTTTTAAAGCAGCAATCAAAATTTAGGAATAACCTATCTGATCCAATCTATTAAATAATACAGTTTACTTCATTCACTCAGTACATGTTGTTGGTTCTTTTAAACGTATGAAAAACTCCAGATCCTTGAGGAATCTTCTTTTACGTTAGGGACAGAAGGAATTCATGGATGTGAAGATGATGATATGCAGATTGAGGCTGAACTCATGCATTTTGGGATCATAAACCTAAGGAAAAAAGAAAGCCTTTTTTCTATAGTTAAGAGTCACAGAGCATAGAGGATTCTGTTACATCCAGGAAGAAGGGAAGTCCCTGACTTCAGGCTGGAGTGTTTGAGAGTCTTCCAAGACAACCTTTGGACGTTTGCTTGTGTAGAAGTAAGAAAATTAGGGAGAGAATGACCTTCTCCTCCATCAAGGGAAGGAATGTACAGAGAAGTCTGTTCTCTACCTGAAAAGATGCTGAATAATTTAAAGAGTCGTATTGCCTCATGAACTAAGAAGAAATGGGAAAAACTGAGGTAGGGTTAATTTGTTTCAAAAATGAAAGATACTGAGAAGTCTCCCTTTAGGCAAGAAAGTTAATTTTAATATCATTTTCTTGTTGCAAATGTGTTTCCCTTTCAGGCAGAGAAAGGAGACCAACATGTTTAAAAACTAACTTCTGTAGTTGAGCAGCCACCAGCCGGAGTCAGCCCCAGTGAATGCTGGCTGTGGGCAGAGGAAGGAGAAAGGCAGACCTCCTGTGATCCAAGCCCCAAATCTGTTGGGGGATCTGGCAGAGCCCACAAAGGGTCTTCATCCCCTGAATCCTGACCTTTACCATAAATAGTTTGTTGGCTTTCGTTTCTTTCAAGAAAGGCTCTCCAGGGGGCTGGTGTATCCTTGAAAGGAAGCGGAGAAGGTGGAGAAGCCAGTTTGACAGAGACTGTTGATTGTGTGCACAAAGAGAGAATGATAGTGCAGGACTCCAGGGAGGAACCAAAGGACTTCCAAAGTTCATCTAACGGCCGAGACAGAGGAGGCGGTTTCAACATGTTCAGATAAACAGGCAAGCGTAGGCAAAAATATTTGTGCTTTCCCTTTAGTACTCCACAGATAACATACTTTACAAATACTGCAAGATTAAACTCTTCAGTTAGTCTGGAAAAGCACTGCAGGGGAATTCAACAAACTGGAAAAGATTATTGTGGGGATTCTTAGGTTTGTAGTACCAACCAGTGATAGACATCCTAGGGGCACCGTGAGGACTTAGGTTTATTAACACTATTATTGTTTTTATTAACCACAAATCACATTCTTGAGGGGATATTTTCTTTTATGCTATTTCTTATTTTATAGCTAACAACCTTCTAAATGTTATGTATTTTGTTTCACTTGGTGGAAGAGTTACGGCAAAAGTTGATTTCAAGGATTGATATGAGTTTTTAAGAAATGATATGAGTTACTTGTTTTTCATTTAGAAGATGAGGGAGCAGTGATGTTAAACGTTTTGAATGAGATTTCTGTAAGTATTATATCACTAACAACAATTTTCATTTTTGCACCTTACCTTTTTAGTCTTTGTCCACATGAATATGTACTTATATGGTGATATTCCTATTGCATCTAAACGCTGTATGCTGTTTATCTTAATATTTTCCTGTTTACTATTTTCCATAGACTTTTAGGTGATTGGTTTTGTTTTGATTAAAAACTCCCCACACCCCAGGTTGATGTATCAGATTTTGCAAAGCATTCCAATGTTAACTATAAGTTAATGTTCTATGTGTGTATATATTTATTTCTAATTAATTGCTTCTTAGGATAAATTCACATGTTTATGATTCAAACTACATGAAGGAAAAGTGAAAGTGAAATTGTTAGTTGCTCAGTCATGTCTGACTGTCTCTTGGTGACCCCTGGACTGTAGCCCACCAGGCTCCTCTTTCCATGGAATTCTCCAGGCAAGAATACTGGAATGGGTTGCCGTTTCCTTCTCTTGGGGATCTTCTCTACTCAGGAATTGAACCCAAGTCTCCTGCATTGCAGGCAGACTCTTTACCATCTGAGTCACCAGAAGCCCTCAAGCCACACATATCACTATATTAATTTCTCAAATGTATATGTAGTATAGAGGTATATAAGTTTCTTTGTCTTCTCAGGAAGGTGAACATTTTTGCATGTGTTTGTTTAGTATTTATATTTCCTCTTAGGTAACTTATCTGTTCTTATTTGTCAGAACTTGGTTTGTATTTTAGAGGAAACTCTTGACATCTTCTGATTACCTATGAAGCTGTTCACATGGTTGTTTCTTGTCTTCAGTTATTTTGTACATTATGTAAAATGCTTGGTGCATAGTAAGCACTCTATTTTACCATGAATTTGATGGCACCAGTGGTAAAGAACCCGTCTGCCAATGCCAGAGATGTAAGAGATGCAGGTTCAATCCCTGGGTCGGGAAGATCACCTGGAGGGGAGGGCATGGCAACCCACCCCAGTATTCTTGCCTGGAAAACCCCGTGGACAGAGGAGCCTGGCCGCCTACCGTCCACTGGGTCCTAAAGAGCTGGACATGACTGAAGCCACTTAGCACTGGTGTTTTTTACTGGTTAAGTATGTTTCAGTTCTCCTTTATTTTTTATGTTTTAAAATTTAGGATCAGTCATAGGCTTCTTTACTAATTTTTCTTGTAACAGAAAAGTTGGAAAGAAGAAATATTTTTTTAAAAAACACAATCCTCGTTCATTATCATTTCTTTTATATAGCTGCCTTCTTTTTTTTAACTGACTTGAATGCGGTGAGTGAATGTGGCTTTGGATGGGCACTCTGACTGACTGTGGGCAGATATTCCTTGTGATCTTGTCCTTTCAACCATGTTTAGTCTTATGAGTCAAGCCTCAGGAATTATCTGCATTCCATGAATTCCATTTGTATGTGAATCTTTGTGAGCAGTTTTGGCCTTTGATATTTGGAATCAGACTCGCTTTTTGTGGACATTTTATTATACTTTATAATAATGATCTATGTGTAACCAAATTCAGTTTCATTTAACACAGAAAAGGGCAAAATACATTGAGCATGAGAGTTGAGCGTTTGACCTCATACATGCTCATAAAGAAGATAGAGTGCTGAAGACCTGGTGCTTTTGAATTGTGGTGTTGGACAAGACTTTTGAGAGTCTGCTGGACTGCAAGGAGATCAAACTAGTCAATGCTAAAAGAAATAACTGTGAACATTCATTGGAAGGACTGATGTTGAAGCTGAAATTTCAATACTTTGGCCACCTGATGCAAAGAGCTGACTCATTAGAAATGACCCTGATGCTGGGAAAGAATGGAGGCAGGAGGAGAAGGGACTCACAGAGGATGAGATGGTTGGATAGCATCACCCACTTGATGGACCTTAGTTTGAGCAAGCTCTGGGAGATGGTGAAGGCCAGGGAACAGGCCTACTGCAGTCCATGGGGTCACAAAGAGTTGCACATGACTGAGTGACTGAACAACAACATTTTGTTAAGAATCTTTTGACCTATGTTTTTAAAAAGTAATGGTCTAGATTTTTTCCTCTCTCTCCCTTCCTTTCTTCTTGTTCTATAAAATACCAAAATGACAGTACATGTGGCACGTGGGCTTCAGTATTGGAGTGTGTGGAATCTTTTCCGGCGAGGGATCAAACTGGTGTCTCCTGTATTGCAAGGCAGATTCTTAACCATTGGACCACCAGAAAGAAAGAAAGAAAAGTGAAAGCTGCTCAGTCATGTCCGACTCTTTGAGACCCCATGAACTATACAGTCCATGGAATTCTCCAGGCCAGAATACTGGAGTGGGTAGCCTTTTCCTTCTCCAGGGATCTTCCCAACCCATGGATCAAACCTAGGTCTCCTGCATTGCAGGAGGATTCTTTACCAGCTGAGCCATCAGGAAAGCCCCTGGACCACCAGGGGAAGCCCTATAATCAGTTTTAAATTATTCAAGAGCTAGTTACCTAGCTTTTGTATGTATTTATATTCTTGTTTGTTCCTTAAATTGATTACCTTGTTTTATTTTTTCACTTGAACATTGTGGGGACTGGGATGGGAATGGCTTGCTTTCATTGTTGTAAACATTGTTTTAGTTGTGTCAGACATTAGCTATAGTTTGCTGTTGTTCTAGGATATATATATATATAAAGCACTTATCAACATAGTTGAAGGTTATACTAATATACTTTTCCTGGAGTGGATCTTCTGGGATACAGATCTGTGTCTTCAACATTTCTACCTGTTTTCTGTCATAATGGAGGAATAAAATAACCTGTTCGTTTTCAGGGACTTAGACTGTTTACATTGTAAACATCTTTAGTACAACTGAAATTTTCTTTGAGGTTCATTGCAAAGCTTCCAAGTCCTTTTATATTATTATTATTACAGGCTTCATTGTACTGTGGGTATAAGGAAGTGACAGTTAATTGACAGTTAATAAAGGCTGAGCATGCACCAAAAAAGAAAAAGGGAATTTATATTAGATGATAAATATCCCTTCCCTTCAGAAGTATTTTGAATTTGGGAAAAAGTTTTCCTAAACCAGAACCTGATGTTTTCTGTGATGAAATAGAAATGTAGCACTGTTTCTGTTGCTTAAAACACAGAGACTACTGAATTTTTTTGAAGTGAAAAAAATATGTTGTGGCATCAGGAGAATTTTGTGAAGGGGCCTTGGGTGATGGTTGGTGACCAGTGGAGAGTTGAGGGGTGGGTTCCGTTAGCCTGGCCCAGGAGATGAGAAGCAGGCACGAAGTTCAAAGTTTAGAGTTGGGCCATGGCCAGGATGTCGGGGCCAGACCTGTCTGTGAGCATCTTCCCACTCCTCAGCCATCTCAGACAAGAGACAATTGAGGGTACATTAAATGAAGTAAATGGGCTTTGTCTTAGACCGCAGTGAGGTAAAATTTCTAGGATAAGAGAATGCGGGGGTACAGCAGCCTTGTGGGGAAAAGGGAGAAGTGGCTCTCAGCACCGTGTCAGCAGGAGGCACCTGGTGAGGATGTGTGAGGGTTCTATTCCTCCCTCCCTCAACTGACTCCTCACACATTGGCTGAGTGTCTACTTTGCATCAGAGGATGAGATGGTTGGATGGCATCACCGACTTGATGGACATGAGTTTGAGCAAGCTCCAGGAGTCGGTGATGGACAGGGAGGTATGGCGTGCTGCAGTCCATGGGGATGCAGAGTCAGACACAACTGAGTGACTGAACTGAACTTGCGTCAGACTTGGTATCTGCTGCTGTGGCTACACAGAAGGAAGTGGTACTCTCCAGAAGCTCATGGTTCAGATGGATCTCAGACACGGAGACCTGCCAGTTGGGATATTTGTGCTGAGTTTGAGGTGTGGGGTGTGTAGGGAGCCCAAAGGCAGATTTCCTCACTCACTCCCCTGGGGCTTGGGTGGGAGAAACAGCATGTGCAAAGACAGAACCGTGAGCAAGGACATGGGGCATTAAAGAGAGCATCGACTCGCTTGCCGTGTCTGTAGCCTGTGCCTGTGTGGAGAGTGTCAGGAGATGTGGATGAAGAAGGAGGAAAGTGCCAGGTCTTGACGAGCCTGGAAGTTGTGAGGAGGAGCCTCTAAGGTGTTTTAAGCAGGGAAGAAAAATCACTAGACTGATTAAGAGCTCCATCCAGATCTTGCAGCTCTGGGAGAGCTGTCAGCCTTTCAGGGATTGCCTCAGCAGCAGTGAACCTCCTCACCTGGTGTCATGCCCTTTCCCAGGGGTGCATGGGTATGGAGGCCCCACATCCAGTGACCGATGAGGTCAGACTGTGATGACCCCCTCACCCAATCCGACTCTGAAAAGCATTTCACTTCCAGAGCCCACTGTTGGGTTAAGAGAGGCTGTTCTGGAGCCACTTTGCAGCCCAACCTCATCCCCTGCCTAACCCTGCTCCACTCGGCCTTTCTGAATTCTGATCTCAGTGGGTTGCTGGGCTTTATATGGTGTTCCTCTCGAAGTAGGCATGCACAACACACATCAAATACTAGAAGGCATTAGCTTGGGGCGTCCCTGGTAGCTCAGATGGTAAACAATCCACCTGCAATTCAGGCGACCCGGCTTCAATCCCTGGGTCAGGAAGATCCCCTGGAGAAGGGGATGGGAACCCACTCCAGTATTCTTGCCTGGAGAATCCCATGGACAGAGAAGGTTGGCTGGCTACATCCGTAGGGTTGCGAAGAGTCGGTCACAACTGCGCAACTGAGAGTGCGTGCGCTCGAAGCACTGACGTCTGCACATTGTCTCCAGGTAGAAAGCATGCGCAGTCCTGGGGCTCACCTCACTAGTTTCCCTCTCAGAAGGCTGACCCTCCACATTGCCTGTTGCACTCTTAAAATCATTGTTTCCTATTAAAAAAAATTATTCTGGAGGAAAGGTAATTCTGGATCCTGGAACTCCTTCATGGCCGGAAGTGGAGTCACCTGCTCTCCTTTGACTACGTTGCATTCTTAGTTGTGGAGGCAGAGCTGTCAGCTACCTAGTGGCTGCATGTTCGTTGGAGGCATTCAGCTTACATTTATTGAACACTTAATTGAAGTGGAGGGAAGATATTCTGAGAATAAGCAAGTTGCATGGGTGCTATTTCCTTAATTGTGCTTGGCCACCCACCTCTCCTCCCTAGCACCAACGTAGGATCTTGCTGCTTTCCCGTGACCGAGCCCTACAGCCGCCATTTCACAGGGTGAAGTTTGCTTTAACACACCCTGACTTGAGCAAGATTCCAGATGCACCGTTGCGTGGGCTCATTACCTACCAAGCCATCCATACAAGCAGATACACCATCTTATCACCTCTGTATAATATCCTGTATCAAGGAAGGGGACGGACTGATGTGTGCCTGGGTTTTGAAAGCTGATGGTACTTTTTTTTTTTCCCCTCCATTTTGGCTTTCTGATCTTCAGAAGAGTGATAATTATTTTTGGTAAGACTAATTGACTCTAATGCCCATAAGGCAGGGTGGAATGCTCTGTTGCCCACTTATGATGGTATTTTCTTCCTTTTTACTTTTCAAGTCATAGACTTTGATTTCATGAGGTAGGTAGAGTAGAGGTGATTTTAAGAGTGCATCGTGTGATTATTAGGTGCAAAGGCAATTATTAAGTGCAAAGTTTGTTTACCTACTGGATGTATTTATATTACTGTTATATTTTGTAAGTAAGTGTCTAAATTGTTTGACAGACTATTTTATACTTACTGGGGTGCATGCATGCATGCTCAGTTGTGTCCAACTCTTTGTGATGCTACGGACTATAGCCCGTCAGACTCCTCTGCTCATGGGATCCTTCAGGCAAGAATACTGGAGTGGGTTGTCATTTCTTCTTCCAGGGGATCTTCCCAACCCAGGGAGTGAACCTTCATCTCCTTGCATTGACAGGCAGATTCTTTACCACTAAGCTACCTAGGAAATCCACTGGAGTAGTAGTGTTATTAATTCTGTGACTTTAAATGGCATGGACTATTCTCTAATTATTAAAAAATTTATAAAGAAAACCCTAACAGCATAGAAATAATGATCATTTTGAGAATGCAAATGAGTTTTCAATAACAAAGAGAATTTGTTTGCTAGTTTCCATACTGTCTGAGGGCTTCCCTCATAGATTAGTTGGTAAAGAATCTTCCTGCAGTGCAGGAGAGCCAAGTTCAATTATATTGGGTCAGGAAGATCCCCTGGAGGAGGAAATGGCAGCCCACCCCAGTATTCTTGCCTGGAGAATCCCATGGACAGAGGAGCCTGGTAGGCTGCAGTCCATGGGGTGGGTCTCAAGAGTTGGACATGCCCTAGTGACTAAAGAGAGAAAGAAAGAGATACTGTCTGAGGATATCATGTAATGAGAGTGTGATTTTCAGTCATTTAAGGTTATATTTTGAACTTTAGCATTAGAAAAGCAGATTTGTGCCCATCAGACTCACTCTTTGTGTCCGTGGGGAAGGTGTTCATCCTGTGGCCATGTGAGATAACATAACTGATTGTCCTCCTGGATAGTCCAGAGGCTCACCCCTGCCCTGGCCTTGTTGGCATTGCCAGCTAGACTGAGGACTGATGACAACTCAGAGTAGCTCAGTACCTGAACTGGAAGGCATATAACTTCTAGAGCAGCAAGGAACTGTTTTTTATTCATTCCTATTGTTTGAAATAATGCTTTTTAAAAGTGGTAAGATGGATGGATTTGGTAATTTTGTGGACTGTGAGTCTACTTTTTACAGCCTCATAAAATCACAGGTTTATTTAGCTGGAAGTGCTCTTAGAGAATGTCTAGTTCCACCCTTATGGATGAGAAAATTGGGGTTCAGATTTGTTAAATGCAGTCTCTATTCTTGGGCCAGAATGAGGAGCAGAACTCAGGTCTGTAAACCACTGTTGTTGTTTTTTAGTTGCTAAGTTGTGCCCTATTCTTTTGCGACCTCATAGACTGAAGCCCTCCAGGCTCCTCTGTCCATGGGATTTCCCAGGCAAGAATACTGGAGTGGGTCGCCATTTCCTTCTCCAGGGGATCTTCCTGACCCAGGAATTGTGCCTATGTCTCCTGCTTGGCAAACAGATTTTTTACAACTGAGCCACCTGGAAAGCCGTTGTAAACCACTAGTCTAGGAATAATTCTGCAACATGGCTTTGTCTCTTCAAAGACCTTTCAGCTTCCCAGACTAGACTTAGTGCAACTAGGGTATTCTAAGCCTGCATGGTAATCATTGTCCTTTACTTGATAGCCATCCATCAGCTCATGTGTGCTGGTCCTTGCTTCTCTCACCATGGGCAGAGATATTGAGGCCAGACTTGCTTTTTTCCAGATCACATAAGCCTGGGTGCTTGTTACTGCTGCCCATTCACCATTCCTGTCCTCTTGAAAATTAGTCCCATAGTATAACTCACTTAATTATTTGATTTAATCTACACAGAACAGAGCTGAAGGACAGTGGTAACAATGACCAGGGATCAAATAAGGTGAGGGATTATGTGTCCCTCTTGCCTTGGAGATCATTTTTCTGAGGATTGACTATCTTGCTGACCATTCAGCATAATTCCTGAAATATGCATGCTGCCCGTTAATACGTTCTGGGTAAATTACTGGCTAGTAATAAATAAATGAAAAGAGGAGAGTGAAAAAGTTGGCTTAAAACTCAACATTCAGAAAACTAAGATCGTGGCATCTGGTCCCATCACTTCATGGCAAATAGATGGAGAAACAGTGGAAATGGTGACAGACTTTATTTTGGGGGTCTTCAAAATCACTGCAGATGGAGACTGCAGCCATGAAATCAAAAGACACTTGCTCCTTGGAAGAAAATTATGACCAACCTAGACAGCATATTAAAAAGCAGAGGCATTACTTTGCCAACAAAGGCCCATCTAGTCAAAGCTATGGTTTTTCCAGTAGTCATGTATGGATGTCAGAGTTGGACTGTGAAGAAGGCTGAGTGCCGAAGAATTGATGCTTTTGAATTGTGGTGTTGGAGAAGACTCTTGAGAGTTCCTTGGACTGCAAGGAGATCCAACCAGTCCATCCTGAAGGAAATCAGTCCTGAATATTCATTGAAAGGACTGATGATGAAGCTGAAATTCCAATACTTTGACCACCTGATGCAAAGAACTGACTCGTTGGAAAAGACCCTGATGCTGGGAAAGATTGAAGGTGGGAGGAGAAGGGGACAACAGAGGATGAGATGATTGGATGCATCACCGACTCAATGGACATGAGTTTGAGTAAACTCTGAGAGTTAGTGATGGACAGGGAGGCCTGGCATGCTGCAGTCCATGGGATTGCGAAGAGACGGACACGACTGAGCAACTAAACTGAACTGAACTGAAACAATAGCAACTTTTTTTTCTGGTCTTGATAAATTCTAGGAGATTAACCCTTGGTATTCTCTTCTGATTCAAACTTTTGTGTACCATCAAAATACAATGTAGGCATTAAAATGATGTTTATGGAGACTGCTGCTGCTGCTGCTGCTAAGTCGCTTCAGTCATGTTTGACTCTGTGCAACTCCAGAGACGGCAGCCCACCAGGCTCCTCTGTCCCTGGGATTCTCTAGGCAAGAACACTGGAATGGGTTGCCATTTCCCCCTCCAATGCATGAAAGTGAGAAGTGAAAGTGAAGTGGCTCAGTCGTGTTCGAAAAAGTGAAAGTGAAGTGGCTCAGTCGTGTTTGACTCTTAGCGACCCCATGGACTGCAGCCTACCAGGCTCCTCCGTCCATGGGATTTTCCAGGCAAGAGGACTGGAGTGGGGTGCTGTTGCCTTCTCCGTTATGGAGACTAATAACATGGAAATGCTTATGTTTAATATTTAGCAGAATAAAGAAAAATTTGTGGTATAATTGCAACACTGTGAAAACAAAAAGCCTGTGTTACAGATAAAAGTAGTCTAGAAATTCACCAAACTATTAAGAGTGGTGGTATTTGTATGTTGGGGCTGTGGATAGAGTTCTCATTTTTGAGTTTTCCATGACATTAAAACTTTCTTTAATACACACAGTTATAATTCCAAAAAACTTTCATAAAAGTAAATGAATTGTATATTCCATTTTGCAGGAAATAAATTTAAACTACAGTTTGACTTTTTATCTTTATAGGGTACATAATTTAGATTTAAAAGATATTTTTACTCTCTATAAAACTTGGATCTATNGTTCAGGTTTCAGGGTTTGAGGTTGGGTTAGGGTTTTGGGGTTCGGGTTCGGGCCCAGGATTTGGGGTCCGGGATAGGGGTTTGTGGTTAGGGGTTCAGGGTTCAGGTTTCAGGGTTTGGGTTAGGGTATTGGGATTCGGGTGAGGTTCAGATTAGGGGTTCAGGTTTTGGGGTCTGGGTTAGGGGTTCGGGTTGGTGTTCAGGTTTTGGGGTTCAGGTTTGGGGTTCAGGTTTCGGGGTTCAGGTTAGGGGTTCGGGTTCGGGTTTGGTGTTTGGGGTTCGGGTTCAGGGTTTGGGGCCCAGGATAGGGGTTTGGGGTTAGAGGTTAGGTTTCAGGGTTCGGGCTCAGGTTAGGGTTTGGGGATTCAGGGTTCGGGTTAGGGGTTTGTTGTTAGTGGTTCGGGGTTTGTGGTTAGGGGTNAAAGCATGCGCAGTCCTGGGGCTCACCTCACTAGTTTCTCTCTCAGAAGGCTGACCCTCCACATTGCCTGTTGCACTCTTAAAATCACTGTTTCCTATTTAAAAAAATTATTCTGGAGGAAAGGTAATTCTGGATCCTGGAACTCCTTCATGGCCGGAAGTGGAGTCACCTGCTCTCCTTTGACTACGTTGCATTCTTAGTTGTGGAGGCAGAGCTGTCAGCTACCTAGTGGCTGCATGTTCGTTGGAGGCATTCAGCTTACATTTATTGAACACTTAATTGAAGTGGAGGGAAGATATTCTGAGAATAAGCAAGTTGCATGGGTGCTATTTCCTTAATTGTGCTTGGCCACCCACCTCTCCTCCCTAGCACCAACGTAGGATCTTGCTGCTTTCCCGTGACCGAGCCCTACAGCCGCCATTTCACAGGGTGAAGTTTGCTTTAACACACCCTGACTTGAGCAAGATTCCAGATGCACCGTTGCGTGGGCTCATTACCTACCAAGCCATCCATACAAGCAGATACACCATCTTATCACCTCTGTATAATATCCTGTATCAANCCCGTGACCGAGCCCTACAGCCGCCATTTCACAGGGTGAAGTTTGCTTTAACACACCCTGACTTGAGCAAGATTCCAGATGCACCGTTGCGTGGGCTCATTACCTACCAAGCCATCCATACAAGCAGATACACCATCTTATCACCTCTGTATAATATCCTGTATCAAGGAAGGGGACGGACTGATGTGTGCCTGGGTTTTGAAAGCTGATGGTACTTTTTTTTTTTCCCCTCCATTGATAATTATTTTTGGTAAGACTAATTGACTCTAATGCCCATAAGGCAGGGTGGAATGCTCTGTTGCCCACTTATGATGGTATTTTCTTCCTTTTTACTTTTCAAGTCATAGACTTTGATTTCATGAGGTAGGTAGAATAGAGGTGATTTTAAGAGTGCATCGTGTGATTATTAGGTGCAAAGGCAATTATTAAGTGCAAAGTTTGTTTACCTACTGGATGTATTTATATTACTGTTATATTTTGTAAGTAAGTGTCTAAATTGTTTGACAGACTATTTTATACTTACTGGGGTGCATGCATGCATGCTCAGTTGTGTCCAACTCTTTGTGATGCTACGGACTATAGCCCGTCAGACTCCTCTGCTCATGGGATCCTTCAGGCAAGAATACTGGAGTGGGTTGTCATTTCTTCTTCCAGGGGATCTTCCCAACCCAGGGAATGAACCTTCATCTCCTTGCATTGACAGGCAGATTCTTTACCACTAAGCTACCTAGGAAATCCACTGGAGTAGTAGTGTTATTAATTCTGTGACTTTAAATGGCATGGACTATTCTCTAATTATTAAAAAATTTATAAAGAAAACCCTAACAGCATAGAAATAATGATCATTTTGAGAATGCAAATGAGTTTTCAATAACAAAGAGAATTTGTTTGCTAGTTTCCATACTGTCTGAGGGCTTCCCTCATAGATTAGTTGGTAAAGAATCTTCCTGCAGTGCAGGAGAGCCAAGTTCAATTATATTGGGTCAGGAAGATCCCCTGGAGGAGGAAATGGCAGCCCACCCCAGTATTCTTGCCTGGAGAATCCCATGGACAGAGGAGCCTGGTAGGCTGCAGTCCATGGGGTGGGTCTCAAGAGTTGGACATGCCCTAGTGACTAAAGAGAGAAAGAAAGAGATACTGTCTGAGGATATCATGTAATGAGAGTGTGATTTTCAGTCATTTAAGGTTATATTTTGAACTTTAGCATTAGAAAAGCAGATTTGTGCCCATCAGACTCACTCTTTGTGTCCGTGGGGAAGGTGTTCATCCTGTGGCCATGTGAGATAACATAACTGATTGTCCTCCTGGATAGTCCAGAGGCTCACCCCTGCCCTGGCCTTGTTGGCATTGCCAGCTAGACTGAGGACTGATGACAACTCAGAGTAGCTCAGTACCTGAACTGGAAGGCATATAACTTCTAGAGCAGCAAGGAACTGTTTTTTATTCATTCCTATTGTTTGAAATAATGCTTTTTAAAAGTGGTAAGATGGATGGATTTGGTAATTTTGTGGACTGTGAGTCTACTTTTTACAGCCTCATAAAATCACAGGTTTATTTAGCTGGAAGTGCTCTTAGAGAATGTCTAGTTCCACCCTTATGGATGAGAAAATTGGGGTTCAGATTTGTTAAATGCAGTCTCTATTCTTGGGCCAGAATGAGGAGCAGAACTCAGGTCTGTAAACCACTGTTGTTGTTTTTTAGTTGCTAAGTTGTGCCCTATTCTTTTGCGACCTCATAGACTGAAGCCCTCCAGGCTCCTCTGTCCATGGGATTTCCCAGGCAAGAATACTGGAGTGGGTCGCCATTTCCTTCTCCAGGGGATCTTCCTGACCCAGGAATTGTGCCTATGTCTCCTGCTTGGCAAACAGATTTTTTACAACTGAGCCACCTGGAAAGCCGTTGTAAACCACTAGTCTAGGAATAATTCTGCAACATGGCTTTGTCTCTTCAAAGACCTTTCAGCTTCCCAGACTAGACTTAGTGCAACTAGGGTATTCTAAGCCTGCATGGTAATCATTGTCCTTTACTTGATAGCCATCCATCAGCTCATGTGTGCTGGTCCTTGCTTCTCTCACCATGGGCAGAGATATTGAGGCCAGACTTGCTTTTTTCCAGATCACATAAGCCTGGGTGCTTGTTACTGCTGCCCATTCACCATTCCTGTCCTCTTGAAAATTAGTCCCATAGTATAACTCACTTAATTATTTGATTTAATCTACACAGAACAGAGCTGAAGGACAGTGGTAACAATGACCAGGGATCAAATAAGGTGAGGGATTATGTGTCCCTCTTGCCTTGGAGATCATTTTTCTGAGGATTGACTATCTTGCTGACCATTCAGCATAATTCCTGAAATATGCATGCTGCCCGTTAATACGTTCTGGGTAAATTACTGGCTAGTAATAAATAAATGAAAAGAGGAGAGTGAAAAAGTTGGCTTAAAACTCAACATTCAGAAAACTAAGATCGTGGCATCTGGTCCCATCACTTCATGGCAAATAGATGGAGAAACAGTGGAAATGGTGACAGACTTTATTTTGGGGGTCTTCAAAATCACTGCAGATGGAGACTGCAGCCATGAAATCAAAAGACACTTGCTCCTTGGAAGAAAATTATGACCAACCTAGACAGCATATTAAAAAGCAGAGGCATTACTTTGCCAACAAAGGCCCATCTAGTCAAAGCTATGGTTTTTCCAGTAGTCATGTATGGATGTCAGAGTTGGACTGTGAAGAAGGCTGAGTGCCGAAGAATTGATGCTTTTGAATTGTGGTGTTGGAGAAGACTCTTGAGAGTTCCTTGGACTGCAAGGAGATCCAACCAGTCCATCCTGAAGGAAATCAGTCCTGAATATTCATTGAAAGGACTGATGATGAAGCTGAAATTCCAATACTTTGACCACCTGATGCAAAGAACTGACTCGTTGGAAAAGACCCTGATGCTGGGAAAGATTGAAGGTGGGAGGAGAAGGGGACAACAGAGGATGAGATGATTGGATGCATCACCGACTCAATGGACATGAGTTTGAGTAAACTCTGAGAGTTAGTGATGGACAGGGAGGCCTGGCATGCTGCAGTCCATGGGATTGCGAAGAGACGGACACGACTGAGCAACTAAACTGAACTGAACTGAAACAATAGCAACTTTTTTTTCTGGTCTTGATAAATTCTAGGAGATTAACCCTTGGTATTCTCTTCTGATTCAAACTTTTGTGTACCATCAAAATACAATGTAGGCATTAAAATGATGTTTATGGAGACTGCTGCTGCTGCTGCTGCTAAGTCGCTTCAGTCATGTTTGACTCTGTGCAACTCCAGAGACGGCAGCCCACCAGGCTCCTCTGTCCCTGGGATTCTCTAGGCAAGAACACTGGAATGGGTTGCCATTTCCCCCTCCAATGCATGAAAGTGAGAAGTGAAAGTGAAGTGGCTCAGTCGTGTTCGAAAAAGTGAAAGTGAAGTGGCTCAGTCGTGTTTGACTCTTAGCGACCCCATGGACTGCAGCCTACCAGGCTCCTCCGTCCATGGGATTTTCCAGGCAAGAGGACTGGAGTGGGGTGCTGTTGCCTTCTCCGTTATGGAGACTAATAACATGGAAATGCTTATGTTTAATATTTAGCAGAATAAAGAAAAATTTGTGGTATAATTGCAACACTGTGAAAACAAAAAGCCTGTGTTACAGATAAAAGTAGTCTAGAAATTCACCAAACTATTAAGAGTGGTGGTATTTGTATGTTGGGGCTGTGGATAGAGTTCTCATTTTTGAGTTTTCCATGACATTAAAACTTTCTTTAATACACACAGTTATAATTCCAAAAAACTTTCATAAAAGTAAATGAATTGTATATTCCATTTTGCAGGAAATAAATTTAAACTACAGTTTGACTTTTTATCTTTATAGGGTACATAATTTAGATTTAAAAGATATTTTTACTCTCTATAAAACTTGGATCTATTTTTTGTAATAATAACCACATTCTTTATATTTTTTAGCTTTCATTTTATATTGGAATATAATTGATTTACAGTGTTGTGTTAATTCCAGGTATACAACCAAGTGATTGAGTCATACATGTACATACATCTATACTTTTTCAGATGCTTTTCCCATTTAGGTTATTACAGAGTGTTGTGTAGAATTCCCTGTGCTATATAGTAGGTCCTTGTTTATTTTATATATGGTAGTATGTATATGTTAGTCCCAACCTCCAAATCTATCTCCCCTTCAACTTTTCCATTTATTTATAATAATCTGAAGTTTGTTTTCTAAGTCTGTGAGTCTTTTTCTATTTTGGAAATAAGTTTATTTGTATCCTTTCTTTAGTATCCACATATCACGATAACAGATTATATTTGTCTTTGTCTGACTTACTTCATTTAGTATGATAATCTCTAGGTATATCTGTATTGCTACAAATGGCAATATTTCATTCTTTTTTTATGGCTGAGTAATATTCCATTGCATATATGTACCATATCTTCTTTATCCGTTCCTTTGTTGATGGACATTTAGGTTGCTTCTGTGTCTTGGCTATTGTGAATAGTGCTGCAATGAACACTGGGGTGCATGAATCTTTTCAAATTATGGCATTATGTATGCCCAGGAGTGTAGTTGCTAAATCATATGGTAGCTCTATTTTAGTTTCTTAAGGAAACTTCAGACTATCCTCCATAGTGGCTATACCAATTCACATTCCCACCAACAGTGTAGGAGGGTGGCCTTTTCTCCATACCTTCTTCAGCATTTATTGTTCATAGACTTTTTGATGATGGCCATTCTGGCTGGTGTGAGGTGGTATCTCATTGCAGTTTTGATTTGCATTTCTCTAATAATGAGTGACGTTGAACATCTCTTCATGTGCTTTTTGGTCATCTGTATGTCTCTTTGGAGAAATATCTATTTAGGTCTTTTGCTCAATTTTCTTTTTTTTTTAAAGTTATTTGAGCTGTTTGTATATTTTGAAGATTAGTCCCTTGGTTTGCTTTTTTGTTAGTTTTTCTATAGCACAAAATTTTTATCTGTTTCTTTAATCCCTTGTTGGTTGCATCATTTGCAAATATTTTCTTCCATTGATTCCATTTCTTAACTCTATTGTGGTGTTGGATCGGAGGAGCAAACTTATTTTTTCCCTTACTAATGGTTAGTAATTTGACTAGATTCAGTTGTCCTAGCCAGCCTCGTCATCCACTAGTCTGTGTTTGCCAGTACCTGCTTTGCCNCCGTTCCTTTGTTGATGGACATTTAGGTTGCTTCTGTGTCTTGGCTATTGTGAATAGTGCTGCAATGAACACTGGGGTGCATGAATCTTTTCAAATTATGGCATTATGTATGCCCAGGAGTGTAGTTGCTAAATCATATGGTAGCTCTATTTTAGTTTCTTAAGGAAACTTCAGACTATCCTCCATAGTGGCTATACCAATTCACATTCCCACCAACAGTGTAGGAGGGTGGCCTTTTCTCCATACCTTCTTCAGCATTTATTGTTCATAGACTTTTTGATGATGGCCATTCTGGCTGGTGTGAGGTGGTATCTCATTGCAGTTTTGATTTGCATTTCTCTAATAATGAGTGACGTTGAACATCTCTTCATGTGCTTTTTGGTCATCTGTATGTCTCTTTGGAGAAATATCTATTTAGGTCTTTTGCTCAATTTTCTTTTTTTTTTAAAGTTATTTGAGCTGTTTGTATATTTTGAAGATTAGTCCCTTGGTTTGCTTTTTTGTTAGTTTTTCTATAGCACAAAATTTTTATCTGTTTCTTTAATCCCTTGTTGGTTGCATCATTTGCAAATATTTTCTTCCATTGATTCCATTTCTTAACTCTATTGTGGTGTTGGATCGGAGGAGCAAACTTATTTTTTCCCTTACTAATGGTTAGTAATTTGACTAGATTCAGTTGTCCTAGCCAGCCTCGTCATCCACTAGTCTGTGTTTGCCAGTACCTGCTTTGCCGGGAGAAATATCAATAACCTCAGATATGCAGATGACGCTACCCTTATGGCAGAAAGTGAAGAGGAACTAAAAAACCTCTTGTTGAAAGTGAAAGAGGAGAGTGAAAAAGTTGGCTTAAAGCTCAACATTCAGAAAACGAAGATCATGGCATCCGGTCCCATCACTTCATGGGAAATAGATGGGGAAACAGTGGAAACAGTGTCAAAACTTTATTTTGGGGGGCTCCAAAATCACTGCAGATGGTGACTGCAGCCATGAAATTAAAAGACGCTTACTCCTTGGAAGAAAAGTTATGATCAAACTAGGTAGCATATTCAAAAGCAGAGACATTACTTTGCCGACTAAGGTCCGTCTAGTCAAGGCTATGGTTTTCCCAGTGGTCATGTATGGATGTGAGAGTTGGACTGTGAAGAAGGCTGAGCGCTGAAGAGTCGATGCTTTTGAATTGTGGTGTTGGAGAAGACTCTTGAGAGTCCCTTGGACTGCAAGGAGATCCAACCAGTCCTTTCTGAAGGAGATCAACCCTGGGATTTCTTTGGAAGGAATGATGCTAAAGCTGAAACTCCAATACTTTGGCCACCTCATCAAAGAGTTGATTCATTGGAAAAGACTCTGATGCTGGGAGGGATTAGGGGCAGGAGGAGAAGGGGACAACCGAGGATGAGATGGCTGGATGGCATCACTGAGTCGATGGGCGTGAATCTGAGTGAACTCCGGGAGTTGGTGATGGACAGGGAGCCTGGTGTGCTGCGATTCATGGGGTCGCAAAGAGTTAGACAGGACTGAGCGACTGAACTGAACTGAACCTGCTTTACTAGGAAGATCTTCAGAGTGAGAAGGTAGAATCTGCTCCTTTTCTGATAAGCATGTTAGGACAAGCCTCGCTTATTTGGCTTCCCCTAGGCAATTAGTGACTGCTGTCAGTTATGCATCCCAAGCGCACTGTTCCTATCTCTGGAGGATCTTTCCCATGCACTCATCTTACATTCCTAGTAACTGATACAGTGCCAGGCAAGTAGTAAGCACTCAATGGATATTTGTTAACTGAATGAATTAATGCAGTCAGTCTCACGTGGAACCCTTAACTCTCCATGAATTTAGTTCATGCTTTTATAATATTTATCTAAAGCTTGAGTAGTAGAATAAAATTGGATAAGAAAGCTTCTAAGTTAAGCAAGAAACTTAGCAGTCATGAATGTGTGATTGAGGGCTGATACTGGAACTTAGTCATTATAAGACAAAGGGGACCCTTATCTGAAAAAGGTTAATTCTGTGAATTTCCTCTGTAAGAACACAGTCAAAGAGAAAGAATGGGTACCTGGCCAAGCAGCAGCTGGTGTGTCTGTTGATAAATATGTGTGTCATTTGGATTGGTTGTAGTAGTGCACGCCAAAAGGAAAAAGCAAATCACTCTTCCTTTTCCCATTTTTAATAGTGAGTTAATTTCAAAGTGTGAAAACATTTCTGCAGCTGCCACTAAAGTTGGCAAATATTTTTCTAAAGGAATAGTACATTTCAGAAACAAATTTCTCATCTTAACTGTCAGCATATTTCTGGCTGTTGTATTTGCTTGCAAACATTTCAAATTGAGAAATATTTATTTTAAATGTCTTGGAGATACCAGTATTTGGAATTTTAAAGACCACAGATCCTTCATCCATGGGGAAATGCTTCCCAACAGAAACAAAATTGCACATACAGCTATGTTACTTGAAACACTTGACAAAAATACTGTTATAATTAGTGTGAGATCATGCACTCACCATGCAGCACCTGAAATGTTTAACTAGGATGTTTTCCCAAATGTTTCAGCCATTTCAGAATTTGGCCAGTGAACATGCAACCATTTTGGCCACAGCTCAGTAGTACTAGTAAGGCTTGGTAAATTTAATACAATTTGTCTGTCTTCTTCATCCCTCCTTTTCTTCGAGAATGGTTTGGGACCACAGTTCCTCTGGAACCTTGAAAAATCCAAGAAAAAAATTATTATAAGTGGAAATAGGCATTTTAACTTAAAATACATTTCAGAAGACACTTGAGGGCAGTTCACTTTTTTGTGGCCAAGAATTCTGGCCATTTGGGGAGAAAAAAAATCTTGTCAAAAGTGGAAGGAAAGGAAACAATTCAAATAGAGATACCAAAGAGGATATTATAACTTTTTAAAACCACCTTGTGACTCAGGAGGACCTGAATTTCAGAATTATTTTTATTTGTGTATCTATTAAAAGACATCCTTGTAAAATACACTTTCTGAGTTTTGGCTTGCTTCCTTATTTGGTTATTTAGTTATTTAAATTTTTTTCATTTTTTTACCCTGTTCACAAAGAATTCAAGATGACCACAGCAAATATATATGAGGAAGAGACTGTATGTCAATAAAAAGTAAAAACAAAAAAATGAGATTAAGGTCAGGGAAAAACAGATATAACTAGGACCAACGTAACTGCTACACTTTGACCTTAGAGTTGGCTCTGTGTTTCTAGACATCCTAAGTGAAAAAGGAACACTAATTATATGGTTTTTGTTTTCAGAAAGGAAAACAATAACAAAAATAATACAGAAACAACCACAAGAAAACCCAACCCATGTCTCTAAGGAGATGAAATATTTCCTAGTATTAAATTATTAAAAAAAGGAATTTAATGGAGGGCTTCCTACCAGGCAAATGAGAGTTGTAAACAGTGTCCTCCATTACATTGCTCTCATTTGGTCAGTTGTTTACTCGTTCCTCAAACATTTATTGTGGAACTCCTTTGTGCCGCACTGTGCTAGATGACAAAGATACAACAGTGAACCATACAAGTCCCTTTCTTAGAGCTCACAGTCCAGAGCCTCAGGAAGACCCAGGGCCAATGGATCTGCTCCACCCTCAGCAGTGGAATTTGTGAGGGTTTCTCCATGTTAGCAGGAATTTGAAGTTGACATTTCAGGACCTACAGCCTGTGCAGCAATGCCAGGATGCTTGCAGTTTACTCTGGCATGAAATCCTGGGAAGAGACTAGTAAGAACTAGGTGATCAAGACAGGGCTCTCACTGTCTTGCCTGGATGCAGGACTGAAGTTATTCCTGGACTGGGGACCAGAGTAACTGATCTGTTAGTCACACAGCTACTTCTTGGGGAAGCAGCCAGTTTCCTGAATGGCAAGTGGACCTACCTAATTCGGTTTCTGTACACCGTTTGGAAAATTTCAGCAATTTATATATAATGATTTTAATGGTGTTTTGAAGTTGTATTTAATAGGTGGTGTTTAAGTAGTCCTGTTTTCATTTTTATGTGCCAGCAATGTCTGGAACACTCAGTTTGTGCTTGTGCTGCTGTAACTGGAGAGGGCTGGGGCAGAGAGAAATAAAAACACCCTCAGATCCTGGACTGCTGATCTTCAAGAGAGGGGAGACTGATGGTCAGGGAATGGGGACACGTGGGAGAGGCAGACAAGGAATATATTCACATGAACTGTAATTATTGAAAACATGTTCTTGAGTCCAAAGAGTTCCTGAGAACATAGATTTTTGTGAATAATAAACCAATTTATGCCCTTTAGTACCTCTTAACCCAACTTCTCACTGTTCCACTTCCCCTAGTGAGTGAGTGAATGTGTGTGTGTGTGTGTGTGTGTGTGTGTGTGTGGGTGGGTGTGGTAGTCACTCAGTCATGTCCAATAGGGACTGTAGCCCACCAGGTTCCTCTGTCCATGGATTTCTCCAGGCAACAATACTGGAGCAGGTAGCCATTCCCTTCTCCAGTGATCTTCCCAAGCCAGAGATCTAACCTGGGTCTCCCACGTTGCAGGCAGATTCTTTACCATCTGAGCCACCAGGGAAGCCCTCCACCTCCCCTAGAGGCGTTGCTAATCCATTGCTTCTAGGCAAGACTCCCCATTGACTCAGGGTCTCCATGGGAATGAGGCTACAGGTGATATGTACTTAGTTCAAGAAGATAGGAGAGGGGCAAACACAACGTGACTAATAGAGTGGGTCACAAAGTCATTCGTAGTGTTTTAGGAATGCTTCACTGTGTTGTCTATAAATTAGATCTCTTCCTAGAGCTTACAACTGGAATCTAGATATCTTCAAGCAACTGGACATTGAAAAATATTAAAAAGATCTCACTTACTAAAAGCACATAAACTTCATCCTCCACTAATACATTTTTCTTTCTCACTAGTGGAGAACAACTTGCATTTGTGTCTCACTTTGTAAATTTCAACATGCTACATACATTGTCTCATTGTTTCCAACAAGACTGACATTGTCCACCAATGTGAAGCAAGTCTGAGTTCATTTAGCTCACTTCTTTGTACTTTCTCTTATTCTAGAGAAAGTTTGAAGTAGTTTGCTGAGAAACAAAATTCAATAGAAAAAAAGCTGGCAAGAGTATTGCAGCAAGGAAAAAATGAGGAGATGCATGAAGCCAGTGGGGTAGCGCCTTGTCTTGTAAAGTCATTTGTAGTTGCTAGATCTGGGCTATACCAGCCAAAATAAAGAGAGGGAAACTTTGTTTATAAAAATAACATGGTCATTAGATGAAAAGAATGAATGCTCAGGGTCACAGTTTTTCTTGGTACTGAGACCTGAGAATTTTCCACACTGTGTTCTCGTAAAAGGGGGTTGTCCTCCTGAACTCCTGTGTAAGAAGTACAACGGTAGATCTCTTTGACTGTTTTCTATAATATCCTGTTCGGTAAGGCTTACGGGATTATGCCAGAGTACATTTTAATAAAGCGATTCTCTGGGGGGAATAAAACAATACGGTTCAAGTTCATAGCTCCCTGGTGGCTGGACCAGATCCAAAGACCACATCCAGGAATGGAGAATGTTCAGTCTTTCAAACGTTCCTCCAGGAATATTATTTCTTGTAATCCAAAGTTTTTAAATGCACAGCAGAGAACTTTGGGTTAGATTCTTTGGCAAGAACGTGAAAGCCTATGAGTTGGCTCAAACAGAATCATTTCACAGATGAAGAAATGGGACCTTGGAGAAGCTGATGATTTATCCTAGGCCATGAGGTCGGTGGCAGAGCTGGGACCGGGCCAGGTTCTTCCACCTCTGCATCTAGGGCTCTTTCAACCATTTCGTCTCTCCTGTCTAACCTCAGTGGAATTCCAGGTTCTTCCATCTCTGCGCCTAGGGCTCTTTCAACCATTTCGTCTCTCCTGTCTAACCTCAGTGGAATTCCAGGTTCTTCCAACTCTACATCTAGGGATCTTTCAACCATTATACCTCTCCTATCTGACCTCAGTAGAATTCCAAGTTCTTCTAATCTACATCTAGGGATCTTTCAACCATTACAGCTCTCCTATCTAACCTAAGAAGAATCTTATTACAATTTAAAAATGTTTAATGATATTTTGTTTTATATCATATTTACCACTTATTATGAACTTTATTCGGAGAAGGCAATGGCAACCCACTCCAGTATTCTTGCCTGGAAAATCCCATGGATGGAGGAGCCTGGTAGGCTGCAGTCCATGGGGTCGCAAAGAATCGGACACGACTTCACTTTCACTTTTCACTTTCATGCATTGGAGAAGGAAATGGCAACCCACTCCAGTGTTCTTGCCTGGAGAATCCCAGGGACGGGGGAGCCTAGTGGGCTGCCGTCTATGGGGTCACACAGAGTCGGACACGACTGAAACGACTTAGCATAAGCTTTATTAATAACTTATTTGATTCATAATGGGTCAACAGATGGCAGAGTAGCTTAAAATCTGCAAATGTAAAATGATCGGAGAAGAGGAAATCAGTTAGGATACATGTTTTAGAGAATCCTCATTTAATTTGTTGTTCAAGAAAATAACTAAAAGTTTGGTCTGGGAAAAAAAATGAATGACTGTTTCTAACATATACAATGTACTTCCTACTTAGATGTTAACTTTTTAGAAGAATGAGTCATTAACTGCAGAGCTGAAGCCCTACCTTCTCACTCCTTTGCTCTCCACCTTGAAATTGGTGGGTGTCGTTTCCCAGCAAGTTTCTGTTTTTTTACCATATACATATGTGTGTTTTTAAAATTTCGTGTGTTTCATATGAAATACATAAATGGCTTCATCATCTATCAGTCCTGTTGCACTTTTTCTGCCCCTAACCCCCAACATTTTAGATTTTTAAAAAGCTTTTTATTTTGTATTGGAGTATAGCCAGTTAACACATGTTGTGATATTATTAGTTTCAGGCGAACAATGAAGGGATTCAGCCATACATATACATGTATCCATTCTCCCCCAAACTCCCTTCCCATCCAGGCTGCCACATAACATTGAGCAGCATTCCAAGGGCTGTATAGTAGGTCTTCAGCATTTTAGTTTTACTATATAACCTTGCTGATACTGGTCATTCATTTTAGCTGTGGAATAGTCTTTCCTTGTATGAATCAACTCTAGTTTATCCACTCTCCTACTGATGGGATTCAACTGTTTCCATTTTTTCTGTTATAAATAATGAACCTTCTTGAAGGTAAGTCCTGTGTCTGTGTGCAATTTTAGAGCATGTTTAAATCAGCGGAGGTTTATTTAGTCACTAGCTGTTGCTCCTCTTATCTGAGCATCAGTCAGATGCTGTGTGCTCCTGGGACAGCCTTGCACCCAAAATTATGTTTGGGTCCATTTGCCGCCAGTGCTGACCCAGTCTCTGTGCTTCTTCAGCGCCCTGCAGCTTCTTGTGTGTCTATCTGCTTGGTTTGCTCATGTTCTCTACTAGCGCCTTTTCTAAGCACCTTTCATTTCTCAAGAACGCTGCACCACCCTAGCTCCCTCACACCCAAGAGATGAACTGGGTGCAGTCATTTTCCTGAGAAAAATGAGGTCATCTGCTGAGAGCTCCCTCGATCCTTCTCTTGCAGACGTCTCAGCATTTCTACCTAGAAGAATTTTCTGTGCAAATCACAAGTGCTTTGTGAAATGGATGGAGGTAGGAGTTTTTACAAAGGTTTCTCAGACCCCAAATTGGAACTCTGTCTTATGAGGAGCTGCAAAAGTNATGAACTGGGTGCAGTCATTTTCCTGAGAAAAATGAGGTCATCTGCTGAGAGCTCCCTCGATCCTTCTCTTCCAGACGTCTCAGCATTTCTACCTAGAAGAATTTTCTGTGCAAATCACAAGTTCTTTGTGAAATGAATGGAGGTAGAAGTTTTTACAAAGGTTTCTCAGACCCCAAATTGGAACTCTGTCTTATGAAGAGCTGCAAAAGTCACTAATTAGTGACAAATCACTAATTTGAATACCCTCTGCCATCAGCCTCCAGTTCTAGCTTAATGCCCGAAGTGGGTACCTCACTGTGACGGTTCTTCAGTTTCCCTGAGACATCAGTCTGTGCTCCTTCCTCTGTCTGTTCACCTCTTCCTGTCTCCACATCCCCTCTTTCTATTTCACCCTCCCTGTAGCTCCCACCCTGGCCCTCTCTTCCAGGGCCCTGCTTTTTCCTGCTCAGATCTGCTGCGTGGCAGTCATCCTGGGAACTTCCCTTTATTCTTTCTCTGTTCTGTATCTACTCTGTTTTTCTCATGCTTACTTTAGTTTTCTATTTTGTTGGAACACTTCCCTTCCTCTTTATTATTTTACTTTCTTATTCTGTTGGAGTAACCTTTTCTACATAGGAAATAAGTTTTTGGAGCCTTGCATGTCAAGAAATGATTGTTTTCTACCCTAAAATTTAATTAAAACTTTAGCTGGATAAAGACTGTAGGTTGAAAATAACTTCCTATCTGATTTCTAAAACTTGTGGTAATAGGCTTAACATAAAATTTACCCATTTAACTATTTTTAGGTGTACAGTTTGGTGNGAAGAACCATGGATTTGGATTTGTTTTTGCCAAAGGATATTTGTGAATGTTGGGATATGTGTGGGTGAATTATAGGAGAAATTAAGGATAATTTCTAAATTTATATAATTTATTATGATGAAGTTTGGTGGATAAACAGCTTTTGGGGGAAATCAAGCATTTATTTTTGCCATGATAGATATGAGATGCTTATTTGAGATCCAAATGGAGATGTCTAGTAGATAACTGGATATCAGGACTCAGAGTTCTAGAGTTCTAGAGACTTGACAGCTATCAGCATATGGCTGGTGTACTTATATTTAAAGCCACAGACTGATTGAGATCACCTGTGAAGCTAGAGCAGCCGTTTTAGATCCTGTGGTGTTCAGAGGTCAAACAGAAAAGGGAGGACCAGGCAAAGAACACTGAGGATTGGTCAAAGCCAAAGAAGGAAAACTAGGCAAGCTGATGGGCTGGAAACCCCTCCATGAAGATATTTCAAGAAGAGGGAATGGTCAACTGTGTTGAGTAGACAAATGGCCACTGGATTTGGGCTCATAGTATCAGTTGGTGGCTCAAACACATTAACTACACTCAGGTGGTGAGGTGGAGGCCTGACTGGAGTGAGTTAAGGAGAAAATGAGAGGTGAGGAAACAGAAACAGTGGCTAAACATTTCAAGAGATTTGGATGATATCAGGTACTTGTTGAAAGAAAACATAGGATGTTTTAAAAGTAAGAGATGCTACTCCATTAATGGTTATGCTTTTCCTAAGTATAGGTTTGTTTTTTCCCTAGGGCCCCATTCATTCATTTATTTGTTACTAAGCAAGTTATTTTTTAAAATGCTTGTGATGTATAAGACACTGTACTGAGCACAGGGAATGGCACATAGCTTTTGCTATCTTGTAACGAAAATACAGACCAGTCTATCGGCAGTATAGTACGATGTGTGCTACAGGAGGGAGGTGGCATGGTGCTGTAGAAGTTGAGAGTAGGAACACCTCCCTCAGACTTGAGAATCAGGGAGAGCTTCCTGTAGGAAGTGGTTTCTAAGCTTAGACCTAACGTGTTAACAGATGAGAAGGCCGAAGATAGAAAAGAGGGTTTCAGGCAGTGGTGACAGCGTATCAAAGCCAGAAGATGTCTGAACATGGCACATTCAAGGAAATGGATGTTCAGTGAGTCTGAAGTTTGGAGTTTGAAGGAGAGTGTGAAAAGATGAAGTCATTGTGAGGACTTCCCTGGTGGTCCAGTGGTTAAGACTTTGCCTTCCACTGCAGGGGGTGCAAGTTGGTTCCCTGGTTGAGAAGCTAGGATCCCACATGCCTTCAGCCAAAAAACCAAAGCATTAAACAGAAGCAATATTGTAACAAATTCAAAAAAGGCACTAAAATTTTTTAAAAAACTGAGGTCATGTAAGCGTATAGAGATTTGACATTTTTCTTAAGACCAAGAGAAGGCAACAGAAGCATTTTGAGTAGAAGCTTATTCAGAACTGGTGATGTAGAAATCACCCAGGGGGAGCTGTGGGATGTGGTCGTGTGGGGTGGAATGTGAAGACGGAAGACCAGTAGAGTCTGCTACCGCAGTCTAACTGAGACATAATGGTGTCCTGATCTAGGAGGCGCTAGTACTGATAGAAATGGGTACCCAGAGATATCTAATAGGCCCAATTTTCAGAGCTTTGAATTTTTAAAATGTTTATTTTATTTGTTTTTAAAATTGTTATTGCAGTATAGTTGATTTACAATGTTGTGTTAGTTTCAGGTGCACAGCAAAGTGAATCAGTTATAGTCAAAGTGTGAAGTTACTCAGTCGTGTCTGACTCTTTGCGACCATGGACTGTAGCCTACCAGGCTCTTCCGTCCATGGAATTTCCCAGGCTAGAGTACTGGAGTGGGTTGCCGTTTCCTTTTCCAGAGGATCTTCCCAACCCAGGATCGAACCTGGGTCTCCCGAATTGCAGGCAGACGCTTGACCATCTGAGCCAGCAGGGAAGCCAGCAGAAATCAGTTATACATATAGATATATCTACTCTCTTTTTTTTTTAGATTCTTTTCCCACATAGGCCATTACAGAGTATTGAGTAGAGTTCCCTGAGCTATACAGTATGTCCTTATTACTTATCTATTCTATATATAATAGTGTGTATATGCCAGTTCCAATCTCCCAGTTTATTCTTTCTCCTTCATACCCTGGTAACCATACATTTGTTTTTTACATCCATGACTCTGCTGCTGCTGCTGCTGCTAAGTCGCTTCAGTTGTGTCCGATTCTGTGTGACCCCATAGAAGGCAGCCCACCAGGCTCCCCTGTCCCTGGGATTCTCCAGGCAAGGACACTGGAGTGGGTTGCCATTTCCTTCTCCAATGCATGAAAGTGAA
The DNA here is from genome assembly GCA_006410615.1 of Neotragus moschatus. Taxonomy (NCBI): domain Eukaryota; kingdom Metazoa; phylum Chordata; class Mammalia; order Artiodactyla; family Bovidae; genus Neotragus; species Neotragus moschatus. The sequence goes on along the minus strand of SJYA01001547.1, from coordinate 1,256,924 downwards.
AAGTGAAAGTGAAGTCGCTCAGTCGTGTCCAACTCTTAGTGACCCCATGGACTGCAGCCCACCAGGCTCCTCTGTCCATGGGATTTTCCAGGCAAGAGTACTGGAGTGGGTTGCCATTGCCTTCTCCGTCCATGAATCTACTCTATTTTGTAAATAAGTTCATTTGTACCCCTTCTTTTTTTTTAGGGTCCACATATAAGGGATGTCACATGAAAACATTTTTACTTTATTTCAGTTTTATTGAGATAATCATCAGGGCTTTTTGATTGAGTGGGTGTGGGAAAGGGAGGGAGTAGCAAGTCTCAAAGATGACTCAGGTTTATTCTTTAGCAAACGAACAGACGATGGGACCATTCACTGGGGAAAAGATACAGAACAACTTTGGTGGGAGAGGGAGTTGGGTGAGATGGTAACTCAGTTCTGGAAATGCTGAGTTTGAAGTATGTCCCTGAAATAATTAAGTGGAGATACCCAGAAGATAGTGGGGTAAACATACATGCAGCTTAGGAGAAATGGACACCTGGGCTAAAGGTAAAGATGTGGAAGTGATGAGTGTATAAATGGTAATTTGTTCCATAGGAGTAGATGACAGAATCTAGAGAAAGAGAAGAAGGGCCTAGACAGAACATTCCAGAGATAAAAGAAGTCAAACAAACCCATAGTAGGGCTTGGAAGGGGTGTCCAGAGAAGTAGAAAGAAAAACAGGTGAGTGTGGTATCATGGAATCCTAAGAGAATATTTCAAGAAGGAGAGGGTAGTAAATAGTATCAAAAGTTTCAGGAGTCCAAAAAATACAAGTATCCATGAGGTTAGCAGTGGGCATATTGTAAGTGGCCCAGCTGAGAATTAAGTGGAGAGGCAGGAGTAGATGCCAGATTTTTGTGGGTTGAGAAGTGAGTGGTAGGTGAAGAAGTGAAGACAGCCAGGGTAGACAATTCTTTCAAGAAGTTTGGGTTTGAAGGGGAGGAGAGAAATAGGGTGATAGCTGGAGGAGACATAGATCTGGCATTTCAGCTGATTTTTAATTATAATGAAAAGAACATGGATTTTGGTATCAGACGCATCTGGATTTGAATTTCTCTCTCAGCCAGATGTGACGTCTAGAGCACAGTATCCAGGACATAGTAGAGTTTCAATAAATGCTTATTGCATGAGTGGCTACAAATCCTTCATCTTTCGTATCTACAGTTTTCTCATTTACAGAATGGCTGCCTGAGCACTTGACTAAAAATGAAAATGAAATGTTCGTTGCTCAGTCATGTCTGATCTCTGGGATCCCATGGACTGTAGCCTGCCAGGCTCCTCTATCCATGGGATTCTCCAGGGAAGAATACTGGAGTGGGTTGCCATTCCCAGAAACTTTAAGGAAATAGGCTCATTGTTCCTTATCCTTGAGTCCTACTTATTCATGGGACATGGCATGCCTTCTGAGTCCCTTGAAGTGTGTCTTAGGATCCCCATAAATTAGAAAAGATTTATATTTGAGTTATTAATTCATTATGTTAACATCTCAGAGTTTATTATTTCATTACTATTTTTGCTAGGTCCTTCCTGTTCCCTTGTATTCTTTTCAAGAATAAGTCACAGGTATAAACCCATCTAATTACTTTAGCGAGGGGTTTCTTAGAGTGAGCTGTGTGATCCCCTTCAGTCAGAATCTCTGGGAACTGGGGCATAGAACCTTGCACTTAACCTCTGACCTCCAGTTGATTAGCTGAAGTTCAAAAGTGTAAGAATCCTAAATTTGTAACCACAGCACCATCCCTTTAGCTCAGTCTGGCTCTTTTGAACTCAGAAGTCAGAGGTGTTTGGACTGCTGGCTCAAATGGACGGTGTTCAGGCTTACACCTTCAGAGGAAGGTGATTTTCAGAAGAAAAGTGCTCACAGTGTTAATGTGGTTGTTAAAAAGTAGTAGGGAGTGAGAAATATGTGTTAAAAGAAATGTAGTCATCTCTTTGATTTATTCATTCCACAGATATTTTTTATTGAGCAACCCAGGTGAGTCAGAGGAGGGTAAGAAAGAGAACCAAAAAGCACCCCAGATCCTAGGCATGTCATCTGCATTGCGGGCTCATTTTCATGTGCTGGAAGTGCAAAGTTTGTTTTTGCAGAGAGCCGGGAGCTGTGTTCTGTGTGGCTGGAAACAAAAGCCTCAGTGTGAAGGTCTCAGGTGTTTGCATGAGGGCGCGGTTGCCTCATGTGGCTACACGACCTGGCTGGATCCTACATGCTAAGGCCCAGAGCAGAAATTCCTTGCTCTGTGTCACAGTGTTTCCCAGCCAACTAAGACCTTAAATCTCTGGATTGACTGGGGAAAAATAGCAGCAAAGCCCCACTTGCACCTTCCAGTCAGATAACCAACAAATACTTTTTGAATCTGAACAACATGAAATGCACTGGGGTACGTACTGCACGCAAGATGAGGAGCAAAATCAGGGTTGGCCTGTGCTCTCCTGGGGCCCACAGGCTAATGAGTAAGCAGATAGTAATCAAAGAAGTTCATAGGTCTTAGCTGCTATTTTGGGGGTAACAGCATTATAGAGCTATAATTCAAGATGTGATTCACATACCATGCAGCTCACCCACTTATAGTGTGCAATTCAGTCATTTTTAGTATACTCACAAAGTTGTGCAACCATCACACTTAATTTTAGAATGTTTTTATCATCCCCCCACCCCCAAAGAAACCCCATACCCTTTCAATATTATTCCAAAACCTTCTCCTCCTCCTTGTATCAGCCCTGAACAAACACTGATCTACTTTCTGTGTCTATAGATTGTCCTATTCTGGATGTTTCATACAAATGGAATCATATACTATGTGGTATTTCGTGATGGCTTCTTTCAGTGAGCACAATGATTTCAACATTCATCCAGTTGTAGCTAATATTCATTTGTATAGCTCGAGCATAGTCTGGGCCAAGGATTGGTAGACTTTTTTTGTAAAGAACAAAGTAGTAAATATTTTAACTTGAAGGTCCGTATGGTGTCTGCCACAACCATGCAACTTGCCATTTTAGCATGAACGTAGCTACAGACAATGTGTAAGTAAATGGATATATCTGTGTTCCAAAATAACTTTATTTACAAAAATAGGCGATAGGCTACATTTGGCCTTTGGGGTTATCAGTTGTTGATCTCTGATCTACATCACAAGTGTTTAATCCTCTTAACAACTCGGAGGTAGGCACTGCTATCCCCGTTTTACAGATGAGAAGACTGAGGCTCACAGCTTGTATGTGTGGCAAATATGGATCAAGCTCAGGTAGTCTGGCTCTAGAGTCCATGCTCTTAACCTTGTCAGTGACTGTAAGTTGAGGCAAGTGCTTAAGTAGTAGAGGAAGATGAACTGGCTTAGGTTTCCTTTGGGATGCAACTATTGAGCTGAGCCCTAAGTGTGATTAGAAAGTTAAGTACGTGAAGGGGAAGGGTGGTACAAACAGGTGTGGCAGGAGGAACATAACTTCTAGAGGTCCTGGAGGAAGATGGAGTGTCTGGAGCGCTGGGCTCCAGGGAAGGGTAGTGTTAATATGTGCTGAGGCTGGAGAGATGCTGTGGGTGAACCAGGCAGGGCTTCATAGGCTGTTCTGCTTTTGATCCTCAGAGCAGAGAGAGACCATCCAAGGTGGAAAAGGTGCTGTGGGCAAATTTACTAGTTGAAGAGGAGAATAGATGGAAGGAAACAGAGCCGACATGATTGGCCATGGCTGCGGTCTGCAGCAGAGCTGACGGTCGACGAGGCAGGAGGGCCGTCAGGTGGAGAGAAGGAAGTGCATATGNAAACCATCCGAAGGTGGAAAAGGTGCTGTGGGCAGATTTACTAGTTGAAGAGGAGAATAGATGGAAGGAAACAGAGCCGACGTGATTGGCCATGGCTGCGGTCTGCAGCAGAGCTGACGGTCGACGAGGCAGGAGGGCCGTCAGGTGGAGAGAAGGAAGTGCATATGCCAGAGCCACGTGGAGGCAAAGTTGGCAGGATTTGGCAAAAGGCTGTATCTGGGGCTGATAAAAGATGGTGGCGTCAAATCCATGAGATGAAAGCACAGATGAGGACAAGTTTGGGGAGAAGTAGGGAGGTGGAGTGTGGTTTCAGTCCNGAATGTTAGCCTAAGAATTCATTAAGGAATTAGGGAATGATCAAAAGGTTTTAATGAGGAGAATGAAAGATCCAAGTAATAAATCTGAGGCCATGTGCAGTAAACCTGTAATCAGTAATCCATTAGTAGAAAGGGAAATTCCTGGATAGGAGGTGACAAAGCTTCCTTGGTGATGTCATGCAGTAGAGAACATTCTTGGAGAAGCCACATTGTAGTAATGCATTCCTCAGTATTTTAGTGAAAATGTAAATTAGAGATTCTTATGCCTGGGTGACTTATAATAATGGGAAGGACTGCTGGAGTCAACATTTTAGATGAACTTTTGTGAAACTGGACCTTGCTGAGACCCAGTGGCCATGGTAGTTCTATAATGAGCTTAGTAATGAATTTATAATCCACCCTCTTTAATTGAGCTTAACTCAATTTGTTTTCATTTAAGTTCCCCTCCAGCTAAAGATATGAGTTGCCAGCTCACAAAAGGCAGATTGAATAAGAACAAACTCAGGGATTAAATGTATTTTTATGGTAATGACACCGAGAGAAAATCTTTTCCTTCTATGCCTCCTTTCTCAAACTCAGCCAGATTTTTAGCAAGAATGATAAGGACACCTGTATAGGCCTGAATAAAATTCACTGACTACATTTTCCTACCTTACACATATTTCTTATTTGCNAATAAGAACAAACTCAGGGATTAAATGTATTTTTATGGTAATGACACCGAGAGAAAATCTTTTCCTTCTATGCCTCCTTTCTCAAACTCAGCCAGATTTTTAGCAAGAATGATAAGGACACCTGTATAGGCCTGAATAAAATTCACTGACTACATTTTCCTACCTTACACATATTTCTTATTTGCCTTAAAAAAATTAGGAGAGAGAATTTCTCACTCTGTTTACTCATTGGTGTTTTTGAAAATCCATCATGACGGTAGACTTTATTATTCTCTCTCTGCTTTTGTTTTTTTCCATCCCTAACATCTGCTGATTAAAAGGTCCTATTTAGCCATAAAAAAGAATGAAGTAATGCCATTTATAGCAACATGAATGGCTCTAGAGATTATCATGCTAAGTGAAGTAAGTCAGACAGAGAAAGACAACTATCTTATGAAATCACTTAAAGGTGGAATCTAAAAATGACACATATGAGCTCATTTACAAAACAGAAACAGACTCACAGACTTAGAAAACAAACTTATGTTTACCAAAGGGGAAAGGTGGGGAGGAGGAATAAATTGGGAAGTTGAGATTAACATGTACATACTATTATATATAAAGTAGATAGTCAACAAAGACTGTATAGCACAGGAAACTCTATTCAGTACTCTTTAATAACCTATATGGTAAAAGAATACGAAAAAGAACAGGTATATATGTATCTGAGTCATTTTGCTGTACACGTGAAACTAACACAACTCTACTCCAATATAAAATTAAATTAAATTAAAAAAAATTAAAGAAACAGAATAAAAAAAACAAAAGGTCCTATTCTCTTCATGCTATTCTGTGAAAAGTTTTATTATTTTATTAGAAAGTTACTCTGAAAGTTAAAAAAATAAAACCCAATGTTAATAATATCTCACCCACTCAAATTAAGTTGCTTTAAAGCATGTGGATCTCAATTATTTTTTCCCCAATGGGTGAACCTTTGAAAAGAACAAAAGGTTACTTATCCTGCCATAGGGTGAGCTATTTGGCTCTGATTCCTGTTGAGTTAATAGCACTTTTCAAGGGGAAGACAGTATGGAAGTGTGGGAAAAAGTGTCAAGGGATAAGTGACCCGGCAAGGACAAAACATTCAATCGAGTGGTTATTAGGGTGTTTAATGACACCTGGGACATCTTTGTTTGCTGTTAGCAAAGGGTCCTTGTTGCATTTGAAGGTTTCTGATTTCCAGGATGACCAAGTATCCTGTGTTTGGACAATGCATTTGTTAAAAGCCATGAACTTTCCTTTTTAAAGCTTTTCATGAAGGTTTCAATTGCTAACCATAGAGTTCTGGGTGGGGATTTGTACTGACTGCTCATCTTATTGTTTTTTCTCCTTGTTTTTATTAGATTTTAATCAGATTAGGTTAGACTTAAAATTTTCATTGGAAATGTTTGGTTATTTTATATTTGCGTAGATTATAGGTTGGTGCTGATTTATTGAGCACCCTTTAAGGTGTAAATGAGCTACAGCTAATTTCACTGGTAATACAGAAAAAATGGAATGGATTTAAAAAGTTGAGGAAATCCAACAAGTGTCAGTGCCTCTTTAATCTAGTTACAGTTATAAAGACCCTAAAATTCCATTTACTCAGGTCCTCTTCATTTTCTCACCCTGAGCTCTCATCAGATTAAAAGATTTTTAAGAACTCATACTAGGTGTCATGCCAACCATTTCAGTTTAACCGTGTTAGAGATTAATAGGGGTGAATGAGAAGAGTCAAAGGAAAACTGCTTTAGAAGATAGAACAGACAGCTTTTCAAAGAAAGAATACAAACACATAAAGGTAGATTTGACCTTCTCAGGACAGTAAATAAAATATAACAATAATAATTAGTAAATTTATTGTTATTCCTACTCTTTTAGCAAATATTTATTTAGAATCTGGCCAGACTCTTCCAAGCCGTGGAATATTTCACAGATGAGACATCTTGTTTATGCACTGCTTAAATTCTATTGTAAGGAGAGCAAGACATTAAATGATAAACCTACTACATATATACAGAGTGCCTGAAGAACTATGGACAGAGGTTTGTAACATTGTACAGGAAGTAGTGATCAAAACCGTCCCCAAGAAAAAGATATGCAACAAGGCAAAATGGTTGTCCGAGAAGGCCTTTTAAATAGCTGAGAAAAGAAAAGGCAAAGGAGAAAAGGAAAGATACATCCCCTCAGAATGCAGAGTTCCAAAGAAGAGCAAAGAGAGATAAGAAAGCCTTCTTAAATGAACAATGCAAAGAAATAGAGGAAAACAATAGAATGGAAAAGACTAGAGATCTCTTCAAGAAAATTAGAGACACCAAGGTTTTATTTATTTGCATTTATTGCAAAGATGGGCACAATAAAGGACAGAAATGGTAAGGACCTAACAGAAGCAGAAGATATTAAAAAGAGGTGGCAAGAATATGCAGAATAACTGTACAAAAAAAGTCTTAATGACCTGGATAACCACGATGGTATGATCACTCACCTAGAGCCAGAAATCCTGGAGTGTGAAGTCAAATGGGCCTTAGGAAGCATCACTACAAACAAAGCTAGTGGAGGTGATGGAATTCCAGCTGAGCTATTTTGAATCCTAAAAGATCATGCTGTGAAAGTGCTGCACTCAATATGCCAACAAATTTGGAAAACTCAGCAGTGGCCACAGGACTGGAAAAGGTCCGTTTTCATTCCAATCCCAAAGGAGGGCGATGCTAAAGAATGCTCAAACTACCGCACAATTGCACTCATTTCACATGCAGGCAAGGTCATGCTCAACATCCTTTAAGTCAGGCTTCAAAAGTATGTGAGCTAAAAACTTCCAGATGTTTAAGCTGGATTTAGAAACAGTAGAGGAACCAGAGATCAAATTGCCAACATCCGTTAGATCAGCGAAAAATCAAGGAATTCCAAAAAACATCTGCTTCATTGATTACACTAAAGCCTTTGACTGTATGGATCACAACAAACTGTGGAAAATTATGAAAGAGATGGGAATACCAGACCACCTTACCTGCCTCCTGAGAAACCTGTATGTAAGTCAAGAATCAACAGTTAGAACCAGACATGGAACAACAGACTGGTTCAAAATCGGAAAAGGAACATGTCAAGGTTGTATCTTGTTACCCTGCTTATTTAACCTATATGCAGAGTACATCATGCGAAATGCTGGACTGGATGAAGCACAAGCTGGTATCAAGATTGCTGGGAGAAATATCAAATAACCTCAGATGTGCAGATGACACCACCCTTATGGCAGAAAGTGAAGAGGAACTAAAGAACCTCTTGATGAAGGTGAAAGAAGAGAGTGAAAAACCTGGCTTAAAACTCAACATTCAAAAAACAAAGATTATGGCATCTGTTCCCATCAACTCATGGGAAATAGATGGGGGAAAAAAAGACAACAGTGACAGACTTTATTTTCTTGGGCTCCAAAATCACTGCAGATAGTGACTTCAGTCATGAAATTAAAACTGTTTCTTCTTAGAAGAAAAGCTATGACAAACTTAGTGTATTAAAAAGCAGAGACATCACTTTACTGTCAAAGGTCTGTATAGTCAAAGCTATGGTTTTTCCAGTAGCCATGTACACATGGTGATAGTTGGAACATAAAGAAGGCTGAGCACTGAAGAACGGATGAACTGTGGTGCTGGAGCAGACTCTTGAAGAGTCCCTTTGACAGCAAGGAGATCAAACTAGTCAGTCCTAAATGAAATCAACCCTGAATAGTCATTGGAAGGACTGATGCTGAAGCTGAAGCTCCAGTACTTTGGCCACCTGNTTATCAAATGCAGTTACAATGGAAGCCCTATATATTGAGTGTTATGTTAGACACTGTTAAGCTCTTTAAATGTACTGACCACTCATTACCTTTCATTGAATTCACAGCATCCCATGATGTAGATAGTATTGTTTCTATTTAAAGAACGAGGAATGTAAGGCACAGAGACGTTCTGTGACTTCTCGTTCTGTGACTTCTCGAGGGTCCCCCAGCTTGTAAGCCATAGTGTAGTAGTGGGAGTGTTAGCTGCTCATGCAACTCCGTGCATGGGCTCGTGAAGCCCACCACGCTCCTCTGTCCATGGAATTCTCCAGGCAAGCCTACTGGACTGGGTTGCCATCTCCTGTTCCAGGGTATCTTCCTGACCCAGGGATCAAATCTGGGTTTCTCTCATTGCAGGCAGATTCTTTACCATCTGAGCCACCAGGGGACCCATGAGTGATAGCACTGGGATGCAGACCCAGGCAGTCTGGACCTGAGACCTTGATCTTATCTGGGTGCCACCCTGGCTCTCAGTGATGCCAAGTGCCTGGAGTAACCTCGATACAAAAATGAATGAGCCTCTCTCACAGGCTACCCATCCTAGCCCAATGCTTGTAGTTCTAAAAAGAATACATTCATAAACAGGTTATTTCAGAAATGTAATCTCCTCTCCAGATGNCCCACCTCACGTGTTCAGATCTTTCCTGGGACCCTCTGCCTGGTTAGTCAGAATGAGAGCTGGCACTTGCTCTGTGTTTCCTCGTTGCCAAGGTCCGTTCACTTTGCGTGAATCACTAACAGTCTCTCTCAGTGTGTGCTTCCCATGAGGAACCTGCTCCATGTCCTACAGCTACTCAGTAACAGAGGCAGGATTTGAACTCAGGTCTCTCTGACTCTAATTGCAGCTCATTTACGGTGAATTCAGTGGCAATATATTCTTCACAATAAATGTCAAGACTAAACTGCCACGACTTTATAAGCCTTGAGGATGTTTTCAGGTGCTCTGGGTTTATCTGAAGTTCCAAGTGTGGTTGGCTTAGACTGCAAGTCCTTTCGGATTACCAACTTTTTTTTTTTTTTTTTTTAATTCTTTACAGCTCTTTGTACAGCACTGTCAAGGTTATGTAGGGGCTTAATTCTTTTGTCAGTAAAAAGTATTTAAAAACCATTGTCTCTTACAGTTAATCTGTGGGTGTAAAAAATCTCCTATGAACATGTTATTTCCAAAACATTTCCTGGACAAACACCTGAAATTTAGACTAAATTCCAAGAAAGTTTAGAAGATTGTGAGACACACACACATTCCCAGAGTGACAGACCTTTAATGCTCTGATTTGTTCAAATGGCTTCTGAGGCTTCTCATTTTCTAACTGTCGTTGTCCTTTTTAAATAGCTGAACAGGAAGACACTCAGAAGAAAACCTTCACTTGCTGGATAAACTCACAGTTGGCAAAGGTGAGGATAAACAGAGCAAATCAAGCTAAAAATATATTTAAGTGATTCCTCCTGTTCTCTCCTATTTTGGTCTCCAAAATGGCAATGGTGAGAGATTGAAAGAATGTGTTGAATGTCACCTTGATCTTTGGTATTCTGTTTTGATACATTTGTTATTCTTGCCCAACACTAAAAGGGGGCACTTGGGTACTTCTGTTAAGGATGTGGGAGACAGTGCTATAACATACTGAAAGCAGCAGCATCTGTTTTATCAAATGCAGTTACAATGGAAGCCCTATATATTGATATGTTAGACACTGTTAAGCTCTTTAAATGTACTGACCACTCATTACCTTTCATTGAATTCACAGCATCCCATGATGTAGATAGTATTGTTTCTATTTAAAGAACGAGGAATGTAAGGCACAGAGACTTTCTGTGACTTCTCAAGGGTCCCCCAGCTTGTAAGCCATAGTGTAGTAGTGGGAGTGTTAGCTGCTCGTGCAACTCCGTGCATGGGCTCGTGAAGCCCACCACGCTCCTCTGTCCGTGGAATTCTCCAGGCAAGCCTACTGGACTGGGTTGCCATCTCCTGTTCCAGGGTATCTTCCCGACCCAGGGATCAAATCTGGTTTTCTCTCATTGCAGGCAGATTCTTTACCATCTGAGCCATCAGGGAACCCATGAGTGACAGCACTGGGATGCAGACCCAGGCAGTCTGGACCCGAGACCTTGATCTTATCTGGGTGCCATTCTGGCTCTATGAATGAGCCTCTCTCACAGGCTACCCATCCTAGCCCAGTGCTTGTAGTTCTAAAAAGAATACATTCATAAACAGGTTATTTCAGAAATGTAATCTCCTCTCCAGATGNCAGTCTGGACCCGAGACCTTGATCTTATCTGGGTGCCATTCTGGCTCTATGAATGAGCCTCTCTCACAGGCTACCCATCCTAGCCCAGTGCTTGTAGTTCTAAAAAGAATACATTCATAAACAGGTTATTTCAGAAATGTAATCTCCTCTCCAGATGGGTCACTACTGGCTGATTCTGACTATCTTGAATGCCACTTCTCCACACAGGTTTTAAGCTCTCAGTGAAAGCTGAAAGGGTGTTATGTTATTGGAAATCTACTGTGAGTTAAGTTCACTTCTTTCCTTAACATGTTTGGATGTGGAACTTTGTGTGTTTTCTATCATCCTATTAATTAGGAAGAAAATCACTACCAAATTTTAGCTTTTGCAGAGATCCTAAAACACACTTATGAGATTCTTAATGTTACCATGTTTTTGTCCCAAACTATTAATGATTACTTTTCTTGTGACCTTTGGTAGCACACCCCTCCCTCAGTTGTAACAGACCTCTTCACAGACATTAAAAAGGGGCATGTCCTCCTGGACCTGCTGGAAGTACTCTCAGGACAGCAATTGGTAAGTTTTTAAAATTGTCGTTGGTAAGCTTTTAAAACGACATTAAGAAATTTTGTGGATTAAAAAAAAAGCACATTTTTGAGTAATATATTTTGCTTGAATCTCATAGCCTCGAGATAAAGGATCTAATACATTCCAGTGTAGAATCAATATAGAAAATGCTCTGACATTCCTAAAAAACCAATCAGTGAGTATGAAATTCATATGAAAATTAGTTGGGGAGATTAATGCTGTGAAATATTTTCTCTTTTCTAACCTGCATTTTTCTTTTCCAGATCAAGCTAATAAATATTCATGTTACTGATATCATAGATGGAAACCCATCCATTATTCTTGGCCTCATTTGGACAATTATACTGCACTTTCATGTGAGTAGTTTGATATGAAAAGTATTCCTCCTCTCATTACCACAGTATAGAATAAATAAGTGTAGTGCAAAAGTGTGACTTGACCCTAGAGCTTTTTAAGAAATGGGACCCTTTGGAAGTCTTCTCAGGTGAAAACTATATAGCTGACCTTTTGTCACTTATGTTACTCTTCAGTTGAAAATTGAATACTAAATTATCATGATATACTGAAATAACATATATGTATCAGCTCCAGCCTGAATAGGACTTGCCATGGTGAATTTTTGTTTATTATTGTTTACTCTAGCAGAAGAGAGAATAGGAAGCTTTTGGAATAAATTCTGGAAAACTGACCCACTAAACATGGTAAAAAATCTCCCTATTTTTGAGGTCCCTTGTCTGTTCTAATAGTCCTACAATGTCTAGTTCTGTCCCAAGATTGACTCATAACTTTTCTTTCATTCCATGAGTATTTCTGAGCACCTACTATGTGCTTGCTTTTGTGCTAGGACACTAAGAAAATAATAGCAAATAAGATGACTATAGTCCTGACTTTATGACACTTATGATTGATAAAATACATACTTTCAGGCTTGGAATTTTGAATTAGTGCATGTTTTCTGGAGCTACTTAAAAAGTTTACATGTAGGTTATCTCCGTAATTACTTTAAAAGTAACTTTAAAAATTATATGGAAAGCAAGTGCTTATTTTAGGAAAAATAGAAAGTAACATAACTAATTTATATAAAATTTCAAACAAAATGAGACTTTGTATCATTTCTGCATGCCTATAGTTGGTACAAAATAGACTTTGTATCATCCGCAAAGTGAAACTCTGTATCATTTCTGATTACCTATATTTGTAGTTATAGTAGAATAATATGCATGAAGATGATGGAAACCAAATTTAGGATTTGGAGTTGTCTCCTCTGGGAAGGGAAGGAAATGGAATTGAATGCACAAAGACAGAGGCGCAAACTGTGTTTTGTTTCTTTAAAAATTATGAACTAAATGTGGTAAAATGTTAAAATTTGATAATTCATAGGCATGTTAAATGTTTTTTCCATACTTTTTAGGGTATTTGAAATATAAGTTAACGTTTCAACATAGATAATAAAAAGAAAGCCATCTAGAGGTTCACCACTCACAGATAACCACTTCAGTTAATTTGATGTACAGTCCTCATGCCATAGCAGGAATTAATATATATATATTTGTGCATGTCTGTCTTAAACAAAATAGGATTGTGCTCTCCATATTGTTTTCAAGTTATCCTAATTATCATCTTTCTGGGTTTATATATATTATAATGGAAGCATGGTGTTCTAATGTAAAGCATATGTTTCATTAATGGACTCTCAAAATGCTCACAGTTTTTTGTGACTGTAAGCAATTCCAAAAAATTTATCCTTAAGATAAAACTTTTGCATATAATCTTAATCATTCCCATGGGCCAGATTCCTCGAAACAGCATTCTTGGTCCATAAAGTTTGCAAAATAAAAGCTTTTTAAAATTTTGTTTTAATATTGTAAATGAACTTTTGATAAGACTATAACACACGTAGAGAAAAAGGCACAAATCTTAAGTGTAGAGCTTGATGAATTTTCATAAATTAAACATGTAACTACCATGTAACTGAAGATAGAAGATAGAACATGGCCAGCATGTCAGAGCCTCAGGTCTTTCTCCCAGTCTCTGCTCTCCTTCCCTATAGATAACCACTACTTTGATCTTTATCATTGGTTAGTTTTCCATTTTAAACACAATATAAAGGGAATTATAACTGACTTCTTTTGCATACACTATGTAATACTCTTCTGTATCTGATTCATTTTATTTAACATCATGTCTGTGAGATTCTGCCTGGAGAATCCCAGGGACAGGGGAGCCTGGTGGGCTGCTGTCTGTGGGGTCGCACAGAGTCGGACACGACTGAAGCGACTTAGCAGCAGCAGCAGCAGCTGTGATATTCATCCTCTTGGCGTCTTTCCTTTTCATTGCTGTGTATGAATATACCAGTGCATGAATATACTAGAACTTATTTACCATTCTGCTGTTGACAAACAGTTCTTTTGTTGCTAGTTTTAAGCTGTTACAAATAAAGCTGCTAAGAATATTCTTGTATATGCCATTTGGTACCTTTGGTGGCCTCATTTCTGTTGCATATTTATCTAGGACTGTAACTGCTAGGCTGTAGGGCATATGATCTCTAGGTTTAGTAGATCACTGCCAAACGGTTTTTTGAACTTTCTCTGATTTGCACTATTATCAGAGTTTNTCAGACAGCCATTTTGCTTTTTTTGCATTTCTTTTCCATGGGGATGGTCTTGATCCCTGTCTCCTGTACAGTGTCATGAACCTCATTCCATAGTTTATCAGGCACTCTATCTATCAGATCTAGGCCCTTAAATCTATTTCTCACTTCCACTGTACAATCATAAGGGATTCGGGTATTATCATATTGCTCATCCAAGAAATCTGAGTCAATTTATATATTTCCAGCAATATATGAATATTCATTGCTGACTGTTTTCTTTTAAAAACTTTTGCCTGCATTACGAATGAAAACACTGTCCTCTTGCTGTATACAATTAGGTTTCTGAAATGATCAATGAGGTTATTTTTCATATACGTAAGAGAGATTTTTTTTCTCTCTTCAAACTTAACATCTCCATGTGTTTGATTATTTTTTCCTGTATGTATATTTGTTTTTTAATGGTTTATAATGAAGGATGCATTTTAATTGACCCAACCTCTCCAGAAATTTTCTTAACTAGCTCAATTAAGCTCAGTTGAGTTTTGATTGGCATACGTTGAGCACCAGTGAAGTGCTGTGTAAGCATGGTGGGGGGTTGAATAGATGCCTGCCTTCGGTAGTCCACTGGAAGAAAACCAAGGTGTAGCTCCAGATGCCAAATGGCATTGTTCAGAGACTTGTGCAGTGCTCCTTTTACCACAAGCAAACTGTTACCATTAAATGATACTTTTTAGATCTTGTTTTGGCTGAAGGTTTTGTCTCAATGCTGCTAACTTATGATTCTGCACACATTAACAATTATTATGTCTTCCTTAGATTGAAGAGCTTGCCCGGACTCTTCCTGACAATTACAGTCAGCCTTCTCTGGACAGTGTGAGTGCAGTTGACTCCTCTCCTACCTCAAGTCCTCCAGCTAAGAAATGCTCCAAAGTCCAAGAAAGATGGCGGATGTCTGCAAAGAAGGCTCTTCTCCAGTGGGCTCAGGAGCAGTGTGCCTCGTAAGTAGCTTGCTGTGACCCGGGGAGACACACAGGGCAGCTGTACCCACCAACCTAACCTGACTGACCTCCAGGTCTGAAAATCTGGCCAAATAGGTGTAACAGCCACTTGAAAACTCCCCTCTCATAAGAACAAAATGCTCACTCTCCTTCCTCTCACATGGAATTTTTCACATGCAGATGTCTGCAAGCTCAGCCACTCTTGGTTTCANGACACACAGGGCAGCTGTACCCACCAACATAACCTGACTGACCTCCAGGTCTGAAAATCTGGCCAAATAGGTGTAACAGCCACTTGAAAACTCCCCTCTCATAAGAACAAAATGCTCACTCTCCTTCCTCTCACATGGAATTTTTCACATGCAGATGTCTGCAAGCTCAGCCACTCTTGGTTTCAAAGACCAGAAGGTGGTATCACTTGCGTAACTTACCTCACTCCCATGCCCATGTATAGGTGGCCCATTATGGTATACAAATAAAGTAGTCTTCAAATATCCTTTTCTTTAGGCACAATTCCCTTATGCATCTGGAAGGTGGATTTAGATTTTTAAAAGTTTCACCATGCTAGGAGTTCTTTAAAAGTCAAGACTGTTTTAGTTGACTGTATATTCTCTTAATTTTAGCCTTATATGTGTTCATGGTATAGTTGGCAATAAAGTTAGGAAGGACTTGTGGTTGAAAATGTCAGGGGCCAGAAGAGGAGTTCCTTTATCTGACGTGATCACAGAGTGCCTTTCTGAGGAGACCTTTGAGCTGAGACCTGAAGAGATGGCTTTAAGTATGTGAAGATTGGGCAGAAAGAGTGTCCAGGCAGAAGGATTAAAAGGGCTATCGAGAAAGAGGAATGAGGCAGGTGTTATTATGTGTTGGAAGGTGGAGATAGTGAAAAATATCCTCTGAACTGAAAAGGAACTTTTAAGACTGAGGAACGAAGTGGGCAACTCCATAAAGTGCAATTATGAAGATTCTTGTGGGTCACTTACAGGCAGGATCAGGCAGACAGGGATCCAGAGGCACTCTGTGCCCCCAAAAGGGGTACAGGGGGATTTAAAGGGGCCAAAGCCAAAAAACAGAATAAATTACGAAGGGAGAGGTATGTCTGCACCAACAGGAACCAGGGTTTTTTTCCTCTCCCTGGGGATCTTGACCAGTAACCATCTGTGTCAGCAAAAGGCATTCTTCCAGTTTTCATATCAGATGAAGGCAAGAGAAAAAGTTGGTAGGAAAGTTATCTGGCTTGGGCACATTCCTCATGAGCAGGCCAAGCCCGGTCATGCAGAGAGAAGAGGAGATGGGACTAGCAGGCCTAAGCTGGAGCTGACAAAATGGAGGCAGTATGGTCCAGCCACACTGCAGCATTGTAAGGAAGGAGAGATAGAAAGGTGGGAGAGGTCAGGAGGAGCCAAAGCTTGTAAGGCCCCGTGGGCCAGAGTGAGCGATGTTATTCTAAATATAATAATACCAACTATGATGTTATTTTCAAATTTTTTTTATTGTGATAAAATATACATAGCAAAATTTATCACTTTAACAATTTTTAAGGGTACAGTTCAGTGACATTAAAGACATTCACAGTTGTGTAACCATCACTGCTAACTGTCTGCAGAACTTTTTTCATCTTGTGAAACTAAAACTCTGTAACTGTTTAACATCTCCCAACTCCACCTTTCCTTCAGCCTNATTTTTAAAAGTTTCACCATGCTAGGAGTTCTTTAAAAGTCAAGACTGTTTTAGTTGACTGTATATTCTCTTAATTTTAGCCTTATATGTGTTCATGGTATAGTTGGCAGTAAAGTTAGGAAGGATTTGTGGTTGAAAATGTCAGGGGCCAGAAGAGGAGTTCCTTTATCTGACGTGATCACAGAGTGCCTTTCTGAGGAGACCTTTGAGCTGAGACCTGAAGAGATGGCTTTAAGTATGTGAAGATTGGGCAGAAAGAGTGTCCAGGCAGAAGGATTAAAAGGGCTATCGAGAAAGAGGAATGAGGCAGGTGTTATTATGTGTTGGAAGGTGGAGATAGTGAAAAATATCCTCTGAACTGAAAAGGAACTTTTAAGACTGAGGAACGAAGTGGGCAACTCCATAAAGTGCAATTATGAAGATTCTTGTGGGTCACTTACAGGCAGGATCAGGCAGACAGGGATCCAGAGGCACTCTGTGCCCCCAAAAGGGGTACAGGGGGATTTAAAGGGGCCAAAGCCAAAAAACAGAATAAATTACGAAGGGAGAGGTATGTCTGCACCAACAGGAACCAGGGTTTTTTTCCTCTCCCTGGGGATCTTGACCAGTAACCATCTGTGTCAGCAAAAGGCATTCTTCCAGTTTTCATATCAGATGAAGGCAAGAGAAAAAGTTGGTAGGAAAGTTATCTGGCTTGGGCACATTCCTCATGAGCAGGCCAAGCCCGGTCATGCAGAGAGAAGAGGAGATGGGACTAGCAGGCCTAAGCTGGAGCTGACAAAATGGAGGCAGTATGGTCCAGCCACACTGCAGCATTGTAAGGAAGGAGAGATAGAAAGGTGGGAGAGGTCAGGAGGAGCCAAAGCTTGTAAGGCCCCGTGGGCCAGAGTGAGCGATGTTATTCTAAATATAATAATACCAACTATGATGTTATTTTCAATTTTTTTTTATTGTGATAAAATATACATAGCAAAATTTATCACTTTAACAATTTTTAAGGGTACAGTTCAGTGACATTAAAGACATTCACAGTTGTGTAACCATCACTGCTAACTGTCTGCAGAACTTTTTTCATCTTGTGAAACTAAAACTCTGTAACTGTTTAACATCTCCCAACTCCACCTTTCCTTCAGCCTCTGGCCACCAGAGGTCTACTTTCTTTATCAAAGAATTTCATTCTGCAAGGTTCCTTATAGGAGTGGAATTATGTAGCAGTTTACCTTCTGTGACTGGCTTATTTCATTCAGCATCATATCCCCAAGTTTCATCCATGTTATAGCATGTGTCAGAATTTTGTTACTTTTTGGACTAAATGTTTCATTGTAGGAACATGCTACATTTTGTTTATCCATTCATTCATAATTGGTTCTAAGCAGAGGAGTGACAAAGGCAGTCGTCTACCCAGTGAACCATTGACCATTGACTTGGCACAAAATATTGTTTAATTTTTTCCAATGAGAAATAAAATTATTTCTTCCAGTGAAAAGAACTTAATGGTTCGTAGAGATCCAAATTTAGTCAAGCCAACAGATTGTTGAATGAAGAACATTAAATTTGAGTATTATTGTCATGTGAAGGACTTTTAAAGACAGATTTCAGGCCCACTTCCAGAGTATAGTTCAGGTAGACCTGGGGTTGGGCCTGAGAATTTCTACCTGCAGTCCAAGTGATGCTATTACTGAGGGGCCAGAGGCCACACTTTGAGAACCAATATTTTGTAGTATCGTGAGCCTCATCAAACTTGGCATTTTACTTTAATTTGACCTTATGATTAAAATAAAATACTTTTCTAGGTTGACTGACATAATTTGATTTGCTGAAATTTAAGTCCTGATGAATAGAGTAGAGGTACTTTGATATAGTCTTTTAAATAGTATTTTTAATGTTTTTATTCTTTTGTGATAGGTATGAATCTGTCAGTGTGACAGATTTTAAGTCAAGCTGGAGAGATGGGATGGCTTTTCTGGCTGTCATTCATGCCTTGCGACCAGACCTGATTGACATGAAGAGTGTGAAGCATAGATCCAACAGAGACAATCTCAAAGAGGCCTTCAGAATTGCAGAACGAGAATTAAAAATCCCCAAGATGCTGGAACCAGAAGGTAAAGAAGCTTCTTTCTTGTTGAAACAATGTCCAGTGTGAAGAGGATTTGAAAATAGTATCCACATATGAGCAAACATAACAGCATGATATTTAAGTCCTGGAGGGTTTAACTTTAAACTCTTTATTAAATTTCATGAAATTAAGAATTTCTACCAATCACTTAACTTTGTGCTTGCAGGGATGATGTCATAGCTGAAGGCAAATGATGCGGTTTTGCGGAATAATATGAGTCTTTCTCTTGATTTTCTTTTACTGTGTTCTGTGTTGTGCTCTCCCTGATTTGATCATTGTTTTCTAAACTTTCTCAAGTAAGATATTACTTTGAGTTGTCAAGGTGGCTCAGATGGGAAAGAGTCTGCCTGCAATGCAAGAAACCAGGGTTCAATCCCTGGGTCGGGAAGATCCCCTGGAGAAGGGCGTGGCAACACACTCCAGTATTCTTGCCTGGAGAATTCCATGGAGAGTGGAGCCTGGTGGGCTACAGTCCATGGGATCACAGAATCAGAGATGGCTGAGTGACTGACACTTTTCACTTGTGTTGTCTATTGTCTGTTTACCTCCCTTTTCCTATTCCCTCTCCCTAATTAAAGCTGGATCTCTGTGAGGACAGAAGCTACTTTCTCTGTTTCTTCCTCTGTGGCTGGCCCGGCTTTGCCATTGACTGTGCTCAGTTTTGTTGGATTGTTAACAGCAGTAGCAAAATCCTAAATACTGGCTATATTCAAAGAGATAATTGTCAGGTTATATTTAACTTCATGAAATTAAGATTTAAAAAATTCACTTCTGGGAAAGCACTGTACTTTGGATTGCATGGGGTTTCTTAATGTGAATGCTAAGTTGCTTCAGTCGTGTCTGACTGTTTGTGGCCCTATGGACGTAGCCCGCCAGGCTCCTCTGTCCATGGGATTCTCCAGGCAAGAATACTGGACTGGATTGCCATGCTCTCCTCCAGGGGATCTTCCTGACCTAGGGATCAAATCTTATGTCTCTTGCATTGGCAGGAGGGTTCTTTCCCACCAGCACCACCTGGGAAGCCCCTTCATAATGTAGCCAAAGCTTATTTATTTATTTATTAAAACAAACAAACAAAGCACCAGTAAGGTCATAAAAATGGCATGTGGTGAAAGTTACAATGAACTAACAGGTCAAGAGGTACAAATTCTAGTCCCAGCTCAACAACAGGGGTGTAGATCAGTGTTTGATATTAGGCTCTCTGAAACAGGTGTGTACGTGTGTGTGTGTGTGTGTGTGTGTGTATGTATGTATGTTTAAAGAATGTGTAGCAGTTTACAAATAAAAATATGTGATGTACTTTATTAATACTTCCATATAGCCCCCAGATGCCTTTGTTGATTTTTGCCAAACTCTTATATCCATCTGTAGCCAACCTCTGGTTGCAGTTGCTGAACCGGTATAGTTCTGACATCAGTGTGGGTGGATAACTTCCTTTGCATTAATGAGTAAGTGGAACAGCAAAGAGGCATGTCAGAACTTCACTTGCTCTTCAGTGATGTGAATAAATTTTTGCTGAAAGAATACTGGAAGAATTTGAGTTTTATTATAGTCACAGTTTGACAGCTATAGACAGGACATACTTTTAAGATTAACCTGCATTATTAACAAGTTCTCCATCTCTTTCTTAGCACTCAAAGTGTTAGTCTCTCAGTCATGTCTAACTCTTTGTGATCCCATGGACTGTAGCCTACCAGGCTCCACTGTCCATGGAATTCTCCAGGCAAGAATACTGGAGTGGGTAGCCATTCCCTTTTCCAGGGGATCTTCCCAACCGAGGGATTGAACCTGAGTCTTTCTCATTGCAGGCAGGTTCTTTACCATCTAAGTCACCAAGGTAGCCCTCTTAGCACTCAAGGAAACAGCAAATCAAGCCCTCATTTGCTGATTTTTTGTGGTGTAAATCTTGCCACCAATGTGAAGTCACTGAACACACTGGGGAAAGATGCACAGTAGTATATCATTATATATTATTTCTATCTTACAGGTACTGTAAGCATAGCCCCAGGGGTATGGATAAGTAAAATGTGAAAAAATAGTTGAGTACTGATGAGTTTTGAGTATTTATTACCCTTGTTTTAATATAATTTATGTAATCGTACATTTATATAATTTAATTTTTAATGCTGTTTTTAACAACTGACTTATGAAACTGCTGAAAATTTAACGATCAGCTCTCTCAAGCTGGTATAAGCACATCACTGACTGAGCTGACTACATCTTTGTCACTTAACCTTTCTGGTTTTAAATAGCCTTATTAGGATATATTCACATACCATACGGTGTAGCCATTTGACTCTACAACTGAATGGTTTTTAGTATATTCACGAAATTTTGCAACTATCATTACAGTCAACTTTAGAACATTTTCAGCACCCCATAAATAAACCCAGGGAGCCCATTAGTAGTCCCTCGACATTTCCCACAACCTCCCAACCCTGCCAACCATGCCTCCTCCCGACTCATAGCCCTGCTACTGCTGCTAAGTCACTTCAGTCGTGTCCGACTCTGTGTGACCCCACAGATGGCAGCCCACCAGGCTCCCCTGTCCCTGGGATTCTCCAGGCAAGAACATTGGAGTGGGATGCCATTTCCTTCTCCAATGCCTGAAAGTGAAAAGTGAAAGAGAAGTCGCTCAGTTGTGTCCGACCCTCAGTGACCCCATGGATTGCAGCCTTCCAGGCTCCTCCGTCCATGGGAGTTTCCAGGCAAGAGTACTGGAGTGGGGTGCCATTGCCTTCTCCAACTCATAGCCCTAGACAACCACTAATCTACTTTCTGTCCCTGTAGATTTGCCAGTTCTGGAAATTTCACATGAATGGAATCATACAGATACCTGGCCTTTTGTGATTGGCTTTCTATACTTTATTTTGCTGACAAAGCGAGAGAATTTTTGGGGGGAAGTTTGCCTGGGTGGGAAGCAGCGGAGTAAGGAACCCAGGAGAACTGCTCTGTGACTGACTTCTTTAAATTAGCTTAATGTTCAAAGTTCACCCATAATGTGTTGCAACATTTATTGATACTTCATTTCTTTTTACTTTTTTATATACTTTATTTTTAGGAACAGTTTTAGATATACAGGAAAATTGGGAAGATTGTACAAAAAGTTCCTGTATACTGGACACTCTGTTTTCCCTATTGTTAGTATCTTAGTACAGTACACTAGTTACAGTTAATGAGTCAATATTGTTCTGTGATAATAAAGGCAGTACTCTATTCACCTTTTCTTAGTTTTCCCCCAGTGCCCTTTTTCTCTTCAGGATCCTGTCAGGATCTAGTCATCATATCTCCTTGAGCTCCTCTTGACTGTGATGATTTCTCAGGCCTTTTTGTTTTGTTTTGTTTTTGATAACTTGATAGCTTTGAGGATTACTGTTGAGGTATTTTGCTGGATGCCTCTCTACTGGAATTTGTGTTATGCTTCTTCTCAGACTGTCAGCTCGACAGCACTGTTGATGTTGACCTTGATCTCCTGTCTGAGGTACTATTTGTGGGTTTTCTCCACTGTAAAGTTACTCTTTGTTTCCCCCATCCCATACTCTCCTCTCTAGAGGGAAACCACCAGGCCCAGCCCACACTCAGGAGAGCTGTGCTCACTCCCCTTGAGGGCAGGTTGGCTACATAAATTATTTGGAATTCTGTACGTATTTGCCTATTCTTCTCCATTTATTTACTTGTCCAACTATTTGTGTCACTGTAGACTCAACGCTCCTTTATTTTATTGCTCTGATTAGAAAAAATTCCGTTCATGGGCAGTTCCTTACTCTGGCACTGCAGGATGCTCCAGGCTCATCTCCTGTCCTTCCTACTGTAGTCCTGGGATCAGTCATTCCTCCAAGGAGCCCTGGTTCCTTTTATTGGAGAATGGTATTGGAGACCAAGGTCTGGGTGNCTCTGATTAAAAAAAAAAAAAAAAGAAAAAGTTCCATTCATGGGCAGTTCCTTACTCTGGCACTGCAAGATGCTCCAGGCTCATCTCCTGTCCTTCCTACTGTAGTCCTGGGATCAGTCATTCCTCCAAGGAGCCCTGGTTCCTTTTATTGGAGAATGGTATTGGAGACCAAGGTCTGGGTGCTGCCTACGCTCACTGCTACTGATTCTTACGTTTTTGAAACTTAATTGTTTTTGAGAAGTTAAATTACGTGATATTCCTAAATTAGGCTAATGGTTCCGTATTTCTATAATGTTAGGTTTGTTATTAGTCTGATTTCTTGTTGCTTGTTAATAATCCTTCTTATTTGACCCTCACCCATCTTCTTGTTTTTTCCTCCCTCCTTTATTTTTCTTACTTCTTTCTGTTTTTTAGTCTTTTGTCTTGCCTTATTGACTTTTCATTATCTTTTAAAAAGTGCTTCATTTCCCCCCATGCTTTGCTCTATTTCCTATTTCTGTTTTTTAACTGCTTCTCTCCTTGTGTTTGCTAAGTCTTTATTACTAGTGTAAACTATTTTCTCTGTTCTAGTATATGAAAATAACCATGCAACTAGAGGAATAAACAATTTAATCAAAACAAATTTCCAGTGTATAAATGATTTCCTATAATTCATTTTATATAGTTTAAATAATAGGTCAAAAATGTGAAGTACATCATGATTATTTATGCAGGCCAAATACCAAAGTCATATTTGAATAAGGGAATTATCTTTTGAGATAATCTTGTTCATACTTTTATTCACTATGCATTCCTTCTTATAAAGTATCCAGTTAAGGTGATATAATTATTTTCTGTCTCTCTTGATATTTATATTTTTTCCAATAAAAGATAAAATAACTCTTAGGGATCCTTTCTTTATTGAAATCCCACCCCTGCCCTGCCTTCTTATTCTTTTTATGGGCTTAAAGTCTTTAATTTTATTATTTGGATATAGATTAGTTTCACTTCTCCTCTCAGCTGACTTAAAGCACTCACTGGGAAACATGTTTCCTAAAGCATGCATAATTTGTTGTATTTGTTTTTCTCCTAACTGTAAGCTCCTTGAGGGGCAAATAATGTCTTAGGCATCTAGCATCTACTCAGGAGTCTAGCATCTACTTGCTGAATGGAGGGATGAGACAGTCCCTGTAAGCATAGTCTGAGCCTTACATATCATGCTTATGATCTGCATTTGTTGACGCTCTATAAATATTTTTTAAATTGAGTTTAACGGAATTAATAAACATAGATATCCTTGTCAATATCATCACTGGACATAGCTAAAGACATCCCCAAATTATGTGTTCATTTTATCTGTAACATATAGCAATCTTTTCTTTTGATTTTGGGAATTACTTAATTTATTATAGGCCTGGAGATGTTCTGCCCTTTAATTAATTTATAACATTTTAAATTTTGTGTAAATCAGCATTTTCCAAATTTATTTCACCATGGACAATTTCAGTACAACACAAAGACTGGCCCATAGAAGGCTCTCAGCAAATGTATTTGTTCCATGAATGAATGAATAAAATCTTGTGGATGTTTTGAACAGATCTTCTATACAACATATACTCTTTGAGATTCTTTACTGTACAAGTGCAGAGACCAGTGTGTCAGGAGTGAATTCCGTTTGCTCTATATTCCTACACTCCTGGGGGAGTTTCTGCATTGAGTCACCAGAAAGAGGAAGGCTTTCCTTTTCCTTTTCCCCCCCTCCCTGACTACTTATGTCTTCATACATACAACATGCACAGTGACCTTTTTATTATTAGGAAACCAAGGCTGTGCGTGTACTCCTGCCAGGATTGAACCCAGCTCCATCTGACTCTAGATCTAAACTCTTAACTACCGCATAGTCTTGGAGCAAGGGTGAGCGTGCAGAGATTGCATGATTGGTTGACTGCTTTGATTCATTTCAAGTTCATTTCAATACTTTTCCTGAGTATCACAGTAACTCACACCTGTAGCTGATTGATACTGTGGTGTATTTTGCAGATGTGGATGTTGTTAATCCTGATGAAAAGTCGATCATGACCTATGTGGCACAGTTTCTGCAGTATTCAAAGAAGGCACCCGGGTCTGGAGATGAAGCCCAGGTATGTCTTTATAAGTACAAACCAAGCTCATTTTTCTTGTACCCTACTAATGGTTTAATTTTTAGCACAGAGGCATAATTTGCACACAGACCTTAACTGTACAGCTCAGTGGGCTTTGACAAATGCATGCACCATATGTCATACTTCACTCATGATGTAAAACATTTCTGTTACCCAGACATTTCACTGTGCCTCTCTGTCCGTACTCTACCCTAAGCAACCAGCGCTCCAGTTTCTTTCACTGTAGATTAGTTTTGCTTATTTTTTTTTAAAGTTAAAAGCAGTAATTTATTAAACTTTGCTGAATTACCTAAGACAACATTCAGATAGGACAACTTATAGCAGGCTTTAAAAATATTTTAGAGATGTCAGACTTTTATCTATTGTAATTTTTAGCAGCTTTATAGAGATACAGTTCATATACCATAAAATTAAATCATTTAAAATATACAGTTCAATGGTTTTAGTATGTTTACAAAGTTGCGCACCATCATCACAGTCTAATTTTAGCATATTTCCAGCTTATCTGTTCTTTAGCTTCATATAAATGGAATCATTGTGTTCCACTCTTAATCCTTGTTTGTTGAGACACTCTTGAATTTCCATCAGAGTTTTACAGTTTTTTTCCTTTGACTTTCAGTTAGTTACACAAAGTATTGTGGGTAGAGATTTCATAAAAATCACTGAGCTGAAAGTAAACAACCTGCTTCTGTATGGATAAATGAGGGCTGTGAATTTAGTAAAATGTTTTTCAATATTATTTTTAAATGTAAACTACTTCCTCAGACATGTAAGCATGCAGTTGTATTACTGCATTTTGTTTGACGAATTTAGGACTGTTTTCCCAACAGTTATGTTTGAGGCACCAACCCAGATTGTTGCTGACTCTGGAAGAGACACTCAAGCTGAGACTTGGGCTTATAATGCACTTCATTTATTTCTGACCTGCTGAGGAGCTTCTTTTTTCTAATTAATTTTCCTATTAAAAACTAAAATTAAAAATTCAACTGTCCATGAAATCAGATGCAAAAATATATAGAAATACTCTTCCTTAGTAGGAAGGAAAAAGTAAATGAAGGTTAAAGGAGAGTATGGCAACCCACTCCAGTACTCTTGCTTGGAAAACCCCATGGGCAGAGGAGCCTGGTGGGCTGCAGTCCATGGGGTCGCTAAGAGTCGGACATGACTGAGCGACTTCACTTTCACTTTTCACTTTCCTGCATTGGAGAAGGAAATGGCAACCCACTCCAGTGTTCTTGTCTGGAGAATCCCAGGGACGGGGGAGCCTGGTTGGCTGCCGTCTATGGGGTCGCACAGAGTCGGACACGACTGAGGCGACTTAGTAGTAGTAGTAGAAGTAAGATGTAATTTCTTTTGCTTTATCCCCCAGCAGTAAACTTTGCTTCTAAATGTGTGCAAGCTTACCCCCTAAATGAGAATCTAAATGCTGCTCATTTCCATAGGATAGCTTAACCAAAGCCTTTAATAGTGTTATTTGTAGCATCTTTAAATTGTTCAAGATGTTTTGATGTCGTTTATTTAGTAGATGTAATTGTTTCTTGAGTTACCCATGTTTAGGTTTATTGCAAAGCAGAATTCTGAAATGCCTGTTATAAATAAATAATTTAGAATAACATTCTCTAAAGTTGAAGAATAATGGAAGTGAATAAGCCAAACGCTAAGAGCTTGATTGCCCTGTTCTTTTAGCACGTTATATTCAGATTCTAGTTTCAATCCATTTTAAAATTTAAGGTGCTACATGAGCAAGCAAAGTCCTTCTTTGACACAGTGAGTCACTGGTGTGTAGTGATTACACTATATCACTGATGTTTGAAGTTGTTAACTTTGTTGTTAAAAAAAAAATCACAAAGTCTATTTAGGATAGACTTTTAAATGTGTGTGTATGGGTGTGTGTGAATTACAGGGAAAGGTGAAAGATGCTACGGTCTGGTTAGCTCTACAAGAAAAGAAGGTACAGAAAATGCTAACGGATTCAGAAAATGAGACCTACTGCAAAACGTATGGAGTAAGTATGACTTTAAACAGCAGTTTCTTTGTGGTTTATTCTTAGGGAAAAGTAGGGTGTTTAAGGAAAAAAACCTTCAGAGCTAATTAACTCCCAAGTTTTAATGCTGAGTTCTAGGGACAGAGCCTCTGGGAAATCTTGTTAAAGTGCAGGTTCTGAATCAGTAGTTCTGGGATGGGGCCTCAGGCTCTGCATTTCTCACAAGCTGATTCTACTGATCCTTAGAGAACTTTGAATAGTAAGGTTTTAGTGTGGAAATTGGCAAACTGGTCTCTTGACCCCACTACCTGTTTTTACGAATACACTGTTATTGAATATATTATATTATAATATACATTGTATTTGAGCCATTCCCATTAAAGTATTGTTTGTGACCTCATTCTCATCACATTGTTGAATAGTAACAACATAGACCATATGGCCCAAGACACAAAGCCCAAGATGTTTGCTATCTTGCCTCTTATACTACATGTTTTCCAATCCCTGGTTTAGAGCAGAAATATGCTTTTCAGAAAGAATTTGAAGGAAAAAAGATTAGGAAATCAGAAACGGAGCCATCCCAGAAGCACAGTGCAGGGTTTCAGCCAGCATGTCCTTTGGGGAATAATAACAACTGATATTATCAGCATATATTAAACATTTGCTACGTATCAGGCACCTTGCTGACAAGCATTTTACATGTTATAACATCTTGTAGAGTATGGTATTGTTATTTCAGTTTTACAGCTGAAGATAAGACTTAGGAAGACCAAGGGATTTATCTAAAGCTACACAGATACTATAAGGTAGAGGTGGGATTTGAATGAAGTCTGGCTTTAAAGCTAGACGCTCTCTTGGCGTCCTGATGCTTCTCCAGGGTAAGCAATTATTCCCTGTGCTGTCTTGAAAGAGACTTGACAGGAGCCAACGTGAAGGCCCACAGGTCTATTTCTCAGAACCCAGTCTATGCAGACTGTGCTCCCCACCTGGTCACCATCCTAAAAAGGATATTCTCATGGGTCCACCCAGCATGAGCACTTCTAGGTCTTTATCCCCACATTGGTTAAGGGAGGGAGTTGGATGAATCCAGTCCAGCCTTTCTGTGGATTGTGTGACTTGCTGGCTTCCCTTTCTTTTTGGTCTGGAGCCACCACCAAAGGAAGGGATCTCATCTTCCTTCTGTCTGAACTGCGTGGGCTTCTTGCCTCTGAGCTCTGGCCTTAGAATTTTTTCAACAAGGCGCTCAGTGTCCACAGAAAGTGTCTTGCTCTCTCTTTGATTTACTAAAGTACCACAGATTCAGGCTTCCTAAATGAAAGACTATGTGAGGTTATTTTTAGGAATAATTTAATTATCAGTTTGAACACAAAATTTAATTAGAAACATGGCCAAAATTGATGGGTAATCTTTTGAATGGTATTTATGCAGCTGAGAACTCCAGTATTTCACACAAATACAAGCCAAGAAATATTTATTAAGTTTTTGAGGGCAAAGACAAAGTATTTTCAAAAGTCCATATAAAATGACTTGGGAAGAATTGACTGAAGCTCAATAAATCATGGATAATTCAAAAACCATTTATACTTGACTGCTGTCATTTAATTCTTATTTCCACTCATTTTGTTGTGAACACATATTTAGGGAGGAGAAACTTACATTTTTCCTGGGTTATTGTGACTTGTCCTCTAGAGCCGAGTGGGCTTGCTGCCTTACTCCAGTAGAGGCAAGAGCTGTGACTTATGTCCCTATAAGGGTGTCCAGATCATGAGGGTGCACTGAAGAAAGAAAATGGATTGGTGAGCGGATCCTAGATTTAGGAATTTTCGTTTTTCCTAAGTAAAAAATTTAAATATAATCTACAGCTATAGACCTTCAAATGGCAAATTACATTTTATAAACTGGTTAAACATTTCAGTCTTTACTCTTCTAATTGTAGAGCCTGCTGTCCTTTTTGGAGTCATTCAACAAAGAAAAAGAATGCTTTTTGGATGTCCTGACAATAAAAAGGAATGTAGATGACCGGAATAAGGATCAGTTGCAGTTGAGAGAAGCCTGGGATGGTCTCAACTACCAGGTTACTGTGTTATGTTGATTAGAACATTTTTCTGGGGCAGCTTGTTTGTTGGATCAGAGCCTTAGACTTTCCATGAGGAATTCTGTAAAAGGGTAGCTGCTTCAACAGAAAGTTGTGAGAATATATTGTGAGTTGTACTATATTTTCTCCATGATCTCATTTGAGTAGTGGTTGATATAAATAGGAACTTATAACATTCTCTTGAGAGAAATTTCAGGCTTATCCAAAGTTTTTGTATCTGCCATCAGTTCTTGCAATTGGATTCCTTATTCTATCAATATTGACCTGCA
This sequence comes from Neotragus moschatus, assembly GCA_006410615.1. Classification (NCBI taxonomy): domain Eukaryota; kingdom Metazoa; phylum Chordata; class Mammalia; order Artiodactyla; family Bovidae; genus Neotragus; species Neotragus moschatus. The sequence goes on along the minus strand of SJYA01001547.1, from coordinate 1,227,736 downwards.
GCCTCCTCTCTGCTTTGGGATAGTACCATGTGTCAATATCAATAGATGCTTCAAGTGGGTAGGGACAAACCCAGAGAGAAAGTGTAGTGATAAATGTGTGTACGTGTGTCTGGATATATCTGTATGATTTCAGTCATTTTAAATTTATTGACTCATGTGTTATGTATGGTCTATTTGGAAGAACATGTATTCTGTAGTCATCTGATATAGCATTCTGTAAATATCAGTTAGGACAAGGTGGTTGGTAGTATTCAGATTGTCTATGCCTTGACTGTCATTTTGTCTAGACATTCATCCTATCAATTTCTGAGAGAGGATTATTAAAATCTGTAGCAATCCTTCCTTTAATGGAGTCAAATTTTATGTCATGTGTTTTAAGACTTTGTTATTAAGTATGTACATTTATGACTGTTATGTCTTCCTGAATCAACACTTTTACCACTATGAAATATTACTGTTTATCTCTGATAAGACTATTTTTCTAGATGTCTACTTAATCTGATATCAATATGATCATTGCATTCTTCCTATGCTGACTGTATGGCACATCTTTTTCCTTCATTTATTTTCAACCTATTTGAGTCTTTATATTTAAAGGGCATCTCTCATAGATAACATATAATTGGATCTTGCTTCATTATCCACTCTGACAACATCTGCTTTTTCACGCAAGTATTTAGATAATATTTAATGTAATTATTGATATGGTTCAGTATAGCTTTATCATCTTATGCTTTTTTATGTTTGCATACATGCTAAGTTGCTTCAGTCATATCCAATTCTTTGTGACCCCATGAACTGTAGCTGGCCAGGCTCCCCTGTCCATGCAATTCTCTAAGCAAGAATATTGGAGTGGGTTGCCATGCCCTTTTCCAGGGGATCTTCCTGACCCAGAGATTGAACTTGTGTCTCTTACATCTCCTGCATTGGCACGCGGGTTATTTACCACTAACTAGTGCCACCTGGGAAGCCCTTTTTTAATGTTTATCCCCTCTGTTTTTTTGGGAGGGCTTCCCTGGTGGCTCAGATGGTAAAGAATATGTCTGCAATGCAGAAGACCTGGGTTCAATCCCTCCTCCAAGATCCCCTGCAGGAGGGCATGGCAGCCCACTCCAGTATTCTTGCCTGGAGAATCACACAGAGTGAGGAACCTGGTGGGCTACAGTCCGTGAGGTCGCTAAGAGTTGGACATGACTGAGCGACTAAGTACATGCACCTCTGTTTTCGGTATCTCTATTCTTTCTTTTCTTGCCTTGTTTTAGATTATGTTAATTTGTAACATATTAAATTCCATTTTAATTTAGCTGTTGGCTTTTTCACTCTACTTCATATTGTATTTTTACTGTGATTACAATATACATTATAACATTTTTGCCATCTACTTAAAAGTTGTAAAATTCTAAGTTGTACAGCTTCTTACAGCAAGTAGATGTCTTGCAATCAAATCTCTCACTTTTTATGACTGGTTGCTTTATATGTAAATATATGTATGACACACACATATGTTTTAAAGTTCCCAAGACCATGTTATAAATTTTTGTTCAACACAGTCATGTGTTTTAAATAAATTAAGGGAAAAATCAGTTTTTCATATTTATATGACTATTTACATTTCCATTGTTCTGTGTTCTTTCCTAGAGATTTGAGTTTCTATCTGAACTCCTTTTCAGCTCGAAAACTTCTTTTAACTTATCTTGTATTGCAGGTCTTCTCTTTTTATTTTGGCTTCCCTGGGTCTTTGTTGCAGTGTACAAGCTCTTCCTTGCAGCATGCAGACTTCTCCCTAGTTGTAGTGCCCGGGGGCTTCCCTTGTTGTGGTGCAAAGGCTTAGTTGCTCTTTGGCATGTGGGATCTTAGTTCCCCATCCAGGGATTGAACTCATGTCTCTTGCATTGGAAGGTGGATTCTTAACCACTGGGACCACCAGCAAAGTCCTGTCTTCATTCTTTCTAAACAGTTTTGTTGAGGTATGATTTATATGCCATAGAATCTGCTCATCTTAAATGGCTAATTGACTTTTCGTGAATTTACAGAGTTACAACAGAGATTATGCATCGCAAATACTCTTTGGCCTTAAAAAATTTGCCAATCCCTGCTCAAGACTCTTGACCACCAGGGGCGACAGCCTGTTTTCAGAATACATTTATCACACCGTCTGTGAAATGTGTTAAACACTAGCTCATTGGCTTAAAAAGAGCCACATTTTCTGAGTCCCTAATTTTGAAGGACCAGTGCAGCTCCAGAAATCTTCCCATGAAGTGGCAGTGCTCTTTATGTTATCAACTCCGGTTCTGATCACAGCTCTGACAACTCTGATCCCTGTGAAGGGCAGGGACTCTGCTGCTAATACTCAACAAGACAGAAGAGGAAGAGGATGCTATCTGTATAGTTCAGGCTGTTCCAGGCCACTGAGATCCGGCCTCATTTTGCTGTCTGTGATTTGGAAAAATCACCCAAAATAGTGAGAAAAATCATTAAAAGAACTATTTTACAAAAGTAAGTGCTACAAATTGATGGTAGCTTGAAAATCCAATCCTTAGGCAGAGTGCCACTCATTTTCTTGATGTTACATAATGAAACTTATTAATTTTAAAGTTATCATATGTATGACAGTCAATTCCATCCAGTTTCTGGTTCAGTTGGTTGAGGACAGAGATATCTCAACATATCTTGATAAATGGTTTCATTTTAAGCCTGCTATAGGAAATAGCCACATTGTGTTATTTTGACCTGACAAGATCTTATATAAATTTTCATCCAAATTCAAAAGTAATTTCCAACACTGAGAAAGAAAGCATAGAGCTAGTTTTCTGTGTTAAGAGTGGAAGGAGAATGAAAGGTAAATATTGCCTTCTACCGTTCCTCTTCCTACTGCTGCATAGAGTACAGGTCACAGTCGGAAAACTCACATTTGTCTTCTTTCAAAACATATATGGAATTCAATCTGGTGCTCTGCGACAACCTAGAAGTGTAGGTAAAAGTACATCCTAGCTTCTTTATATTAAAATTCATAATGATGAAAACCTCTTTTTCATTTTTTTTTTTCCAACTGGAGGCTTCACGGCGTATAATTAATGATTTAGGATTGTAAAGCTGTCTTTTGCTACATGCATTTTGAGAAAATAAACTTGCAAGGCAATTAATAAAATACTGCATAGCATCACTTATATGTGGAATCTTTATTTAAAAAGTCAAACTTAGAAGTTCCCTTATGGCTTAGTGGTTAGGATTCTGGGCTTGCATTGCTGTGGCCTGGGTTCAATTCCTGGAAACTGAGATCTTGCAAGTAGCATGACGAGGCCAAGAAAAGAAAATGAAAGTCATAGAAACAGAGAGTAGAAAAGTGGTTGTCTGGCACTGAGGTGGTAGGAAACAGGGAGAAGTTGGTTAAAGGGTACTTTCAGCTATAAGATGATTCAGGTCTGAAGAGATAATGTAAAACTTGGTGACTATAGTTGTTAACACTGTATTATATCACCGAAATTTGCTAAGGGAGTAAAACTTAAATGTTTTTGCCAAAAGAGATAAATATGTGAAATGATAAATGTTAATTAACTAGATGGTGAGACTCCGTTTACAATGTAAATGTGTATCAGATCACCATCATGTACACTTTAAATATCTTACAATGTTGTCAGTTATACCTCAATAATGTTAAAAAAAAAGCAAAATGCAGAAAATTCCATGCTTCTAGTTTATGAATAGTGCCATTTGACTGCCTTAAAAGAGCCTAGCTTTGTTCTCATTTTACATCTTTGTATTTGAGTTGTGGATTAAATGGGATTTTTTTTTAATACTTGCCTTGCATATAGTGGGCAACCAATAAATGTTTTTCAGTGAGTTAGTTATGAATTAAAGAACCCTATTCTTAAAAAGCAACCTAATTTTTGCCTATTCTTACCTATAAAAGCAACTTAACTCTAAGAATAGTGACAATTTATTTAGTAGAACTGTGATAAAAGAGAGAGTAGGGATTTAAAACTTATGCTTTCATCATCAGTATGGGATCCTCTTCAGCCCTTTGCTCTGTTATACTGCTGACCACACTTTACTGTGGTCTTCCCTGATGGCTCAAATGGTGAAGAATCTGCCTGCAATGCAGGAGACCCAGGTTCGATCCCTGGGTCAGGAAGATCCCCTGGAGGAGGGCGTGGCTACCTCCTCCAGTGCTTGCCGGGAGAATTCATGGACAGAAGAGCCTGACAGGCTATAGTTCATGGGTCTGCAAAGAGTCAGACATGACTAAGCAGCATTTGCTTCACTTCACTTCTTCACACTTTACTGTAACCATGTACTTATTTGTTTCCCACACTAGGTGGCTCTGGCAGGAGCTGTGGCTGTTTATCTGGGTGATCCTCAGATGTATGGACCGTTGTGCTAAACTTACTCTTGTCTTCATGATGCATGAATCTGGACAAGATCCTACTCCTTCCTATTTTTATTCACTTATTAGGGCTACAGTCCATGAGGTTGCAAAAAGTCAGACATGGCTGAGCAACTGATACATACAAACTGTGTGCTTATTTGCTTTTATCCTCATACCCTCCTTCCATTTTTCTTTTTCCTTAGGCCACCATTGTGATGTGCCTAGCGTGTATCTTTTCGTTCATATGTTCTTCCAAAATGCAGTAATGTATTTATGTTACCATGTATTAAGTTGTATAAATTGGTATTATATGTTATTCTGCTTCTTACTTTCAGTTTTGAGCATACATGTGTTTAAGCCACCTCCACGTTGCCATTCATGTACATCTATCTAATTGAGCAAATGTATGAATGTGTGAGTGAGTTTTGGTGGTTCCTCAGCAGGGGGAAAATTCAGGTAGAAGGGGCAGAAAAAGCAAAGACCTGAGAAGGTAATCAGGGCTTGGGGCAATAGGTGGTTGGCATGTGTGTGACTCACACACGGTGGGAGTGGTGGGAAGACTGAGAATGGGAGGAGGCGGTGGGATTGAGGGGCAGGGGCTTTAGTGAAGGACAAATAATCAGATGTGTAGAGATGTCTAATATAAATAGACGATTGGGGCTAGTGAGGAAAATAACCTATACATCTGCTTGCTATCTGTAGATGTGATGTCAGAGAAGACAGGGGATTATAGGATTTCAAATGATCATTCAGTACAGTGTCTACCCCCACTTTGTAACTATTTACAACTAACTTTGTAACTATTTAAAACTAACTTTTTGCCCCCATGCTGTAACTATTTCTGATTCCCTTCTTGTAACTGATTATGGGTTGATCAAAACATTTGCTTTCATTCTTGCACCCTCTTCTGAAGCTTTTGAACAAATTATCTTCTCGATCAGCAGCTAGCCAACGATACTTAGAAATATACTTCTTGATCAGTATTTCCTTGACTCACATATCAGAATTAAAGTACTGTGTTCAAAGGGTTGTTTTAGAAGAATTCTTCAGAGGATCAAGCATACTGTATGTGAACAAATAAACTAGAAAAGTGTCTACTGAAGAACATCTTTTCTTTTCTTTTNGGAAGGCAGCCTGTACCAGCTTGATCATCACATGAATGTCCTGCGGGAGCTGTGTGAGGAGCTGACTTCTCAGAAGAGTCAACAAGAAGTGAGGAGAGCGCTCAAAGAATACGAGCAGAAGATAGAGAGGCTTCGCAAATGTGCTTCCGAGATTCATATGACCCTGCAGCCCACCTTGGGAGGCACATCGAAAAACAAGTTAGTGCCTCATGAGAATAGCTACATATGAGGGAGAAATAAGATAAAGCCTTTTGTGAAGGCACATGACACTGAATATTATTTATTCTCTTTTAGGCTTCATTTTTTTCTCCTGATATTTTAATATGCAATTTTGATTCCTTCCTAGGGGAACCACAGATGCATCTGAGAATGGAGGAGGGAATACCCTCAGCGAGGTGCCGTCTGCAAAATCAGACAATCAGCCATCAGCTGAAAAGGTGTTATGTCTGGATAATGTGTTTTAGAAGTAAACCCAATAAGAAAAAATACCAAGAGTACAATAATCCATTTTTCATTGAGTGTTGGTTTTAATTATGTGATTGTTTCTATTAGCTGAGAATTCTCACTTAAATAATGTAAGGAAGATTGCTTTTCAAAGAATTAGAATACAACAAACCAAAGCCAGGGCAATCATAACTTGATCTTCCCCTGAAGACACAAACAGTTCTTTCCAGAAGACCGTTATGAACCATGACAAGTACATGCTGCCTTTGTGTGTTACTTTTGAGAACACAAGAATGTTGAGCTTGATCTGCACAGATGCTTCAGCATCAGAGATGAGCTAGTTCATTTGTCATATCTTTTTTTTTTTTTTGTCATTTGTCTTTTTATCATTATAATGTCTTTTACTTTCTTTGTGAACTGGATTTTCTAAATTCTTGAGTTCTAGCTTAGTGGGGATTTGCTATGAGTCCAGGCTGCCAGTCAGAAGGTATGGGGCAGAAATGAGGTGTACTTGTTTCAGAGGTCTGCTCCTATGCGCTGTGCTGTGGTTCTGTCTGCCCTTGACCATGGATGGCTATGTGGTCACAAGCAGAGACAATGCTTAGGGGTTGGGAGAACTCCTCTATCCTGCTGGCATACGAGTTAGAAGGTGAGAATCAGCCTGATAAATCTCCTGTGTCCTACGGGAAGACCTGTCTCTGAGCTGAAGTTTGGGATATAAAAGAATCAGTGATATCCATTTGTATCACAAAACTGTTTATCTTTTCCGGGCAATTAAGTATATTGAAGATAGTATGTTTACTCTTTTGTGTATTTGCTTAGGCAATGGAATTGGTTCAGAATTTTAACCTGGAATCCAAGTTAAAGCCTCAACAGGAGGAAAGCATCATGGAGAAATATGAAAAGGGTCACAGTACCTCTGTTGACAGTTTACTAGAGAGGTAAACTGTTTTTTAAAAAAAGATTTTTATTTGAAGTATAGTTGATTTACAATATTGTGTTAGTTTCAGGGAAAATGATTCAGCTATACATACGTACATGTATATGTATATATTCTTTTTCAGATTTTTTTCCCTTATAGGTTATTACAAATATTGGTATAGTTCTCCGTGCTATACAGTAAATCCTTGCTGGTGATCTATTTTATGTACAGTATTGTGTATATGTTAAGGAGAGATAAACTCTCTTAAACAACTAGAAAATCCAGCAAAAGTCTTATATCAGTGCAGATATGGTATACTTTAATAAGTTTTTATTTTCCTTTAGTCATAATTTTTGCCTGTAGTCCAATATCTTAAGCAGAAATTCCCTGGGCTTTCCTCATGGACAATTGACAATAATTTTAAAAATTTGGAGGTGCAATTTTAAAAATCAAGTAACTTTGCATTTAATTTTTTTCCAGGTATGATACACACAAAAATACTCTTGAACTTTACCTACAAAACAGCATTGCCAGAATTACTTCTGATTTCTCTAGTGACAAGGAAAGGAGTAGTGTTTGTCTACAGGACAAACTGACAGATCTACAGGTAAATACTGAAAATATTACTAGAGGAGTTTTATCTTTTATTAGAAAATAATGCCACCATGGAGTTTCACTGGTGGTCCAGTGGTTAAGAATCTACATGCCAGTGCAGGGGACATGGGTTCAATCCCTGGTCTGGGAAGATCCTACATGCCACGGGGCAGCTAAGCCTGTGTGCCACAACTGCTAAAGCCTGTTTACCTAGAGTCTGTGCTCTACAACGAGAGAAACCACCACAACTTAGAGAGTAGCCTTGGTGCCCACAACTAGAGAAAGCCCACAGACAGCAATGAAAACCCAGGGCAGCCACAAAGAAATAATACATAAAAATAAATACATCTTTAAAAAATCATAAAAAATGTTTATTACAAAAGAAAATTATAGCACCTTGCTGCTGCTGCTAAGGTGCTTCAGTCGTGTCCGACTCTGTGCAACCCCATAGACAGCAGCCCACCAGGCTCCCATGTCCCTGGGATTCTCCAGGCAAGGACACTGGAGTGGGTTGCCATTTCCTTCTCCAATGCATGGAAGTGAAAAGTGAAAGTGACGTCGCTCAGTCGTGTGGGACTCTTAGCAACCCCATGGACTGTAGCCCACCAGGCTCCTCTGTCCATGGGATTTTCCAGGCAAGAGTACTGGAGTGGGTCACCATTGCCTCTTCTGAATAGCACCCTAAATGTAGAAAATAAAGACACCCTAAGTATTACACCACCACTTTTGTTGAGGTCCCAGATGCTAGATGTTTCTGAAGAATGTTCTGTCACCCATTTTCAGAAAGACACACCCAAGCCCTGTAAAGAGTTTGGTTCAAGGTCCTAATTTATTGNAGTGGGTCACCATTGCCTCTTCTGAATAGCACCCTAAATGTAGAAAATAAAGACACCCTAAGTATTACACCACCACTTTTGTTGAGGTCCCAGATGCTAGATGTTTCTGAAGAATGTTCTGTCACCCATTTTCAGAAAGACACACCCAAGCCCTGTAAAGAGTTTGGTTCCAGGTCCTAATTTATTGCTTATGCTCTAATTTGATATTTTATCAAGTTAGAAGTTTGGATTGTGTTTGGGATGGAGATGAAAGCTTGAGATGAATTGGATGAAACAATATGTTTGAAGGTTATTTCAACCAATATACCTTCTAAAATTGCTCTAAAATTAAGGATATATGAAAAATCAGCCACGCTGAATTTCTGTCTCAGCCAGCTATCATCTTAACTGAATTGTCACATTATCTGTTTGATGTTGGTCAGTAAGGAAGGAGCAGGTAGTGGAGGGAGTGTTCACAGTATGTGATGGGTGACCTTATGGAAAGCCTTCAGAAGAAGTATTGCATCAGAAGCTGCAGAAAAAAAAACAGTTTATCTAGTGGTGGGCATACAAATTGTAAGTTCTATAAATAAATATCTTCCTTGGACTTTCCTGATGGTCCACTGATTGAGAATTTGCCTGCCAATGCCGGGAGCATGGGTTCTGATCCTTGGTTTGGGAGGATTCCACGTGCCGCGGGGCAAATCAGCCCAAGCACTGCAACTACTGAGTCAGTGTGCTGCAAATACTGAACCCTACTTGCC